>CM031240.1:386932645-387087645 GCA_018340775.1 Taxus wallichiana var. yunnanensis | reverse complement strand
TTAGCATGTTGATTAACTTTGCACTTTAAGTTTCACATATTAAATGGTGTTAGTGGCATAAAAATATTCCATTTATTCAATTGATTTTGAGCCTGTAAGATGGACCATGAAGAACAGATGCAATTAGCAATTTAGCAGATATAAATTTCCCCTGACATATCAGGTATCGTTATATATACTTTAATATTTTGTAACTCTATTATAGTCTCAACAATGTCTGTTCTTATTCTCACAAGTTACTTATTAACATGGTTTATTCCTCTCTTACCCATCATCTTCCCCATTATCTCCCTGTTATCACACTGGTAATCTTTGTATCTTTTTGCAGGTAAGGCTTGGTAGTTTTAATTTAAATCAGGTTGTTGGTAAGAATCTAACATAACACCAAAAACTTAAACACAATTACAGAATAATCTACTAAACAATTTTACATTATTATTTATTTTAGTTGTACATTCATTTTTATTGGAGGAGTCTTTCTCTAATCCTAATTTGTAATTGTAACTTTCTTTACTATTGAGCCCTACTATTTCATTCTTCAACATTCTATATATTATTAATGATATGTGTGATTAATTTGGTCTCGTCAATTGAAATGTAATTATTTCTAGAAAAACTTATTGAATATATGCCCTTCTTCACATTGAAATTTAGACGGGCCCTTCAAATTTGATCACTGCCACACCCCATAACAAGCGAAAGAGATGCTTTTAGAAATCATAAAATTGTGAAAAACAAGCGTGACAATCATATAACTACTCACTTTCGTGTGGTGGAGAAGAGTCGGTGACAAAGTTTTGTTGGGTCCATTTTTATTTATAATTTAGGAGAAAGCCTATTTTTGTATTTATATTGACCGCTTTCTGTAGATTGGACTCATGTAGGGCCCACGCCATGAAAATGAAGGACGATTGCACGAAATGAATGATTTATGTGGAAATGTGTGCAACGCAGTTTGACCATGAATGGCATCCCATTCAAGTCAATTTCCAAGCATTTGGATTATAATTAAATTTTATTAATTTTAAAATAAGAAAAAGAAGACGTGATGTGCTAGGTTTAGATTTGATAATATATTCTGTTATAATTTGATAGTGGAAATGTACATTGGTAAATGATATAAAGTAAGTAACACTGAAAATTTGTCTAGAAGAATATTTGTACTCTTATGGCATCCTATGGAGCATTTATATGTGATATAGGGGAGAGGATACTAGCACACACCAAAATATGTACATTTTTTTTTCATTATAGGTTGTTGATAAAAGTACCAATAGTTGTTCACTTTTTGGTTAATGACACTTTTTAATAGTCAATGAAAATGCGACACATAGGGCGCTCGGGGTTATGGTTCCCTCTTTCAAATGTTTTATATTAATTTTTTATATATTAAATCAATTTAAAAGCTATTTTTCCCTCCACATAAACACGCAAAACGAAAATGTTGATATGGCACAATCATACGCTACACGATGATATAATTTTTTTACGCTACCGACATACCTACATATATCTACATGCCCCTAAAGTTAGGTGCACGGTTATAGGGTCCTCTCCCTAGTATAGACAATAACGATGACAAAGTGCAAGCATGGTAATGTGACATAATTTTATATAATAAAAAGGTATCCATCTTTTCAAATTAATAGTTAGGAAATTTCTAAGTGTTACATTTTTATTTTTAAAATTACATTTAAGATTTAGAGTGTAGATTATTATTATTATTTCATTTAAGTTTTTAATTCAATATTTTTTTTTACATGACATTTTTTTATTAGTACAAACAATCATATTTAAAGACATGTAAATGCATTTATAGTGGTATTAAAAAATTAATTATTTAGATAAGAGTTTTTATAAACATGATCTACTCTCAACCTTTTAGTACAAAATTAATTTTTTCGAATTTTTCAAATAAATATAGACACTTCTAAAATTAATTTTCTAATCAAAATTTTAATAAGCAGAAATTTTATCCAATGTGTGAAGTCTAATAGTATGCCTCATTACACCTCAAAATCATGCAAGCCTCATTACTCTTTAGGACTTGGTTCACCTCAACATCGAATGTCTCACACCATGCACATGAACTTATAGTATTTTCGGCAAAGACTAGAACAACTCCTCACAATATACCACACATATCCATAGTGATTCATAATACCAATTTCACTTCGCACATGCAAAAATCCCAAAGAATACTTTAATGACTACATCTTGCAATCCAACACATGCCACACTTTGCTTTAGAATATTCACACTTTGTCACAATACCGCATAACATCTCACAACTTCTCACAATGTCATACAACATCTCATAGTAATTCATAGCCCCACAACATTTTGGGAACTTTCGCACCTTGCCTCATAAAGATGTCACACTCTCCCTTAATATTATACAGACCTCTACATTTAGCAATCATGTGTTAGCCTCTCATCATTTGCCAAGTGACACACTAGGTGGTGCTCTCCATGTTTTCCCATCTCAAATCATTTTTCATCACACTACAAACTAGAAGTATTCAACCATCACTCAACCAAGAACATGTATAATTTCATAACACTCTCTTTTATTATCATCGCTTTTTGTAATTATCTTATTTTTAATCATGTATTTATGTGTGCATGCATGCATGTATGTGGTATGTGTGTTTGTTCATGTGTTCATTCGTGTGTACGTGAGACGAGAGAGAGAGAGAGAGAGAGAGAGAGAGAGAGAGAGAGAGAGAGAGAGAGAGAGAGAGAGAGAGAGAGAGAGAGAGCGCACACACATGTGTGTGCATGGTGTGTGTGTTTGTTCACCCATAGGGTAAGGACTATGTAAAACCTACCATTCCTACCATGTGTTTCTCGAGACTTTATTATGTTTCATTCCATTCTTGATAACTTAACCAGGAAATATTTCCCTTGTTCAACATGATAATTCATTTCCTTATTGAATTTTATACACATCCGTATTATTCCCTATTCTTTCTTTTGAATAAAAGTTACAATTCCTACAATAATTATTTAGAATTCAAATGTGTTTTATTATTTATTATGTTTTACTCTTTTTTATGCATCAGATAACCTTCAAAGCCTATCATCAAGTGTAGGGGTGTCCTCTCCACATACATCCCATGCCATGTGGTGTGATTTATTAGTAACAAAGAAAGAGATCTTATATACCTATAAAGGTGTGCGCATAATAATAGAAATAAGGACACTTGGTCAAATCAATTTCTAACTACCCAAAATAACATCATACTAAGAGCAAGGGGTATGATGCTTAGAAAGACCCGATGCAACCCCGGACATTGAGGAAATCATTTCGAGACTCCCTTAAGAAGAAAAATATCAAATACTTTGGCTAGTTCCATGAATTCATGATGAACACATGGGTTGATAGTGTGTCATTCCTTTTCACACCATGCACAAAAATGTTTTCAGCTACAAATCTCTTTCAATGTCCAAGTCAATCTTAATATCCTACTATTGGAAGGAAAAATAGAGCCTCAAAATTATATTAATGGATTGAAAACTCGAGGGATAATATTCCATCAATTTTTTCAATGTCGAGACATTATTACCTTCACACCATCAAAGATGTCAAAATTAATGTCCCACCAATGGGAAATGTATGATGCACACTAATAAATTTTGAGCCCGTTAAGATTTGGGATTCCTTTGACATTAACCCTTTACAAAAAGTGTTTTACACCCTCAAACACTATTAGGGTGGGTACATAAAATTCTAATAGTTGCACTAACGTAAGAAGAATTCATTGGAAGACTACACCAATGAGTTTTAAGATACACTATGTGCCTATGTGAGAACTAAAAGAGAAACATAAGATGTTGAATTACATCGTAGAATCTCACCTTATATTTGTGAAAATATGGGTTTTTTTACTTCTAACATATAAGGGAAATCCTATCACAACACCACAAAGATCGAACCAAAGGAAAATAGTAATAAATGATGTGTATTTTCATCTAAAGACGTGTGTAAGAGCCACCCCGTATACATCAGTATCATCTCAACCCTAATAGTGAAGCAAAACCCTCCTCGCGAGGATACATAACACCAAAAGAATCTCAAGTTAACAATTCTAGAGATTGGAAAGAAAACCCAAGGTTACAAGTATTTCCATTAAAACCACACTTGAGCCAAGATGATTCTCATTGTTGCACACAATAATGATTTAATACAAAATTTGTATTAGGCTTCATGCAAACAAATGAAATTGACCTAGATGTTAATTTTATTAGCATCAAATTGATTGCCACCAACATTGTAGAGGAGCATAACTTCTCTTCCACATGCAATTTTGTTTCAAAGGATAATCTCTTCATGTCATCATCAACAATGGGATCCAAAACAAAGTATTTTTCATATGATGCAACCTAATGCCTAGGTATTACCACTAAAGAACATTTTTTATTGTTCTCTATTTAGTGGCTCCAACAATGGAAATATATACATGTCTAATGACATTGCATATTTCACTTTAAATTCAAACCTAAGTAAAACATAGTACTATATGTGTATGATTGAGATGCTACATATCTCATAAGATCCCAACATTGGACCATTTGTGTCAAAGATCGCTTCTTAAACCTCATGGAGAAGCAATAAATAAAATCACTTTTCTCTCTACTAAACAATTTTGCAAGATCATCTCATACATGGAGAAGTTTATGTTTCTCATGACCCTTCCATAAGCACATGTGCAGGAGAGTAATAAATAATTACTAACGTGTAAATCCACACAAACATTGTGATGTCAACAACATGTTGAGAAGATAACACAATAATATGGAGATGTATTCATATAATTAAAATCCCTTCTACCACAAAGCAGTGCATTGAGGAATCTCATTGATTATGTTTCTAGGCCCCCTTCTAAATAGTTGACTGTATTACAAGTCAACTTGGGGGAATGATGAAGTTTGGTGCCAAATACAAGATATTCTTCATTAATTCAAGATCATACCTAGCTCTTATCCATATAACATCATATGAGTCCTTGTTAAGAATATTAATTAGTGTTTTATGGATTATAATAAGTTTACATAGTTAGAATTGTTGGTATAGATAAGCTCTAAACGTAATATGGCTTGTAAGTGAAGTTGTTAAAACAACTTCATAACTTCATGTATATAGTGAGTTGTTGGAAAGTTGTAGAAGGTTTCCTATTTTAAGGAAACTCTCCCTCTATATATTTGCATCAGATCCGATAATATGCATTTAAAATATCCAATACTTGATGGAATAAAACCAAAATTTTGATTATTGAAGTTCAAAATTTGTTTTTTTATAAACCATATGTGCATAGGGTCAACATCTCAAGATTACTTAAGACACAATAAATACTGATTGGTACTTTCATTTTCTACAATAAAAGACTCATTTGTTCAAAATATAAAAACAACATATCAGTTGACAAACCCATCATATCTATTTAATGGGTTGAATATTTGTCTTCTCAATTCATCTCTTTCCATATTCCAAGTTGGGCTGTTCAATCACCAGATCTTTCATGTCCAGACATTAATACAAACCTGCCAAAAAAGAGGGAACCTTCTTCTCAAGATTCAAATTCATCCATTAAAAACACAAACAAAATTCTACACTTGAAATTAAAAAATAAATATGAATATCAAATCAAATAATTTCAGCCACAAGATCATCTCAAAATCAATTTCAACCTTTGATTAAAAAGACCCTACACCTTGATCCATGTCTTACATTTTGATTGGATACTCTCAAATCAATGTTGGTATTATATATTCACTTTCCTAGTCTTCTTTACTGCTTTCTTACTTCTACAGGGTGCCTGATTACAGTGGATTTTATAAGAAGAGGTTACTTCTATCAAGTTTTGAAAGGAAAGGTCCAGCAAAGCAAAAATTGCAGGTTAGTTTTCATACCAACTGCTTCAAGAGGACACTTAAATATGTAAAAAATAGTCAAATTTATTACTTAAGGCCCTTTTCCACTGGAATGTATTCATATATAACCTCAACTGGCCTGTTTTCTCTGATATAAGCTAACGTATACCTTGCACTTCTGCTGAAAGCATGTTGTGATCTACTTTTTGTTTGACCAAAGATCTGTTCAATTAAGTTAGAATTAGACATAACAGATTGCTGAGCAGAACTGCAAGTTTATGGACTGATTTCTATTTAATTTATCAAAAATTGGCCCCTACAGCAGAGCACATTAAAAAAATATTAAGATTGGAATTGAGTGATTCTTGATCATAAGATCCTGCTAATTAATTCTGTGAACATCTATTAGATAATGGCTTTATGTTTTCTCCCTTAAAGTACCTTAAAAGCAAATAATATTAACTTCACAATAGAATTAGTAACTTCGAATGTAAATGAGTTTTTTTGAGATATTTTATTTGATCGATCATATGTAAGCAAATAATATTACAATATGATTCGAAATTAAAGGCTTAGGATAAAAAATTGTTTAATTATAACTAGCTGTCAAATTGGTGATCCTACATGGCAAGGAATTGGCTCCATGGACCTGCGATCATATGGCTGAGTCTCTTGTTATCTAAAAATAAGTCATCTACAGATATATGAAGAATGTGCTGGACATATCAATTGGTATCGTCCTCAACCCATAGACATCTGCCAAATAATGAGAACTGAATTTTCTCACAAACAACATCCACTGCATCCTATAAAATTGAAAAACTGAAATTCAAACCATTATCAAAATCCACAAGGATTAATGGTAGTGAATATAAATCGTAGTACAGTGTAGGTAAAGAATGCAACAGCTCAAACATATGTCCAGCACATTCTTTATATATCTCTCGCTAACTCTGTAAGATATAAAATCTGTACCATTTAATACAAAACAGAATCTGTAACTCTATGTGAACACTGCCCAATACTAAAGAGATAAGATAAAGAGTTTCCAAACTACAGGATAAGATAAAGAAATGTTTATTTATAGCTAGTCAGTAAATTGATAAACCTACATGACAAGGAATTGGCCCGATGGACCCGTGAACTCGGGGTGTTGACATAATGGCACTACTCCCAGAAATTAAAGATATAGGAAAGAAAAATGTTTATTTATAGGGGAGAAGGGCCAGTATGCGAACACCCTAAGTTCGCAGGCCCATGGAGCCAATTCCTTGCCACGTAGGATCACCAATTGTAATATTATTTGCTTACATATGATCGATGAAATAAAATCTCTCAAAAAAAACACATTTACTGGTGGAGACCCGAAGTGGTTCACACAACGGGACAGGTGTTGAGCATTTAATTCGAAATAAAAGAGAGAAACAATATCTGTCCTCCTCATCTTGACGCGCGTAATAGATAAGCCACAATGAAATGCTCAACCACCATTTACCAGCGGTTGTTTTACCCGCCTTCCAAACTGGTTTGCTCAACCACCATTTACCGACTGCTCTGCTCCATGGCGCGCTTTTGAGTCGCTTTAGATTTGCTTTTGCTCAACCGCCATTTATTTAGAAGAGTTTAGGGAGAAGGGCCAAGATGCGAACACCCTAAGTTCGCAAGTTAAGTGAACCAAATCCTTGCCACGTAGGAGTGACAGTATGCCAACTAGGTATAAATAAACATTAACAATATCAAAGACTTGTAATAAATTCTAAAAAAAAAACGAAGCTTACAAAACTCGAGAGTAGGTTATCGATTTGTTTAATTGTTTAATAATTCAAAGACTTTCAAGTCATGTTTTTATTCCTGTTTCAACATCTCCTTCTCATCTCTCATTCATGCAAGAGCATCATATGGGGATTAAAATGAAGGTTAAGATCCTAATCGCCATTAAGAGAGCATCCTGATCGAGAGAGTCTTGTTTCCCGCACTTCCATCTCACAAAGATTCCTCTCTCTCTAACAAGCAAAAATCTCGATGATGATAAACTTCCCTTAAGACTTCAATTCCCTTACGCTTTTTTAATTCGTATCATCCATTTCTCATCTCTCGAGAAACACATCAAGATTACATCGAAGGTTAAGATCGCCCTCACTTTCTAGTGAAGAAAAGTAGATGATGATGATGAGGAAGCCAAATAATAGATAGAATTTATCAGGTCATTCTAAAAACAGCTTTTTAGATCTTCAATATCCTCCAAAAAATACAAGATGGCAATGCTTTATTAATTTACCATGTTTTTCAACCTTAGAGGCACTCGAGAGAGCATGAGATGAAAGTCATGACTGCACTTCTATGAGTATTGGCCTGGTAGTAATACAGCCATGGTGCATCAATCTCTCCATGTGTCCTTAGCCATAGTCCTATTAAAAGAAGATGAAACCTCTTGTCTTAGAGGAGTGGGAAAAAGAAAAAATGGATGAAATAATCAGTCCAAATAATACAGTTATATAGCACATTTTGTATTTCAATCAAAAAGATAATACAATTGAGCAACACCGCTCCACTAGTGGTTACGTTTCCCCAACAATTTTTATCTCAAGAATTGTTCTTAAGAATAATCTCCTTAAGAACAATTCTTGGACCGCCGACTGCTTCACCAACTTCACCAAATCCTTGCCACGTAGGAGTGACAGTATGCCAGCTAGGTATAAATAAACATTTTTTAATCCTATATCTTTAATTTCGAATCATATATTAATATTATTTGCTCCCATCTGATCGATCAGGTAAAATATCTCAAAAAAACACATTTACTGGTGGAGATCCGAAGTGGTCCATACCAAGACCTACAATTAAATGCCACAACAGATTTTCACGCCACCGTAATAAAGATATGTAGTCAAGCTATTACAATTACGATTCTTACATGCATTCAATTCTGAAGATGATTTGATGTCAAAAACATTACATTAACAAGACCTGCGTCAATTGATCGATATGAATTACAATGTCGAAAGGGGCGACTGCATGTTCGAGTGAAACATTCTAATTAATATTGATCAATTACAAACAAGCTGATGAATGTAGTGTTATTTGATAACACCTCATCTTTAGAAGTGTTTATAGATGATCTTATTGATATATTAATACATATTTTACTAATTTTATATTGTTTCATACTGCAGCATTTAGAGAAGATGAAGAGAAAGAGGAGTTTACATCGAGCACAACGTATGCCCAAAAAACGAGGTGTACAATTTGAAATTGAACCATCTAACCATGAAACAGATGAACATGATGCTACAATAATAAGTGAAGAGGATGGTGCAACAACAAATCAAGGAGATACAAACACAACTGATGATCATCAGCGAGAACCTGCTGGATGTGAACTAAATAGGCATGAACTACAGAGAGACTCGTGGTCATGTAGGCAACACTTCGACCAAGAAGGTTAGAATTTTGTCTAGTTGGTCAAAAGAAGATATGTTAAAGGCCATAGATGATATTGAGTTACTCGCATTATTCAATTAGAGCTGCTGCACTGAAATATCATGTCATCCGTGACATGATATTTCACTTGAACACTATTCTGCATTTAAAATATCCAATACTTGATGGAAAAAAAAACCAAAATTTTGATTATTGAAATTTATATAGGGCCAGTATGCGAACACCCTAAGTTCGCAGGTCCAGGGAGCCAATTCCTTGCCACGTAGGAGCGCCAATTTGACAGCTATTTATAAATAAGCATTTTTTTATCCTAAGCCTGATAGATAAGACACAAATAAATGCTCAACCACCATTTACCATGGCTTGTTTTGGACGCTACACACACTCGCTTCCTCCGGACGCTGCACATTGTTTTCTTCTTTCGACGCGCTTGCATTTCCTCATGCCGAGAGTCAGTAATGCAAATGTTGGTTGTTTGTGAGTGGGCTTACAGCCTGTGCGAGGTTTGCGTGAAGGGGTCTTTCTCAGTGCCTTGCTCGAGATGTTGACCCTATTCACATATGGTTTATAAAAAACAAATTTTTGAACTTCAATAATCAAAATTTGGGTTTTTATTCCATCAGGTATTGATATTTTAAATGAAAAATAGTGTTCAAGTATTGGGACGTGTTCACATACTGGCCCTTCTCCCCTATGTAATCAACAACCCAGCTTATAAATTCTGTCTTTATCAAATAATATGAAATTAATAAAACATGTATTCGATCATCGTTAATGGCGCCCAACGGGGTAATCACAAGTTCACCTACAAGTTCATAATTCATACTGTCATGTATCATAAGCTTGCTAAAATTTTCCCATTGTAGATGATCTTATTGATATATTAATACATATTTTACTAATTTTATATTGTTTCATACTGCAGCGTTTAGAGAAGATGAAGAGAAAGAGGAGTTTACATCGAGCACAACGTATGCCCAAAAACGAGGTGTACAATTTGAAATTGAACCATCTAACCATGAAACAGATGAACAGATGCTACAATAATAAGTGAAGAGGATGGTGCAACAACAAATCAAGGAGATACAAACACAAATGATGATCATCACCTAACTCACTGGATGTGAACTAAATAGGCATGAACTACAGAGACTGTGGTCATTGAGGCAACACTTCGACCAAGAAGGTTAGAATTTTGTCTAGTTGGTCAAAAGAAGATATGTTAAAGGCCATAGATGATATTGAATTCAACAATTATTCTATTAGAGCTGCTGCACTGAAATATAATTTACCTCCTACATCTGTTCATTATTGGCTGAATGGTCTGACCCATACAAAAAGGAAGGGCCTTGCACCTGTTTTGAGTGAAGGAGAGGAGAAAGAGATAGTTGAATGGTGTAAGCAAATGGCAGATTTAGGGCATGGAGTGGGATTTATGCAACTGAGGGCATGTGTTGCACAAATTTGTGAAACTAGAGAGACTCCATTTCGAGAAGGATTACCTGAAAATCTTGGTGTGAAGGATTTAGAAAAAGACACCTAGACATAGTCCTTCGGACTGCTGAAGGTCTAGAAAGAGATCGTGCAATAGGTTTACGTCCAGAGGTGGTTAGCAAGTTTTATGAAAAACTAGCTAACATTTATATCAATTCCTATGGTGCAGAAAAATATGGAATTGTGATGAGACAGGAATCCAAGCAGGGAGAAATTGTGGCATGAGGGTGCTTGCCACCAAGGGTTGCAGGAATGTTCCCAAAATCATTCCTCGTAGCAGAGAATGGATGACAATTCTATGTTGTGTAAATGCTGCAGGGCAATGTATCCCTAACTTTTACTTATTTAAAGGTCAGAAAGTTTCACAAAATTACATCAAGGGATGTGAACCAGTGCTTGCATGGCTGCTCATCCAAGTGCTTGATGACTAGAGAGCTCTTTATAAGTCGGTTGTATCATTTCAAAGTAAGTCTCGCACTGACTGAGGGGGTGTGCCCTGAAAATAGGCATTTACTTATATTTGATGGTCATGGAAGCCATGTGGCATTGTCAACTATAGAAGAGGCCAAGCGATCGGGGATTGATTTATCGACATTGCAAAGACATACTACACACAAAGTCAGTAACCACTAGATGTTAGTGTCTTTGGTCCTTTTAAAGCATATTTCAGATCTGAGAGGATGCAGTGGATGTGTAATAATAAGTACCAAGAAGTCAAACGTTCAGACTTGGCAGAAATAGGTAGTAGAGCTCTCGCCAAGGCCTTGACACCTGCAAATATTCGTGCTGGTTTTAGACGCACAGGTATATGGCCACTTGATCCAAATGCATTACAGAATGACATGGAATGTAGTAAACTATATATCATTGAAGAAGATGCCAACGAAGAAGTCAAAAAAATGTCACAGATGATGATACTACTGAAAACATTATGAATGTTGATGGTACTGAAAACATAATAGATGTTGATGCTGCTGAAAACATCCTAAGTTTGTCAAGAGATGTAGCTCCACCAGTTGGTGACAAAATAGGAGAAAATTACTTAATGGAATCAGTTGAGAATCTGTCAACAACAAAAGAATTCCATCCAACCATTGAAACAATGGTTGTTGCTAATACAGAGACGGAGGAACCAAGTGTACAGGGAGAAAGACAAAGTATAATGCAGACCAAAGATTATGAAGTGAACCACATTGTGAATACTCGTGACCAAGGCACATCCAGCTGCAACACTGAGGCCCAGGGATTTGGAGAGGACGATCTCTCATTGCCAAGTGCACCAGAACAACCTACTTGGCTGCAAGAGCATATTGCAGAGTTGGGACTTGATCAGATTGGAAACATTGAGGATGAAAGTATATCTTTACCTTCGATGCCAACCAACCTTGAGCCAACAGACTTTGAACCAGCAAACTTTACTCATTATTATGCTGACACAGAGGAAATTGAGGTCATTGATAAAGATAAAAACGAGGAAGAGACAACTGGCCATGATGTTGAAAGTGGTATATCAAATGATGGTGTTGCTGCAAATGAGAAGAAATTGGGTAAATTTTTAAGGTTACCGACACAATTTGTACGGGATCCTTCCAAAGGTAAGAGTGATGCTGCACTCCGGATAAGTCGTGCTTCACAATTGTTAACATCTGATGCTTATGTTCAGATGTTAAAAGATACACAACAAAAAAACAAGAAATATGTGAAGGGAAACAACGTAAAAAGGAGCATATTGAGGCAAAAAAGCAAGAAAGGTTGGCAACAAAGGAGCAAAAAAGGAAGAGAGATTGCAACGCATTAAAGAGAGGCAAGAAAGGGATCTACAAAAGTTTGTTGAAAGACAGGAGCGCGAGAAACAACGGAAGTAGCTCACCAAAAAAGGAATTGGAATTACAATGTATGGAAGCCACTCGGCATCAAAGGGAGAAAGAGAAACAAGAAAGAGATAACAAGTTCAACAATCCGCAGGTTTTGTTTCCCATGCATCATTCCATGCCCATACAGAACTCCATGTTACAAGATATGTTGAAAGTTCCTATCCCAGATTACCACCCTTACTTCCTTGACACCAACAGAATGCAAATAACTTCAACTCCAACTACACACCCCATTATCCCACAACCTCCTACTTCACATACAACCTTTCATACCATATCTGGTTTTCCTATTCCACCATGGGTTCATCCAGTGAACCTCTTAATGACTCCAACAACATCCGTCAATGATACAATCGTTCCTGATAGTCCAAACTCAGGGCCTTTTTGAAGGTGTGACATGGAAATTGACTAACAAACTTATAGTAATAGTTTATAGTTGGTATGTAGTTTATAGTTTATAGTTGGTATATTTTGCTCCGAATGTAATGAATATGGACGCATACAATAGAAGTTTATATGTTTTGCTCCGAATGTAATGAATATGGACACATACAATATAAGTTTATATGTTTTGTTCCAAATGTAAGAAATATAAAGACATGCATTTTATATTAATACATTTTGCTCGAAATGTAATCGTTGTTTCAGATGTGGAAACCAAATCAGCTCAGAATTTGTTAAAGGTTTACGTTAAATTGTTGCAACTTAAAATGAACACCGTGAAATAAAAACTGAAAGACAAGGATTTATTTGAATCTTGGTGAGGTAGAAACCTCACCTCTATATGGCTTAAAAACATAGAATTGTAGGTAACATTTTCCTTGAGTATTAGTAGTGTGAATACACACTGTTTCCACCCTGCTTCAACCGATCTCGACGCATAAAACTGCCGTTCCAAAGTTTTCCATGCAATCTGCACATGCATGTTTAGCCATTTATTAAAAACTGAATTTGTTTGAACACAGAGAATGAAAAAGATAAAAAAATGCTATCAAAATGCAAAACCCTCTAAAAGGATGAATGCAAAAATGGATAACAAAATGGCTTTCAAAAAAATGAAAGAAAAAAATGGCTAAAAAAACGAGTTGGATTATTTCATAAAAAAGGAGAAAACGAGTTGGATAAGATAAAGAGTTTCCAAACTACAGAGAAAAAGAAAGAAAAAAATGCGTACCTGTAGGGTCGTATTGTTCACTGTATAATGTTGTGGGCAATATGAACACCTCGAGCAAGGCACTGAGAAGCCACCCTTCACGCAAAACTCGCACAGGCTGTAAGCCCACTCACAAACAACCACCAGTTGCAACTACAGAGAAAAAAATGAAAAAACGAGAAAACGAGTATAAGGCACCGAGAAAACGAGAAAACTACAGAGAAAAGATAAAGAGAAAACGAGAAAACTACAGTGAAAAAGAAAGAAAAAAATGCGTACCTGTAGGGTCGTATTGTTCACTGTATAATGTTGTGGGCAATATGAACACCTCGAGCAAGGCACTGAGAAGCCACCCTTCACGCAAAACTCGCACAGGCTGTAAGCCCACTCACAAACAACCACCATTTGCAACTACAGAGAAAAAAACGAGAAAATGAGAAAACGAGTATAAGGCACTGAGAAAACGAGAAAACTACAGAGAAAACGAAAACGAAAAAAACGAGAAAACGAGAGAAAGAAAGAAAAAATGCGTGCACTGTATGTCGTATTGTTCACCGATATGGTCCTATTGTTCACCCTTCACAAAACCTCGCACCGAGCACTGAGCGAACACGCCCAGGGAGACAAGAGGTAACAGTCCAAGGGAGACAAGGGGTAACGCGGCCCAAGGGAGACAAGAGGGTAACGCTGGCCCAAATGGAGGAGACAAAGTGTAACACGCCCGCAGGAGGAGAGGAGACAAATGTAACGCGCGGCCGAGCAAAACAAAGGTGGAACGACTCCAAAACGCGCCATGGAAGAGTATGGTAAATGGCGGTTGAGCAAAATAAGAGAAACGACTCCAAAACGCGCCATGGAACAAAATGGGGTTGAGCAAACCAGTTTGAAGGCGTAAAACAATGGCCGGTAAAGGGTGGTTGAGCATTTAATCGGGCTTATCTATTACGCGCACAAGATGAGGAGGATAGATATTGTTTCCTTTTTATTTCGAATTAAATGCACAACACCGCTGTCAAGTGTGAACCACTTCGGTCTCCACCAGTAAATGTGTTTTTTTGAGATATTTTATTTGATCGATCATATGGAAGCAAATAATATTAAAATATGATTCGAAATTAAAGGCTTAGGATAAAAAAATGTTTATTTATAACTAGTATTTTTCCACCTCAAGACTCTTATAAAAACCCCTCATTTCACATATCCGCTGGAGTTTTTGTTTTTGGTCCATTTTCGGATCCTTCTGTCAAAAACGTGAACTTTCCTCATATGGGTATAAAACCACCAAAAATTGTCGGACTTCCACCAAAAATTGACTCTAGAACCGCCTGTAAAACTCCCCTAAATCCGTATTTTTCTGCGCATAGACTTTTCTTATCTTCCATTTGCGAATTCAAGCAGGTTTTGACAGGCGCGACACCCATATGACCGCGGGGCATGTTAGCAAACAAAATCCTGAAAACAATTAAGCGGGGTTTTCTAAACTGGCTTGGTGTTCGTGCTAGCAGAGCAAGTGTTGTTGGGACTTTTGAAGTTTGTTCTATGTTTTTTTAATTCGGACAGGGTCACATGAAACAATGGCCAACAATGTTTTCACAACCGTTTTGCTATTGAGGAAAGTTAGGGTTTGAAAAGTGTTTGGTACTGTTCTTCACCGACTGCACTCAGAAAATTGCACAAATGAAGTGAGGAAAATGTACCCAACTGGGTATTTTCTTTAGCCGAGGTAAGTTTCTGTGTGCCTTCATCTGATCTATTTCGGGCCCTATTGGTGTTTGGACTTATGAAGGTATATCAAATATAATTGGGATTTTTGAACATGCTGAATTTTCTTTAAATACACGTCTTTAAATGGGTGCAAAACGGGAGAAGAAGGTGTCCACTACATTCCGTTGGGAGAGGGAAAGCTTTTACTCTTACCAATCCTCTGCTTCTTTCACTCTCTCACCGTTGCATTTGCTTTCTGTGTCGGATTATCACTCAATCAATCCAGTAAGCGCCTTAACTGCCCTTGTTTTCTATCTGAATCTTGGTCTGAAATTTAATGTGCTCTTCTCTGGCCTGAATATGGTTTTATTTCAAGTTTTGGAGGTCACAGATTTGGTGGGTCGTTTTTCTTTTTTTAATAATTTTTGCTTCATGTCAGTTTCTAAAAATAGTGTGATTTGGTGCAGGGTAGGTTTCAATTTAGGTATAGCCGAGTGTCTCAGTCTAGCAATCTGGCCATCCTCCCACTGTATGTTGCTTATATTAATGTCACTTGGATCATCATTAAACTCAAAACTTCAACTTTTGTAATATCATACATTCTCGCACTGTTCTGCATGGACAAGCTTCACTGTCCCAAACACCATCTTGGTCTATCAAGCCACATGTATAACTGTAACAAATATTGGAATTAACAACCTGTAGCAAATTCAGTGTTGAGAATTTATATAACAATACCAATATAGATAGTCATCTAAGTACAGATATGGATACACTTTGATAAGTCCTACATGCCAAGATGTTAGAAATCTCCATCTCAATTATGATTTATAACATTGCTTTTATATATGCATATTAGAATTAAACCACTTCTTTTGATTTGGGTGAAAGCCAATTCTGAAATGTATAGAGTTGTTGGTGATATTAGTAGTTCTGATATACTCTAATTTTGGGCCAGAGGTTACTAGAGGAGCCTGAGGAGGTAGTGAGCCTTTAAGCCACATTAGCCATGATATGGGCAAGCAAATTAAACAAAAATTGGATAAAGGGGAGGGGAGCACTGTTTTTTTCTTGTTTTACCTTGGGGATGCTCCAAACAACACGAATTTGGTGAACAAAGAAGGCCTCTTGATGGAAGCCACGCACCAACCATGGCAGAAAAGAGTGTCCTACAAACATACTGATTTCCACACCCAAACTCGTCCAAAATGGTTATAAGGTCTTCTGCATAGGCTTCCACATAGCCATATCTTTGGAAATCAAAGTAGTCAGGATTCACACTCCCAGCACATATTAAATCAAATAAGACAATCTGAAAATCTTTGTTCCTTGTGAACATTTTAATAGGTTTTATACTTAATTTTAACCTTCAGGCTTAGAAGTGTGATATTTTTGGACAAGAATATCATCTCAAATGGTATGATACTAACATCCATTTCACCTGCAGAATATGCATATTCCTGTAATGTCACGGAGAAGAGTGACGTCTATAGTTTTGGGGTGGTTTTATTGGAGCTTGTAACTGGAAAACAACCAATTGAGCCTGAATTTGGTGATAGCAAGGATATTGTTTACTGGATTTCACAGAAAATATGTTCACAACAAGATGCTTTTGAGGTTCTTGATTCAAGGATTTCCAAATCATTTGAGGAACAAATGATCCAAGTCTTGAAAATTCCGGTGCGCTGTACATACAAAGTCCCAGCAGTACGGCCCAACATGAGAGAGGTTGTACAAATGTTGGTGGATGTTGATCCTTGCAGTAGTAGTTTTAAGACAACTCACAAGGAAGGAACCCAAAAGAATGCAACCTTGGGTATTGGCATTCCAGTGAGACAAAGTTCTCAGCACAAACATTGAAGAAATAAGCATTGCAAATATCATGTCCACTTAGGCTTTCCCTTGGCTTACAAATTGATTTGGAGGAAGCCAAGATTCATGTTTTCCATGACTCTTTGTACAGTAAGTGGCTCAGGGTCTGGAAAGTGACAAACGCAACATATTTCACAGTCAAGGCTTGACAGATCTGTCACAAAGCTGCTCACTTGAATTGTCATGATGAGCAGAAGCTGATGCAAGCTGAATTTTGAGTAGTTCAGAAAATTTTCCTCCTTTTCTGGTTGTAATATAGTTTTCTTGTAAGGCTGGTAATGCAGTTTATTGGTTTCAGTGGAAACACTCTCTATGTAACTTTATCCAATGCTTCCTTGCCCCTGTGCTTGATGATACATCAGGAGACTTTTGCCAAAGGCATATATGTATGATGTTGTAGTTGAATTATTTGTTCGTAGTGCATCCATATCTATTCTGTTGTAAGATATCTGAAGCAAATTATATAAAAGCATGCCTTTCCTGCCCTTGGGTGTGGTCCTCCTCTTCTTTTGCACTTTAGAAGATTTTTTTCCTGATTATCTGATCTGGCAGAGTGCCAGTATTTATACAGCCAGCTCAGTGGCTACCGCAGTCTTCGAGTCTACTCTCGACCCAGGGTTCAAGCCCAGTGGAGTCACCCCTCATCTAGGCTCCACCAATACCACCCCAACCCAACAAAGAGAAGAACATTACAATTAAAGGACATGTCGGGTTTCAGTGTAAGTGTCACATTGTGGGGACAACACTTAGATGATATAAGCAACGAACTTGAAGACATGCTTTCTATACCGCCACTTCTCGGTCCTTGCCTTGAAAGTTTCTCGCATCTCCAGTTTCAATGGGAACTCAATCGACACTGTTTCAAGTACCAAATGTTACGTCAACCCTCTAATTTCATAAACCAATACACTTCATAACTAGGTAGATTCCGATGACTACTCCCTTCCTAAGACCCTCTATCACAAGCCAATTTATGGGCCCTCCAAAGAGCTTGACCTCTGTAACAACGATTTCGAGAGGTACTACATATGGGGAACACAGAGAGAAATGAATGGGCCATGGTTTCTGTAGAAATCACAAATATCAACATGGACAACTTTTTCTACAAGGCATGTCCTCTTCAAAAAGGTGAAAAACTACAGGAAAAAGGTGAGAGAGAATGGTAATGGTTCATGGTTCTTCTCGAGTTGCAACATACAAGTTCAAAACTATGATTATAGATATGCATTGAGGATCGATCTAAAGGACACAACAAGAGAACTTCAATCAATTCGCTTTTGATGAGACAACTAAGTTAATCATGGGTGTTGCAGCTAGCGACCTCCATATATTGTCTATAGATGAAGATGCAACTAGTGAAATTATAAGTAATGTCATCGGCAACGAATACTGCTTCACACTTTCACTGAAAAAAGAGACATATTGCGGAAACAACAGATTGAAATGTGTCATCCTCAGTTCAAAGAAAGCGGAAAATAGTGCAACTCCTCCATAACCTTTACGCAAGGATTTCCAACCCACCCGTCCCTTCAAACATTACACCCTCACTCATCCCATTCTATACTTTGAACTATCACTGCTATGTTTCTTATTTCATATCTATGTTTCACTTTTTTCCCTGCTTCAAAAGAAAATTGTTGTATTCCCTTATACACTGACATACTATTGTCTCCTTCTATTATGCGGATTGTTAGTACTTTTAAGAAAATAAATATAAAATACATGCACTTTTGTTATGTACGTATTTACATCCTTCTGTAGTATGTGAACACATTGTATGTTTCTATATATCTAATACTCTTTTCCTTAATAAAAAAAGTAGTTTCTCGAAACTCAAATTGTTACCTCTTATGTGTATTTCCCATTGGAACTCCACATGCATTACAATTGAATTTAATTTTACATTTTGACTTATTTTTGCATTTGTATGTCATCAAACTATGTATCATTCCTTGCTAACCCAAAATGATCTTTATCCAATAGGTGGTACTCCATAATCCTGTGACTTCGCAATCATGTTGACTCCTACAAAACGAGCCCAACGAAGAGAGAACTACGCAAAAAATAAAGTACACATAACTACTAAGCAACGACGTCATAAATTAGAGCATAAAACAACAAAAATCTCTAATATCTTTCAACTTACAATGACCAACAACCTACGATCCCCTAACATTCCAATCTTGCCATCAAATACAACTATTGAAGAATTTCCAACCAACATTCCGCATGTAACTTCCATGGAAACAAACTTTCAAGAGCATACCACTTCCTTCCGTATGAACCCATCTTTGCTAACAACTGTCACTTTCCCCCAAATGTCTGGGATGCCACATGAAACTATCTCAAGTACCAACCTTTCTTCAGTTCATCGCACATATACAAATAATTTCTCCTCTCCTTCTGAATGCTTTCCACCTTGCAATCCACAAACGACTCAAACAGAACACCCCACCCCTTCCAATACACACAAATTTCCCATATTCCCGCCCTCGATGATGACTATTGAAGCCCAACGCCAGTTTCGCAAAAGAATAGATTTGTTGGTGACCATTCAAACTTGCTCAATCTGCTTGGAAAATTACCCAGGAATTAAAACAATTTCCTTTGAAGGCTTTCCTTGTGTAACAAATGCAAAAGTGAAAAACAAGGCCACTTCTCTTCATAGAACAACATGGACCCTGAAAAGTAGTCTATTGTTCTTGCATCTTTAACCCAAATCGAGGAGATGCTTATCACACGAGTTAATCCATTCATGCAAGTCACCCAAGTACGTGGCGGGCAATACAAATACTCAGGACACACCATAAGCTTCCCACAAAACATTACTTCAATAGTAAAGACCCTACCCTGCCGCCTTGGAGATTTAGACATAGTTCTCATACAAAGGGAAGTATCTAATTTAAAAGTTATGATTTCTACGTCAGTAGATATCATGTTTGTGCAACCTTGCAATATAAAATCCAACACGATCCCTATTACAAAGATGTCTTAATCGATGATGACGCCCTTTCCTCACTACCATCCGAGTCGTCAAATGTTTCCTCCTCTCTCAACACAACCACAATGGAACTGCCCCAAATGCAAACTTTCTCTACAACTCATGGTAGTGGTGTTCCCACCCACTTTGATGAAACATATGAACACTCATCATCTTTCGTGCCAACACCTCACAATACAGGAACAAAAGAAGAGGAAATCAAATAGTTCTTGCTCAACCATGATGGTAACACTCCATTTACCATGCCATGGCCGAGCTTGGGATTTTTCCAATAAACGAATACAATATGGAAGTCCTGTTCTCAATGGCTTTCCCAACTTTATTTCCAACAGGAAAAGTAATGTGGCAACAACCCCGCATTAAAGAAGTTCCAATGCATGAATACACTCTTCATTTAATGCATTACCATGATGGGCATTTTGGTTCCCATCCAAGATTTCATTACATTCTTCTAAACCTCATAATGTGACACAAAAGCCAATCCATGACAACAATTTTTATGAAACAGAACACCGAATCTAGAATCCCTCCGATAATTAGAGAGCTGCAAAGACAACTACTGGAATTCCCCAAAGACAACCTCCCAGATAGCTTAATGTGCTTTGGATCGAGCCTTCGAGGGACATGTTCATTCTAGGCAAAAAGTAGAAGCAAGCTTTCAGATATGGTGGAACAATTGGGGACACCAACCTTATTCTTCACTCTAAGTGCTGCAAACACTAAATGGCCAAATCTCCACAATATTATGCCTGGTGAATGCCCAACAGATCCTCGAGCCGCACAATGTTGGAGAACACTTAACATTGTCTCTAACCCTCATCGAGTATCAACGATACCTGCATCAAAGATTCACAATATTTCAAGAAGAAATATTGCAGAAGGAACTTGGAGCAATAGAATTTTGGTATAGGTAATCAAATCTACTTATTTCAAAGTTTTTTCCAAACTACATATCTAATATTTATGTTCCCTCATCTCGCAGGTATGAATGGCAACATAGAGGCTCGCACATGTCCATGGTTTATTGTGGCTCGAGAATGCGCCAAAAGTTGACGAAATGGACTGGGAGGACACAACAGTTATTGAGGTGACAAAACAATACTTTGATAAGTTTGTGTCTGCCTGGAACCCCACCCGGCTTGCAACCACTTGGATTTTGTTCGTAGGTCACTCCTAGATGACCCTTGCTTGCTAGATACAACACAAATTCTATCCACCTCCCGCATGCAGACCTTGAAGAACTGCTTAATTGAGTTCAATGCCACACTAAATGTTTAGAGCAGACATGTCTACGTAGAAAGCAATCACAACTGCAGTGCAAGTACAATGCTCCCTGGGCCATGCAACCTACTTCTTCCTTGCACATTGAAAGTGATGGGAAAATTAAGTACCTCCCTTCCAGAAATGATGACAGATTGAACATCCACAATCGAACAATGATATACATATGGAGAGCAAATGTCGATTGCCAACCGGTACTTTCCCGCCATGCCATTCTTAAGTATATTACAAAATATGCTTCGAAAGCCGAGCAATGTTCAGAAACATATCACCAAATGCTATCCAGATTTTCAAGAGACACAGACGTAGATTCTCCAGCACATATTGCGATCCGTAAAATGCTCATAGAAAGCATTGTTGAACATGACATAAGCACACAAGAAACATGCCACATGCTGTAAAAATGCCACTTGTTATGTGTAGCCATCCATTCGTATCATTAAATGTTGGAAAAAGATTCTAAGACGTGTCATTGAAAGTGACACTGATGCACAACAAACAACCGCTTTCTTGGATGCATATAAAGTTCGTCCAACAACCATGGAACACCTACCACTTATTCAAGTTGCTCGAGATTGGAGCTACAATAAGAACCGTAAAGGTGATAAATGGAAAAAGTGACTGACACAAGCAATTGTTCAGGTCTACCTGAGATTTGTGGATGTCCCTGCTCAAGAATCAACATCATATGACCTTTCTCGCTCGGTCGAACTCCTATTATACAAGCCTTTAAGAAAGATTGCACCTGAATTTAGCTCAACTCCACATGACATCAATGACACTTGGGACATGTACAAGTACAACTACAGACCGTGGCATGTTCTATGCACTACCGCAAACACAGGACTTGCTACAGATGTTAGTTCTGACTCTGAGCCCAAATGCAGTATTCAACAAGAACCATTGCAAGAATGGCAGGTCTTTGCACAACTTTTCCTTGGAAACAACATGGGTCTAGATAGTCTTGAAATGTTGGGGAAACAAGATTTCGACATACACAATAATTGGACCATACATGACATTCCCCATGATTTGCAGATAACTAGTTCATCATTCATTGAGAGAGAGAAGGCAAACACAATTAACAACAACATACATGCCACACCACCATCTTCCACACTTCCTTTGTCTCCAGAACAACAAATAGCTCTTAATACCATACTACACCATTCAATAAACAAAACCCTTCTACCTCCACTAAGATTGATAATTCAAGGACGGATGGCACAGAAAATCATTTCTGATAAATAAAATCTGGAATTCATTCACAACATCAACCACATCTCCCTCACCTCTACTTGTGCTCACCCCTACCGGTGTTTCAACATTCAACATCTCTGCATCCACAATCCACGCAACCATGTGTATTCCAATCAAAGAACTAAAACCCCTTAAAGGTAATGCATTATCGTCTTTTCAAGAGTCGTTGAAACATATAGAATATGTTCTTATTGATGAAATGAGTTTCATCGGGCCAAAGTTGCTAAGAAAAATTGACAGTAGGCTCCACGAAGCTTTCCCACACTCAAGAACATCTGAATTTGGGAACAGATCACCATCCTCCTTGGTGACCTAGGAAATTACCGCCGGTTTGGACAGTCCTCTTTATGCAAGTAATTCCTATGGAGCAATCCTTTGGAAGGGATTTCACTTCCATTACATCAGCAAACAATATTTCACAACAAGGAACAACCAATGCACATGTTTTCATTCCGAATTTATCGCTCCACATGTAAGATTCAACCCCTCTAATTGAGGATTGGGAACTCCTAATGTCACACACATGACACACACCTAACTCAACAGAGCTAAACATTTTTAAGAAGGCACCACATTTGTTTGCAAAAATGATCCGTCAACTCCCACAACCTACTGATGTTTAAGGCATTGAACGCGTTCGATCGCCCAATCCATTGCTAAAAGTAATGTGACATGATTGGACCAGGAAATCTTGATGATGATCAGTTGGAACACAAAGTTATGTTGTGCAAACAACAAAAAATCATGCTTATTCCAAATCTATGGGTTGATGTAGGCCTCATGAATGGTGCCACATGAACAATCACCAACATTGTCTACGACACATCAATGCAACCACCAACATTACCTTTATTTATTGTTGTAAAATTTGATAGATACAACAGCCCATGTTGGGATCCCTCCAACCCGTTACATATTCCCATACCCCCTATTTCGAGAGGGAATCAAAGACAATTGCCGATTAAAATGGCCTAGGGATTAACTATCCACAAGTCACAAGGACTTACTTTGCACAGAGCAACCGTCGACATTGGAACCACTGAAAGGCGTGTTCGACATTCACATCTTCCTCCAAAGTTCCCTCGCTTGAAAATTTGTGCATTTCACCTTCTTTTTCATTCAAGAGATACTCAAATATGGCGCACGTACCAGCACTCAGAGCAAGAAGAAAGGAGGAAGCAAGACTACTATCACTCAACCCATCATAAATACTACCCTCTGCTTTCATAGCACCTCCGCTACTACTATACTCAATAGTTCTTCTATCCAAAGAGGCACAATCGTTCAAGGGATATCAAATGTAATCATGTTTATTGAAACTAAAATTTCCCACTAAAGGCTACCATTCATGATATAAATACTGCAAATGTATACATGTCTCATTATGTGTACGTATACCTTCATTTATTTGATGTTTCCAAATATGATATGCAACTTTAAATGTATGAATCTGTAACATAATTAAATGTACACATACAACATTTCAATGTAATGTTTCAACTAAAGTCCTACACTACAACTATCAATCACACACATTATCAATTGTATAATAAATGTTTCTCCAACAAAACACCAACTGAACAACCGATGCACAACTAACAACATCAACTATAAAATTAATTAACTATCGAAAATGGTATCACATGTAATCATGTACGAATTTATAACAAGTTTGAAATGTAGAAACATCATTCAAATTAAGTGGACCAACTATATTTCTACAATTACAACATCCATCGAACCCCTTATCAACATCAAGTACAAAAGTAATAAGTATACCTCTAGATCAACTAACATATATTGTTTGGCATTTACATCTCATGAAACACATGCGATTGCTAGTAGATATGTAAATTGTTTTGAAAAGCGCATTTACTATTGAAATTTGTAATTAGTGGTTCAAATCTCTAGAGTGAGGATTGTTAAATCAAAAGTGGTGAGTCAACATTTTGTTGAGTCGTTAAATCACAATATCATTATAAACAAAATTTTATATCATCTTTAGTCGTCCGGGTGTATATACGCAATTGTCAAGTCTCATTGTTATCATACTTGTTGTAAGTAATAATATATTTTTAGTTTTTTACTCATGTATGTTATATAAACATTGTATTTAAAGTCGTTCTCATTTTCTATATCTAGCGTGTCTATATTGTGTTGTCTAGTGTCATTTAAGTCTAGAGTCATGTCAATGTAAATAGTCAAATTGTAAAATAAAATAAAATAAATGTCCCTCATTTCAACTAGACGCACTATCAGTGGAATTTGACATCCTTTAATATGTACTTGAAATCCATGATCAAATCCAACTGAGCTAGAACATGAAACTGGAGGTCGAAGGCAACGAAGGATGGAGGGCGATCAATGCCTCTCGTCAGTCACCAACGACGGGGTCGTTTATAGCTTTGGTGGCATTATTTTATACTATTTCAGTTGTTTTCTTTGAGTGTGTGTGTAGAAATAAAAATTATTTTTATTCCCTTGCCAAAGATTGAAAAGAGAAGGATGTGCATTTTGAATGCTAAGAACAATTGTATAGGAGGGCAGCTGAACTGGAGTGATCCTCTGATTGCATAGATTCTTCGATTGTCATACTTCTAACATCGATTGACCGATGAAATCTAGTGTTCACTGAAAGTGAAAGTAGGAACTGCTGAGTTCGCGTAAGTACATGAATCGATGGAAGTGTGATCATCCGATATGAGATTTACTATGGTTAAGCGGATTGGTCATGTGCAACAAGATCCGCATAACAATACCCAAGCCAGCAGATATGTAGAAGCATATGATTCTATTTCAAGTTCTTCAGATGTGTTTTCTTCCCATGTTCGCACTAAGGGGGAATGTTAGGAATATTAATTAGTGCTTCATGGATTATAATAATTTTACATAGTTAGTATTGTTGGTATGGGTAAACTCTAAATGTAATATGGTTTGTAAGTGAAGTTGTTAAAACAACTTCATGTATATAGTGAGTTGTTGGAGAGTTGTTATAGGAGGTTTCCTATTTTATAGGAAACTCTCCCTCTATATATTTGCATTGTATTCGATAGTATTTATATTTTCTTTAGATGAATGTCTATGCAAAGTTTATCAATTCAAATAATATTATCAGTGTGTTTTTGATGCAAATCTATTTTGTCACTTTAGTCCTTATAACCAAGAAAGACTAGAGTTTTTGTATCGACTACCACGTGATCGAAAAACCATGATGAAAAATTGACACCTAATACCAAACATTAATGACCTCGTAAACCAGCTATAATTTGTACACTACTTCACCAGATTGATCCAATGTCAAGTTACCATCAAGTGCTAGTTATAATGTAAATATAAGATTTATGTTCCAAAATATACACTACTTGTGTACTAGATAATCCAAAATAACAAGATAATAATCTAAAATTTGTAGGCTATGTATTGATATCATGCCACAAGATATTCCATAGATTTATCATTGAAAGTATAGTTAGGATTTCAAGGTTATAATTATATTTTAGTGGATTGAAATTAGAGGTAGAAGCTGGGGAGAATTTCACTAATCTACTTATAAAATATGGAGAGATAAAATTTAGTGCAGGACAGGTGTGAACAAGGAAATAAACAGACTAACGAAGACAAATAAACAAACAAGACAATTATACATTCCCTGTAGATTTCTTGCAAATCTCAATAAGATTATAGAAGCTTTTGAGCTTGTGTAATCTTGTATATTCTTATTTGTGGGTGCTCTTGATTAGCCTCTCCAAGGTGGATGAATGCAATGCTACGAGCGTGTTTCACGAGGATCCGAGAAACAAATAAGCAAAGATTCAATGCATTTTCCTCATGGATTTCCAAGGATGAGTTTGTGAAGGAAATGACCTGCATTTATAGCTGAGGGTAGAACCATGAAAGGTGGATGCAAGTTTGACTAAGCTCCAAGTCATAATTGTAATCACCCGGGAATAGAAAGTAGACTGAGTCTAGGAGTTGCAGCTTTTAAGGGGAAATATACATTTGGAATGGAAGAAATTACATCCGGAAATTGAATTACACGCACAATCCAATTGCCCCCACACTTCTAGGAATATAGAAGTGGAGTCCAAGTTGAGTTGGGAAGTTGAGTTCCAAGTGCAGTTGACTGGGATGAGGAAGTTGAGTTCAAGTTGAGTTAACTAGGAATGAGGAAGTGGTTGTTGACTAGGAAAATAGGTGTATTTTCCTAATTAAGTAACTAATTTAATTAGCTACAATGTGCAACATAATTAATTAATCATTTGTTTAATAAATGATAATTAACTTAGCTAAAGTGTGCTATGGAATAATTTAATTAATCTAAGGGGTGTATACACATGATTAATTAATTTGATTAATCAATCGCAAAGGGGATATGAGCTAGTATGCAAATTTAGATAGTACTTTGGAACTAGTCTATAATTTTGGGATGTCTACATTTTCCCCTCTTTAAAGTGATATTGCAAAGTAAAAGTGCTTTAAATATAGTAGACACATTCGAGTAGTGAGTGGATAATGGTGAAGCATTTAGATGCCATAACTAGTAGGAAGTGGTGAAGAATTTGGATGCCCCAACTAGTAAGAAGTGGTGAAGCATTTGGATGCACCCTCAAGTGGGTGGATGATGCAACAAGGTAGTGGATGACCGCGTGATAGGAGGAAAACAAGGTATTTGAATAATGAGGGAAGGATTGTGCTCATAACATGAGCGTCATTTGAAGGGTAGGAATATAAGAGCAACCTTTATTTTGTTGTTGCACAATAGGATTGTCACCATGATTATGAAAGAATTAAGATGGTTAACCCATATGCATGTAAAAAAACACACACACACACAACAAAGAAAAGAGAAAAAGGAAAACAAATCCCAATATGAATAGTAGGTGCATGCATCGGGTTATAAAGGAACCAAGATGGAACACAATTGGTCCAAGAAGTAAACATCAACAATGCAACACAACTTTGAAAAAGAAGACAATTAACTATGCCCCTAATGCATGCTAGAATGAATGATTAAGCGGATGCAGATGCTCCTAAACATTAAACTTATGAAAGGATTGGGAATAGGATCAGAAGAAAGAGTGGAGTATACTTGAATACTCCTCATAAAACTATTGTTGGATCCGTTTTACAAATTCTATGAAATAAATTTCCTAGACGGTTATATATCATGAAGTAAAAACAATTTTGTGACTTGCCTCAAGAGAGTAAGTAATCATGCAAAGGGAATAAATTGATGGTCGTAAGATCATAACAAATAGTAGGGTAGTAGATAAATGTATGACTTTATCAAGAGTGTGTTGACATGTTGAAAGATTAACTTCAAGGGTTTTCCAATTGTATGATTTCTGTGAGAAGTGAATGTTTGTTCGAAAAAGTCTTATGATTTTATGATTTTTTTGAATTTTTGAATATATTATTTTGTTTGAATTTTTTATTTTATTGAGAAATTTGAAATAAAAATACAAAGAAATGTAAACAAACTTGAATACATAGCAAAAAGGAAAACATACCATGGCTTATTTAATAAGCCAAGAGGAAAACACAACACGTGCAAGTGGTCAAAAGAAACAAAACAAGAATATAAACAAACCCAATATGAATAGGAATGAACCACACCAAAATTATATGTGAACTAGGATGCAAAGAATTTTCTTGCAATTGGTCTACAATGCAAGTAAATAGAGCATAGAAAAATAACAAACTGATAGAAGAAAAAACATTGTCACAATGCTAACAAACCGCAATAATACAACACAATTTTCAATAATGACATCCAATGACACTCCAAATGTGTTCCACATTGAAGAACTAGACAGATATGAATTACCCCAAGTGATAGCTTATAACGCAAGAGGATCGGATCGAGATGAAGAGTGGAGTGATGCTTAGATACTCCAAATAACTCTTGTTGGATCCCATTGAAGTTTGATATGTATTGGATTTAATCCAAGTGTGCCCCAAGCAAAGTTATATTGCGAAAGGGTAATTGATTTCTTACCTCAGGCACATATATACACCACGGGAAAGATAATTGATTACTAAAAGATGATCTGGAATGATCATGAGGAGCTTCGTTAAATGGAATTTTTTTAAATGCATTATTCAATTACTAAAAGTTGGTCAAATATTATCCGAATGTTTTGTTTTTTCCATTTTTACACTGTTTGTTATTTTGGAACAATTTTATATTGTTTTTGGAGTTTGGAACAATTTTTTATTATTTTTAAATGTTGTGAAACATATTTTAATGTTTTTGGAGTTTTGTGAAACATATTTGAATGTTTTTTTTTTGGAAACATATTTGAATGTTTTTATTTTGTGGAAACATATTTGTATGTATTTATATTTTTGACTCGGTAAAGGGTTATGGTCTGAAATCATGTTCAAATAATTATAAGCATTTCATTCCATTGACAAAAATGTAAATGATGTGACGATAGGATGTCTCACTCTGCTCTTGACTCCACGCAATGAGGAAGATATGAGGGCTCATCACCGAGAGCTAAGAAGGACGTGAACACAAGGTGAATAGTGATATGAAAGTGAAGATGATAGATGCTAAGACACAAGGTATAACAACGATCCATGCAAGAAAAATGTAACACATCTTCATCAATATTATCTGACTGGTTCCATGATGATTCCACTTTATAGGTCTTGAAAATACCTAGATCCATAGATGGCCTATTGATTCACAAAATCCGGTTGAAGGAATTGTCATCTCTCTTAACACGAGCAACTAAATTACTTCTTGGGATGTTTTAGATTAAGCAATTTTGATTCGATTTGACAAAGGATTTATTGATTAATTATTTTTGTGAAGGACCCCCTACATGTTACCCCATGCCACCAGTAAGAGACAAGGGCTCAACATCAAGACAAAATGTAGGCGAGTAAGGGCACTTGCCCCCATTCCCAGTCTCATACTACTAGTGAGAAGTATGGGCTCATCACCGAATACTATGAAGGATGAAAGGTGTAGTGATTGATTTTTATTATTATTTAGATTGATTTTACCTTGTTTGTTAATAGTGTGCTTATTGGGAAGGTACATTCTACCCCCAAGTCTCAGCCTCATGCGACTAGTAGGATGCAAGATTTTAACACCGTAGAATGAGATGGATGTTCAAAAGGTTTGGGTAAAGAAATTTAGTATTTTCTGTTAAAGAGAGAGCTTGTTTGAAAGGAAGAGTTACCATCAATAAGCTTCGATACAAAAACGTAGGTAAAAATATATGAAATGGTAGAAAACATAACAAGAATGAGACACACGATGACCAAAAGGAAAAAGGATAACCTATGTTGTAGATAGGTCAAGACACCCCAAAATTACACACTAGTGTCGTAGAAGTGAATAATGTGAAGATTTGATAATGTTATGATTAAGATATCTGTCAATGGATGAAACAATAAATGTTTTTTGTTAAATGATTTAACCGTGAAAATGACCTTCCTAGTGCGGAGAGAAAACACGAAGAAGAAGATGTTTCTGCTTCTAGGTTTTTGATGTTCAAATAGTGATTTCATGAGCAATTTGATATGGAGTTTTATTCTTGTTGTATGTTTCTTGATATTTCTCAAATTTTGAGGATGAAAGTTGACAATAGAATCATCAAGAGAGAGGTCTATGTTTATTAAATTTTAATCGTCATTACTTATGAGACTTGGGTGGACAAGGTCCAAGCAAACAGAGAGAATAAAACGATTTGATGAGTCCTAAGATACGAGACTCGGGAAGACAAGGGCCAAGTCAAAGGAGATAACCCTAAGATTCTAGGAGTCCCGAGATACGAGACTTGGGAAGACAATATTAAAGTCAAAAATTGAATCAAAAGATTCAAGGAGTCCTGAGATATGAGACTTGCGTGGATAAGGTTCAAGTTAAAGAAGAGAATTCAATGAGTCATGATTTATGAAACTTGAACGAATGAGGTCCAAGTCAACATATGAGATCGAAATATTTTCGATGAATAATTGATTGAAGTAGTCCTTTCTTTATGAGACTTGGGCAGAGAAGATCTAATTTAAAGGATGTATGATTAGATAACTCCGCGATGGGATTAGAAAACCTATGTGATGTTAGAGGATGATTGTCAAGGTGAGGAATATGTTGAGATTCATATTCATCCATGAGTGGAAGAGTGTGAGGAAAGAAGGATTGATCTCTAGATGTATATCTAAGGATCCTTATAGGTCGTAGAGAGAAAATATTCAATGTTTCTCTGTTGAGGTGGTGGATTAATTGATTTGTAATTAAATCTTGAAAAGGCTATATAAGGATATTCATGGGTATATGCACCTTGTGGAGTGCGAGCATGTAAATGTATTGACATGTAAGGTTCATCATTGATGAGATTCATGTAAGAGTGATTGTTTTAGGGATTGTGGACATGGAAGGATATGTTGTGGTTGTGTTTCTATAATAATACTAGAGATATTAAGCACATGAGACGAAGGTGAAAGAATAGAATCAAGCTCAATGGTGCTTTGTTGATGGACCCTCTCGCTATAGAGTCTTAAATTATATCAAGGGTTGAAAGGGAGTCTTAAAGAAAATTCAAGCTCTTGTTTGGTGTTAGAAGGTTATTTTCTGAAATAGGTTCAATGCTTGTTTGAATTAACAAAAGAAAATATGAAGAAGAGATAGATTAGTTTGGAGGGAGAGATGATTGACCTTCATCATCGTGATCTTGTGGAGTTTCAATATGTACAAGAGGTTGGAAAATGCTCAACTCTTTATGATAATTTTTGGTAGTTAACGTGTCTTTGGTTATGTGGTTATGACAGCTTTGTCATCGATCTCTAAAAATATGTATCCATTGTCATTAAGTAAGTCTTGGACATAATTTTTAAATCACACACATTTATCTATTGAGTGGCCATCAATATGATGTAATTCATATTATGTATGAGGTTTTTACCAATATGGATTAGGTTCCCCTTTAGGAAAGGGTCTTGTAAGTGGATATCTTATCATTTTAGCCTTTACTAATTGATGAAAGACACTAGAGAGACTTTCTCCGAGAGGTGTAAACTGACGCTTGAATTTTTGCGGAGTAGTGTATTTTTATGGTTGTATGATTAGATTTTTTATTGATTGTGTATGCATGTTGTGCATGTTTTGATTATCCATGACACCATCATTGATGATATTTCGGTTTCAGTTGACGTACCAAGATTTATCGTGATGAGTGATAAGGTTATTGTTATTGTGATTCTGCCCATTGTCTTTAGAATGAAGGGCTTGTTCTATTAGAGTCAAGGTGACATCAGAGTCAAGGTTGGAAGAGAAATGTTTGATGAACTTCTCCAAGAGGTCCATGAAGGTGGTAATATCCCTTTGGAAGGTGTAAGAACCCGTCCATAGCTTTTCCTCCAAGACTTCTAGGAAAAAGGAAAAAGAGAAAGATATCGTTATATGCCACTTTGTGCCATGCTACTTAAAATTATTTAATATGTTTTAGGATCAATTTTCCTTTTTTTTCAAATTTGGGAATTTCGAATAATTTTGGAAAAGGCGTGCATAATATTTCCATGTTGAAAGGGTAAGGACACAATTCATCAAAGTTGAATTGTTTGTATTGTTTTTGCATACCCAAATAGTGTCCTTCATCATTTGTCATTCCTAAGAAAATGATGAATTGTGTGAATTTGACATTGTAAAGAAAAATGGGGAGAGTGAAGAAAGGTGCAATAAGAACTCAAATGTTAGCAAAGTGAATGCTAAGATGAAAGAGGGAAAAAGATTTGAAATCTCGACCCTTAGCAAAGTGAATGCTAAGATGGAAGAGGTGAAAAGGTGTGAAAGCTCGACCCTTAACAAAATGAATGTTAAGATGGAAGAGGCAAAAATGTTAGCAATGTACTCAACCTCTAGCAAAGTGAATTTTAGAATGGAAGAGGGGATGAAAAGTACTCAACCTCTAGAAAAGTGAATGCTATAATGGAAGAGATGATGAAAAGGAATCAACTTCTAGGTAAGTGAATGATAGAATGGAAGAGATGATGAAACGATTGAAGGACATGACCCTTAACGAATGTGAACACTAAAAAGGAAGTGAGATTGAAAATATTTGATGTGTTCGACCCTTAAAAACATGAATGTTAAGATGGAAAAAATGTGAAATGATGATAAAAGGTTACTCAATTCCTTACAAAGTGAATGTAAGAAAAGAGGAGTAGAAAATATTAAATAGAATCGACCCTTAACAACATGAATGTTAAGATGGACAAGGGATTTGAAAATAATGTCAAATTTGACCCTTAACAACGTGAATGTCAAGATGGATGAAGAGAAAATATTTAAAATAAAAATTACAATTATGGGACTCTTAGCAAAAGAAATGCTAAGATGGGAGGGTTATTATATGAGCTAAATGATGTGCTCGAACTTTGGACAAAGTGAATGTACAAAAGAGACAAGACTTTGACAAGGTTAGTTTGATCAAATTCTAAAATGGATGTTTAGAAGAGAAGAGACTTAACAAGATGATGTGAAAAATCTTAACAAAAGGAGTGTTAAGAGAGACAAAAAGTTTGAATTGATAACTCTTAACAAGGTGAGTGTTAAGAGAAACAAAAGGGTGGATTTGTGACACTTAACAAAATGATTATTGTTAAGGTAAAAGAGGGGATTGAAGTGTTGGTTATAGGTATCGTAACAAAATGAGTTTTAAGAGAGATGAAAAGGAATGAAAGGTTTCTCGACCCTTTACAAAGTGAATGTAAAGAGGGGCGCAGAGGTGAAAGAATTGTCTTTCTCAACTTGAGACCAAATGAGTGCTACAAGAGGAGACTTGAAATCATGATGAAAGGGATCTATTATTAACATGATGAATGTTGTTAGAGGTGACTATAAAAGGAAGAATAACACTTAAATGATGACAAAGTGAAAATTTTGAAAGATAGAGGTGAACAATGAAAAGCTCAAATCTCGACAAAGTGAATGTGAGAGACGAGGAGAGAATGATTGGTTAAGGATCTCGAATTAAAGAAAAGTGAATGCTATAATTAAGATGAGTGGATATTGATAAGATGTCAATAAGTGAACAAAGTGAATGTGTGACTTGACATGAAATGGTGAATGCTTAAAGCTCAACAATTTGATGTAAAACATAAGACTTATAAATATGGGAAATCAAGGTGATCACAATGGTATTGGTTCTTGACTATGTTAAAGCTAGTATCATAGTTGCAAGATTTAGATGGGAGATGATAGTGCTTAATTACAGATACAGATGTCCACGCTTAAAACTTGGACTCATGTACAAAGAGATGAAAACAAGAAAAATTGGATCCAAATAAGGAGTATTTGGAAACGTGAAAGAGATGCAAATGCACCTAAATAATGAGTATTTTGGAGAGATAGAAAACAAGATGAAAGTGAGAACGTGAGAGAAAAGTGTGGAAAAAATCACAAAAATGAAAAAAGAGTAATGATAATGTGAAAAAAGGTTTTATTTACTGAGATGTTTTGGTCTCTACCTTAGATTGGATTGGACAATGTGTGGCTTCCCGGTGGTTTACTTAACTAGGTGTCGGCCGCAGATACCCGAGAGAATATTGTGTTATTGTTAGATAATAGATTTAATTTACCCCCTTTGAAACCTTGAGCAAAGATCTTTCTCAAATGAATTGCATTGTGGTTTCCACTAAGGATATTCGTGACTCTAATCTCACAAGGTGTACTAGTCAGTTGGGATGGGGGTACCCATTTTGTCATCTAGTTCCCTTAATGTGTTTACTACTTTGGGGTTCCTGTGGTACTCCTCAAATGATTTTTATGGCTTATGTCAAAGACATTCCCATAGTTATAGAAGTTGGGAAATATCCTTGTCAACCACACCTATAAATATAGTGTGAATGGTTTATTTTATCTTGATTAAAAATGTTCCTTGCACACAAAGTATTAGTAGTTTTCTTAGCACACGATTGAGGTAACTTGCAGTTAGTAGTTTGAGAATAACCTTGTATAGAGTGGGTTCTAAAAACAAGGGTTAGCATGTTTTCCTGAGGTAGTTGACAAAACGAAAAAAAGTAAACCCACATTTCGATTTCCAAGATTTCTTAAAAAGAACAAGGAAAGAACATACACATGGGTTGGATTTGATTAAGAGAAAAGAATTAATTCCTGAAAAAAAAAAGAAATGATCACAATTATGATTTCCAAGATAGCTTAAGAAGCATGAGGAAAGAGCATACACATGGTCGTTTCATGATTAGTCTTATAAAAACAAAAATGACAAAAAAATGTGAGCAAAAGCAACCACAAAATGTTAGTAATGATGCAAACCGATGAAGCATTCGTAAAATATGCCAAAAAGTGACAAAAACGTCCAATAACCTTGTAAAAACAAACTACATAGTCTATTTTATCGAAAAGTGACAGAAAAAAGAATAAAGGACCTATTTTAGTATTAAAAGGCCTAAGTAAAGTAATTGAGTGAATTAATTAAGTAAAAAAAAAAAAGAGATTCTAAAAAAACTAATTAGTTGAATTTGACATACTAATTAATTGAAAATGAGTACAAGTTAAGCTAATGAAAAACAAAAAGATTAACTAAACCTAAGTTTTAACAAATAAGCACATAGCTTAACTAAACCTAAGGTTAACACTAAAAACACAAACAAGACCTAAGACTACACTAAGCCTATTAAACAAAAGGAAACCCTAATTTATAACAATTTATGGCTGAGATGTGTGTTGGGTCAAGGCTATGTGGTTGATTTTTTTTGTTTAGCAAGGTTATTCGAGCTTATGGCTTGGCTTTTGTGGTGTGTGCGGAGTTTATGAAAAGGAGGTAGCACAAGATGCGTGTTGCATGTCGCAACGACAAAGATGGTCCAAAGATGGGTTCGACACAGGAGGCCGATAGAGAGAGAATTTTCCATGTGGGTGTGTGAGGGCACATGGGCTTGAGGGAGGAGATATGGGCATGATGGGGTGCTCAAGGAAGGGACAGGGGTGAGTGTGGAGTCAACATTTGAAGGTTTTAGGGAGAGCCAAGGCACAGTGGGGGCAAGGATTATAGGGTCGTTAGTCAAGGTCACGGCTGGGTTGGGAACCGGGGTGAGTTGGTGGGTGTGGAGAGGGGTGGTCTACAGGAGTTAGGTTACAGGGTGGCTTAGGGAATTTGGTCCGGGGTCACAAGGGGGTTTACGGGAGTTAGGGCTAGGTCACCAAGGTGGTAGGGAATTGGTGGGGGAGTTGGCTCGGTGAGCCAACCTCGTTGGGCCAAGTAGAGTAAGGGTTAGAAGGGCATAGGGAGCTAGAGCAACCGAGTTGGTAGGGGTGTTAGGAAATAAGGGATAAAATATGTAAAATAATCCCACACAAAATTGCAATAGTAGAAAATAATATGTAGAATAATATCACATATCTAAAATAAGAGTGCATAAAATAAAAGAACATAACACATAGATAGTATTTAATTTGGTTCGTCCCAATTTGGGCTACGTCCACCAAGAATAACTTTCTCATATTTTATTACAAGCCACATCTTTCTCTCAATACAATACCCGATTTGTTTGGAGTTGTGCTTAAAAAAATCTCCTAAATTCACACTTGAACTTATATACATCTCACATAATATGTTACCCCTACCATATGCAAAAAAATCACATTAATAGAAACTCATGCTAAAGTAATTTTACAATATCGTGGGTACCAAAACCATGGGCCAAAACTACCTCATAATCCTATGGGTTGAAATACCTCCCATATGATAAGATCACATCTCCAGAGGTATCAAGAACATTTTTGATAAAACTGTGGAGAGTGTACAATACTTTTAGTGTTCAATCTTCAACACTTCCACACATGAAAACATGTTCCACAACATAACAATATCTCACTTAGAGACTGGTTTTTCTATGAGAAATCTTCTTAACCCTTCACCTGTCTTCCATAAAGACCAACCAAATCTAAACATAGCTTCATTTTCTCTCTCATGCGACCACATTGTTCATCATGTATGCATGATTATGACTGGTATGAATCTTCCAGAGATTCTACATCTCTTCCTCCAAAGTTTTCCTAATGAAATAGTACCTTAATTGTATATGCTTCATCCTAGAGGGGAAAGTAGAGTTCTTGGTGGGTGTATAACACTTAAACTATCACTATGCAACTTCCCTTCCTCCTACTTATGCCCCAACTCCTCAAGCAATTTCTGTAACCAAATCATCTCTTTTCTTTCCTTTGTGGTAGCAACATACTCAACCTCCGTGGTTGACAAAGCCACAAGATTTTGTAGTCGTGAAATCTAGCTCACTATTGTCCCACCTATAATGAAAATATAACATGTCGTGTTCGTCCTTTTTTCTACATCTCTAGCCATATCTGAATCTACATAACCATGCAAAGTGGTGTCTCGATCCACTGTAGCAAAAAATTTTCCCCATGGTCCCTCTCAAGTACCAAAGGATCCACTTTACTTCCCGCGGTGATCTTTATGTAGATGACTCATAAATATACTCACTGCTCTCACCGCATGAGAAATATCAGGCCTAGTTCACACCATGGCATACATCAAACTGCCAACCACTGATGATTAAGGTACCTTGGACATCTGGTTTCTCTCCTGCTCTATCTTGGGACACAACTCATTTGATAACTTAAAATGGTCTGCTAAAAGAGTCCCAACCGATTTAGCATTCTACATATTATACCTCTCCAAGACCTTCTTAATGTACTCTTCCCGAGATAAAGTCATCTTATGTACCTTCCTATCCTAAGATATCCTCATACCAAGGATTTGTTTGGCTGCCCCAAATCCTTCATAAAAAAGGATTCACTTAGCTTCTTTTTTAGTACTTTTATTTCCTACATGTTCTTACGTGAAACCAACATGTCATCCACATACAAGCACATGATAATATTTAACTTCCATCCTACAATTTCTATATATACACACAATGGTCGAATAGAGTCCAATATAAGCTTGTTCCATCATGAAGCTATCAAATTTCTTATACCATTGACGTGGAACTTGTTTCGTGCCATACAAGATCTTCTTTAATTTGCACACCATCTCATCTTTACTTTTGAACTCATAGCCCTTTGGTTGTTGTATATATAGATCCTCCTCCAAATCACCATGGAGAAATGTAGTCTTTACATCTAGCTTATCTAAGTGAAAGTATTTTTCTGCCACTATTCCAAGAATAGTTCTAATATAAGTCATTTTTACCACAAGAGAAAAAATCTCATCAAAATCTATACCTTTTTTCTATGTAAAACCTTGACCACCAATGAGGCCTTATATCTTTTTGTCCTCTTTCTTCCTCTTTAACTCTATACACCCACTTGTTTTGCAATGCTCTTTTACCTTCAGTAGCTTCACTAAATCTCAATCGTGGTTCTCCATGAGAGGCTAATGCTCCTCATCCATGACCTGCTCCCACTTCTTCCTGGAATCTACCTCCATTGCTTCATCAAATCTCTATGTATCTCCACCACGGTGAGTAATAAATAATTAAGAGAAGGAGAAAAATATTAAGGTGATCTTATTACCCTAGAATACCTCCTCAATATAGGAGTTTGGGGTTCCTATTGAGTAGGTTCTTGAACTGATTCATGTACCACTTTCCCATCCAGAATATCCTCTACCACCGCATATTTTTCCTTGTTTTCTTACAACTATTGCTTATACATAACTTTCTCATTAAGTACCATATCCCTAGATCGAATGTTTTTCTTGTCCTTATTACTCCAACATTTATATCCAAATTAATCACCACCATAACCAATGAAAGTTCATTTTTCTGATTTAACCTCTAGATTGGTCTTATCATCCTTGTCTATATGAACAAACACCTCACATCCAAATAATCTAAGAAATGAGTAATCAACTTTCTTACTGCACCAAGCCTCCTCGGTATGCCTCCATCAAAGGAACTTGAGGGTCCTCTATTTATCAAATACATAGTTGTGCTCATTATTTCTACCTAAAAAGAAAGAGGAAATCCCGCATGTAACCTCGTGCTCCTAGCTCATTTCATTATTTTCCTGTACATCCTTTCGACAGAAATCCTGCATGTAACCTCGTGCTCCTAGCTCATTTCATTATTTTCCCGTACATCCTTTCTCGACAACCCATTATGATGTGGAGTTCTTAGAACTATATTTTACTCGCAAATTTCATTCGTAGAACAATAATAATCAAACTCATTGTTCTAATACTCCCTCCATTATCTGACCTGAGACATTTTACCTTAAGACCTGTTTCATTCTCTACCAAGGATTTCCATTTAACAAAAGTTTCAAATACATCATATTTATTTATAATATAATATACCCAAAATTTTCTTGTTGCATCATCAATAAAAGTAACATAATACTTTGAACCCCCAAGAGATGATACCCGAGCCGACTCCCACACATCGAATGTAACACTCCAACATAATTTCTTTCTTCGTAGATCTAACCTTGAGAAAATTTACTCGCTTATGTTTCCCATTCACACAGCTTCTCACATAAATCCAAACCTATTTTTGTGAAACCAAAAAAATTCCTTTATGATCTGCATGCCCTTATGGTTCATATGACCAATCTTATAGTGTCACAATGTTTTATCTGCATGTATGAAGCCACAAGATTGAAAGCATTAGTACTACCATTGGTTAAATATAATTTTCAAACCTTATTACCTCTTACCACCACAAGAGAAACCTTGGTAACCTTTCAAGATTCCACCGTAAATATCACAATACATCAATCATTTCCCAACTTCCCCTCCGATACCAAGTTTTGTCTTAATGTAGGCACATGTCTGACATCCTTCAATAGCCATGTATTCCCATTCTGTAACTTAACCTAAACACATCCTTTTCCAACTATTTTGTGAGGCTCATCATCACCAAGAAAACATGCCCAAAATCCCCTTGAACATAATAAAAATAATAATACCTATGTGGAGTAGCATGGAAAGAATCCCCCAAGTCTAAAACCCAAGATTCAGAAACATTATGTAAAGAGAGAACCAAAGCATCCTGACAGACATTACCTGTTGCCACATTCACTCCTTGTTTTCTTTCTATTGTTTTTTCTTTTACCGAATCTCCTAAAAATCCTTCTTTGCATGCCCAATATTTCCACACTTCCAAAGATACCATCTTGCTTTTGGATTTTGACCTTTCCCAATATTTCGATTTTCCGCGGCTTCCTCTATTCTTCTATCTTTCTCTAATTTCCACGATCAAAGCATTCCTGAAGTACAATATTCCTGAAGCTTTTCCTTCACATTTCCTCGCTTAGAATCACCCCTACAACGTCCTCAAACTTCAAATTTGAGTTAGTTAGAACCGAATTTCTTACCGCCATTACCATGTTATTCCAACTCTCAAGTAAGGAGCAAAAATTAATAAATCCCTAACTTATTTATTAAATTCTATTGTAATCAAAGCTAGCATATTCACAACTGTATTAAAATCATTCAATTGATCTTCTACTTGAACTATTCTCATATATCTTCATATTAAACAACTTTTTCATTTAAAAATATCTTGTTAGAGGCGTAATATTTTTAATATAACTTCCTAATGCATCCATGAGTTCTTCTAAAGTCTTATCCTTTGAAACATTAAATAATACCAAAGATGCAAGACATAGCCGGATTGTGCCAATGCCTTCCTATCCGAAAATCTCAATCCGCATTCGTCATGCTCGAGGGTTTGTTCCCTTTTTCGATAGTGTAATATAAAGATCCTTATGATAAATTTTATATTCCATCTCGCATCTTCCAAAGACTAAAATTTTTCCACTAAATTTATCAACCTTTGATCTTGCATCATATACCATAGCTCCCACTCAAGCTAAAAATTTCCTTGCGATTCAACACTTCAAGAAACCAATCTAGGTTCTGATACCAATTGTTAAGAAATAAGGGATAAAATATGCATAACAATCCCGCACAAAATCGTAATAGTAGAAACTAATATGTAAAATAATATCACGTATATAAAATAAGAGTGTAGAAAATAAAATAAAACAACAAAGAGACAATATTTAATACGGTTCACCCAATTTGGGCTACATCCACCAAGAATCACTTGCTCATATTTTATTACAAGCCACCTCTTTCTCTCAATACAATACTCATATATGTTTGGAGAGGTGCTTGACAAAATCTTCCAAATTCACATTTGAACTCACACACATCTCATCATGATATGCTACCCTACCATATGCACAAAATTACATCAATAGGAAACTACTATCGCAATTTTACAATACCATGGGTACAAAAAACATGGGCCAAAACTGCCCATAATCCTATGGGTCAAAATACCACCCATATGAGAAGAGCACATCTCCTGAGGTATCGGGCAAATTTTTCAAAAAAAAATTGTGGAGAGTGTATAGTAATTTTAGTGTACAGTCTTCAACACTTCCACACATGAAAAAAGTCTCCAAGTCATAACAAGGGGTGGGGGGTAGTGAGGGGGATGGGGTTGATTAGGGATTTGAGCAAAATAAAAATAAAAATAAAATTATTTTTTTGTTTTTTGATTAAAATATGTTTTTTTTTGTTTCACAGGATTTTTGAACATTAACTTTGTAAAAACTAAAAAAGCAACAAAGATGGAAAAAGTGCCAAATTTAGCTATAACTATTTTTTTTTCTAAAGTTAGAAAGGAAATCCTTGAATCTTATTTTTATTTTGCAGATTTGATATGTGATTTTAAATGATTTCTTCCTGCAACAAGCACCTTTAACACTTTGACAAAAAGATTAATAATTAACTAAAAAAAAATATTTTTGTTACTGTTTATATGAATTTTTCTATCGAAACCCTCCAAACATATCTTGCAAACAAAACAACAAAAACACACTAAAAATAAATGTTAATCTAATAAAAACTAGATACATGATGGTTAGTGGAATCTAAAAAATATGCACCGCAACATGAATAATGATTAAATGAAAATGAATGAAATATGGGGGTGCATGTCCCACTGTGCATGCATGCAAAATGTGAACAAGGAAATAAACAAAGTAATGAAGACAAATGAACAAAAGGACAATTATACCTTCCTTGTAGATTTCTTGCAAACCTTAATAAGATTGTAGAAGCTTTTGAGATTGTGGAATATTGTATATTCTGATTTGTGGGTGTTATTTATTAGCCTCTCCAAGGTGGATGAATGCAATGCTATGAGCAGGTTTCACGAGGATATGAGAAAAATAAAAGTAGAGCTTCGTTGCATTTTCTCATGGATTTCCAAGGACGAGTTTATGAAGGAAATGGAATGAATTTATAGATGAGGGTAGAACCATGAAAGGTGGATGCAAGTTTGACTAAGCTCCATGTCATAATTGTAATCACCTAGGAATAGAAAGTAGAATGAGTCTAGGAGTTGCATCTTTTCAAGGAAAATAGACATTTGGAATGGAAGAAATTACATCCGACAATTTAATTTCACACATAATCCAATTTCCCTCACACTTATAGGAATCTTGAAGTGGAGTCAAAGTTGAGTTGGGAATATGATTTCCAAGTGTATTTGATTGGGATGAGGAAGTTGAGTTCAAATTGAAATAACTAGGAATGAGGAAGTGGTTATTGACTAGGAAAATAGGTGGATTTTCCTAATTAAGTAACTAATTTAATTAGCTACAATGTGCAAGGTAATTAGTTGACTTTTTTTAGATAAGGTAAATAAAGTTTGTTTTTGAAGGGACCAAAAAACCCTCCACAAAAGTGAAGCCAAGTCGCAAAAATCCAACCAAAAAATGAAAAGGGAGCCAAGTCAAACAGGCTTGACAAAAAGGTTTCCCTAGGATGAAGCCAGACAAGACAAGGGCCTACAAAATTATTTATTATTGTTTTTTAAAAGTAATACACAAAAAAATCCATGGATAATATTGAGAAGACCAACACAAAGAATTTCCAAAAGGTTAGCCAAAGGTTCACATTCATTTCACTTTTCTGGGAGGGCATTTTCTTCGATTCTTGGTGCTTGGACCACTTTCCTTAGAACCTACAAATTTAATAATCACCCTTTTGGAATTTTTCTGGTGTTGTACTTGACCCTAGTGTCCATAGAGTCTTCATTATATGATCTAATCAACACGAGCTTCATGTTCTACTTACCTCCCTTGACCTTGGCAACTTGGTCTTGCAAGATTGAGATCCTTTGTTCTTGCATTACAATTTCAACATTCAGACCCCCAATCCTTTTATTATAGACCTCGATTTTGTGATGAAAATCCTTGAAAAGTTGGACAAGGTTTTTGTTAACAAGAAGAATGGCGTCCTCCGTAGATTTTGCCCTTAGAAATCGGCCTCCCGAGACACAATATTTCTCTCTCTATCTTTGCTACCAGAACATTCACCCCTTTCCTAGACACCCTATTTCAAGTTGTAGAGAACATCTGTTGTTCATATACAAGTTATCCTCCCCCTTTTCTTAAGATGTTCCATGGCCACAACAAGGGTTTATTTATCGATTTTGTTTCACTTTGGTAGCCGGGGTTAGGTGTGAATTAAGGATTTTCCACTCTGAAACAATAATAAAATAAGATCTTAATGCAAGGGAATGTCCACTTTATCAATTTTAAAGTCAAAATTAAAAGTAGATAGGGATCTAAAAAGGAAAAATGGCAAACTCATGGCCTGGTTTCTTCTCATATAGTTGAGAATAGATAGGTGCTATGAGAAGATATTCATGAAATTTCCTTATAAGGTGAGATACTTCATAACCATAAAACATACATCGGGCCAATGATCTGGAAGAGAACTTATTGTAATTCCATCATCATACATCAATATTATCTCACTAGGGCCAAAAATGAGGCTATTTCATGTTTTCTCCTAGTTCTATCTTTAAATATTTTGAGACCCTTTAGAGATAACTCTGGTAACATCTATTATGATTACCTCTATAATACTGATCTCTACCCCCTCAAATTAAAACACCCTTCCACCCAGAATTACCAAAAACAATTGAGAGTTGAGGGTCATTACCTTTAAGACGTTGGATGTAATTTTAAAAATCTGTTCTTCGCAATAATCTCCAAAGGGTGCCATCGTTCTTGATATGAAGGAAAGAATTTGGCTCCATCCTTACTCTATCTCCTCCCATCCTGATTTGAACACCCTACACTGTTTTGAAACAACCAATTTGGAGCCACAAGCCTAAAACAGGAGGATTAAACACAAAAATAATGATTCATTTCCCTTCCCAAGATATGAAGGGCCTTCTCACGGTACAAAGCATGTAAAAAATGGGTGCCATCATTACTCAACCTCCAAGGTCTTGTCATTATTAACCAACTTTAAAATATTCAGCCACAATATGAGGTCCCCTGGCCACATCAACATTTCTCACATAGTGTTTCCATAATTGGAAATGCCATCAATGGGTTTATTTCCCAACCTATAAGTGTGATGAATCTCCATGCTCTCGAATGATGTCAACAAAATATTGGCTTCCATAATGATATTATTTAATCTTCACCACTTTTTTCTCAATTTCTTAAGGGCTTTGCCAACACATAGCGATTCTCTTTCAATGATAAGGGACTTGATATTCATTGTTATACATTTTTATACACCCAAAAATATAGCCATTGCCTTTGCATAATTATTAGAGTGATTTCCTAGGGGCCTCACATAAGCCCTTATACATCCCCCTAAGTGATCATGAAAAAGACCTCCTCCCCCAAAATTCCCCTCCCCGGTTTAGCTGAACCATCAAAGTTTAGTTTGAAGCAGCCTTCAGGTGGGCATTCCCATTTAGCACAATTTTTTTATTAATGCTCACATTTTTATTTTTATCCAAGATTTTAGGACTGAGATTCAAGCCATGTAAGATAGATCTTTCCAAAATAGGGCATAACTTAGAGGATTTGATCTTAATGATATGAACATTATCCTTAAGAGTTTGGCCTATTCTCCCAACAATCTTTTTTATACTGGAAGATTGATTTCGAAAGATACGATTATTTCTCTCCAACCAAATACCCTAGAGAATATGAGGTAGTGCACATTTCCAAATCTCTTTAGTAAAATCATGTTGAAAATTGAAACACCATTGTTCTGGAAGTAAAGAGACATCTCCAGGAAGGACCATTTGTATCCTAAAAATATCAAGGACAACAGAAGACTTGGAAAGCAAAGGTGCATTCCAGAAAGAGATGATTATCTGTTTCATCATGTTGTTTGCACAAAATACATCTATTTATAATAATCATACCTTTCTTTATGAGTTTATCCACAGTCAGATATTTTTTTGAACCACTTCCCAAAAGAAGAAGTTAATCTTAGGAATAAGGTTTTTATTCCATATCTTCTTCCAATAGCTATTTGATTCAATTTGCTCAAAGTTCATAAGGTAACCATATTTTACCTCATAATCTCCAAAGTCCATATCCTACCATATCAGTTAATCTCGAGCTCTTCTGTGAGGTAACTAACATTCCTTAAGATCCTAATTAAGAAAATCAAAAGGATGTTGAGGACCCATGTAGTTTGGGGTGGAAGAATCTGAACCAACCTTCTCTCCTCATTCCAGTAGTTTCACACCATCTCACCAAATTACAAGATAAATAAATGTCTTAAGTGGATCCATGGATCTTCCATTTTGAGGGATTTGTCCATGATCAAAGGATCATCCCAAAATTTATTTGTGACATCCCCAAGATTCCATTTAGTCCCCTTAACTAGAATCTTCCTAGCTTGAAAGAGGTTGTTCCAAAATATCGAACCTTTTGGGAGCTCTTGTTTAGAAAAAAAAACCCAAAGTGCTGCCAACATTCCAAATATATTTTTCTTTCAATATATTTTTCCAAGTGCCTTCTTCTTTGTGCATTCTCCATCCAACTTTAACTATTAAGGTCTGATTCATGAGTCAGTAGATTCTTCAAACCAAGACCCCCTCTATCCTTAGGTCGTGTTACCTTATCCCAAGATATCAAAGGGATTATTGTCTTGTCTTTCAAGCCTAACCATAAAAATATATTTTTAATACTCTCAATGTATTTCTGAATCTTGTAGGAATGATGAAAATAGAAATCATATAGATAGCAACTCCCATAAGGAACTTTGAAGAAGTTGTGTTTTCCCACTTGTGTTAGCAAGGAGCCTTTCCAAACACTTTCCAGGATGCTAATTTTTTATGGAACCTCTCAATAAATTTATTCTATCCCCCTTCTTCCATTTTTCTCCCAAAAAGAGGCATACCTCAGTAGTTGTCTAGAATATTTTTAATATTACACCCCAATATGTTAGCTAACCTGGTTTTTGATCTTCTTTAACATTGATGAAGAAACATAAGATCTTTTAAAAATTTACTTATTGGCCCATGCATTATTCATATTGTTTAGTGATGTTTTTGAAAGAGGGGCCTCCTGAACAAAAGCTTTCCCAAGAAGCACTGTGTCATCCACAAATTGCTAAAGGCTCTGGTTAACCACCCCATTAGCAACCTTGATTCCCTCCAGTCTTCCTTCATTTTGGGATTTTGAGCACAATCTACTCAAGGCCTCCGCAACAATAATATAGAGAAAAGGGGAAAGGGGGTCCCCTTGCCTAAGACATCTTTCTGAGTTGAAGAAACCTTCAATTTCACCATTAATAATGACTGAGAAACTAGGGGTAGAGGTACAGGCTTGGATCATTTTGATAAAGTGTGGGTGAAAACCTAGTTTATGAAAAAGGGAAAACATGAAATTCCATGATATATGGTCATAGGATTTTTGCATATCAAGTTTATAAATCATATCCTCTCTATTAGATTGCTCCACTAAATGGATCATTTCATGGATGAAGATGATGTTGTTGAGAAAATGTCTTCCCGACACAAAGAACCCTGATTTGGAGATATAAAATTGCATAGGACCTCCCTCATTCTGAAAGCCATAATTTTGAAATAAATTTGTACATAGTGTTATAAAGAATTATTGGTATTAAATCCCCCAAATCCTTAGCTCCTGTATTTTTTTCGGTATGAGGGCTATAAAGGTGTAGTTGACTTGCTTGAGTAGGTTTCTAGTTTGAAAGAAGACTTGGACATCAACAAAAACTTCTTTTTAACAATATCCCAATACATCTAGAAGAAAAATGCAGGGAATCCATCAAATCCTTAGGTTTTATTCCCTTCCATTTTGGATAAAATAGCTTTAAATTGTTCCTCCGATGGGATGGAAATCAGCTATTTGTTTTCTTCATGGCTAATTAAAGACTCAAAAAGATTTCAAATTTTAGAGATAGAGATCCCGAGAGGTGGTTGATCTTTAGAAAACAAAATTTTAAAGAAAGAGAAGATGGTATTCGAAATATCCTTGGCCTCGCTTGTAATTTCACTATCTTGTTTTCTTATTTCTTGAATCCCCTCTTTATTTACTTTAATAGTGGCTGAAATGTGGAAGAATTTGGTATTATAGTCACCCTCTTTAAGCCAATTTATTCTAAATTTTTGCTTACAATAAATATCTTCCTTACATAGGATATTATGATAATATCTTTGAGAGATTTTTCCTTATCTTTATCTTCACTACTCAATCCTTCTTGTTCCATCATATCTTCTAATTCATAGAGTTGCTCAAAAATTCAACTTTTATGTAAAAATATATTGCCAAAGGTATATTTGTTCCATTTCTTGATCTTTGATTTGATATTTTTCAATTTGGCTATCACTTGGAACATATTGTTTCCACTAGTTTCAATATTCCACCATTCCTCTATCATATTTTCCAGATCTGGATGAATAGTCCACATTTTTTAAAAACCTAAATGGTCTACCTTTGGTTTGCTTCATATCACCGTAGTTGAGGATGTTTGGGTTATGATCAAATCCAATATGAGCCATAGATGAAAAAGAGTACAATTTTTCCTGAATCCATTGATAATTTACCATGAAGCGATCCAATCTAATTTGAATCATATCCTCCCCACTATGTTATGTTGTGGAGCTTGTTTTCATGTGTGGAAGTGTCAAAGATTATTTTGGCCTCGAAAAATGTAACCAATATCTTAGGAAACATGCTCTTCTCATATGGGTGGGATTTTTGACCCATAGGTTTATGGGGCGGTTTTGGCCTACGTATTGTAAAACTGCTTAAGAAGTTTCTTATTGATGTACTTTTGATATGTGATACATATCATTATAGATGTGTGTGAGTTCAAGTGTGAATTTAGGAGAGTTTTTAAAGCATAAATCCAAACAAATTAGTGTATTGTATTGAGAGAAAGAGGTGGATTATAATAAAATATGAGAAAGTTATTCTTGGTGGATGTATCCCAAATTGGGTGAACCACATTAAATATTGTGTCTATGTTGTGTTCTTTTATTCCAGATATGTAATATTTTGTGCATATTAATTTCTACTATTGTGATTCTCGTGTGTGGGATTGTTCTACATATTTTATCCCTTATTACCGAACACACTATCCATGTTGGTTCGGTGTATTTAGAACCATTGAGCACAAGATCTAATAGCCCATTCCAACTAATGAAGTTAGCTAAATCTTCCATGCTCTCCGTGTACAAATCAACACCACCTTTATTTTATAAAGGTATCAAATTATTATTAAAATCACCCCTATATAACCCAACTTAGATCATTAAACATCCTTATGATTCTCGTCATATAATCCAATAACACCCATCTACTTGTTGTGGAGTTGGGAGCATAGACATTTGAAAGGATAATTCCCAACGAAGAAATATAATGTGAAAGAGAGGAGGAGCAGAGAGAATAAGAGAGAGAAATTCAATAAATCTAGAGATAAAAAAGCTTTTGTTGATGAAGAACTTTCTCTCAATGAACTCCTTCATTGCTGAGATGAATTCTATAACTTGTAGAATCTTCCTCGGTTATTTTTATGATGATGGAATGTGATCCTCTCTTGTCATGTTCCTCATGACTATTTCCTCAATACATTGGCTCTTGATAGAGATATTGATGTTCCAATACCCTCAAAAAATTCATGATGCTCTAGTATTAACTTTGTTATCCAAGTGGAAATATTTTACACACACTAGGTTCATTATGACATGTTCTTTGCCATGGTGTGATTCACATGATTTCACTCATCTTGGAAAGAGAATTGAGCACAAGGTTGGAGTTGGAATGTGTAGATCATCACCTTCCTCCTCATGACTCCCTTGAACTTTAAAATTCACCTTCATGACAAATAAGTCTCCTTTTTAGATGGAATCAACCTCGAGAGACACAAGTACCTTGTTGTCCATCCATTCCTCATTGAAAAGGTTTTATTCTAAAAATGGGGAAAGAAGAAACTAAAAATTCACCATCGTACTCATCAAACACATCCCCATACTAGATATTGGGAAGATAAGTTAGAATTGGGGCTCACCTTTACAGGCCTTGTTTGATATCACCTTCCTTTTATGGTCCGCATCACTTATCATCCCTAGTTTGATTGGTGTCAAGCTAAGATGTCTACGAACCTTATCATTGCCAAGTAGAGAAACTAGTCCAAGACTCAACCGGAAATGCAAATTGTGAAATTTTAGGTTTATTAAGTTACCATGATGTCCCACAACTAGCCCAATCACTCCTTGATTTTATTTCATGAGAATGGGAAGCTCAACGTCCTTGTTTATTGACCAATATCCCAAAAATTACTATTTTAGTAATTCTTAATTTAGGAAGTCTATTTTTAGTTACAAGTTTCTTAAATTAACACTTTTGAGTGTTATTGATATGCAAGGAGTAATGAAAAATCAGAGAATGAACTATCAAAACGTGAAGCTTGGTAAGGCTCACTATTTTAAGAAGTGGGTTTTATAGATGTTGGAATAGAATGAGAGTGGTATCAATTTTTTTGTTATTTCACAAGGATGCTTTGCTCTAGTTTTTAAAAAAATTCAATTGCCATAACTTTGTAGATTTTAAAAATAAGTTTTTATAGATGGAAAATTCATCTGGCCATTAAAAATTATTTGGAACACCAATGTATGCAAGGTTAGGATCATTAAAAGGGCGTTTTTGAGAAGGAGCTAGTGTTAAAATTTCATGGGAAATGGACAAGGGATTTGCGAGATACAAATAAATTTCCATTTTTAGTATATGATGTCTCAGGAATATTCTAGAAACATAAAAATCAAGGAAAGTGAGCTTGGGATGGGAAAATGACATTAAAAAAATAAAAAATGGATAAATATTTAAACATTTCATTCAATCCCTTACCCTTTAAATTGTATCTAACGTAGTCATGCTTAACCGAAGTCATACAATGGTTGAAGTGGAGTTACACCCTAAAAATAGGGGAAAAAAGAAGAAAGGGGACATGAGGTGCATCAAAGTGCAGTTTTCATCAGGTCATGACAAGTTTTAGTAAGGGGTTTCATGAGAGTGAGATGAAGGGGCTGAACATAAGCTCTCATGGATTAACATGGATTCTACATGTGTGCAAGTGATTACTTGAGAGAGAGGGAGTGCATTTATATTGTCTCTCTTGTCCCCTTAGATATTAGGACAAATAAAAGGGATAGAAACAACTCAAAAATGTGCCATGGGTGCATGTATCATGAGGAGGGGGACAAAATTTGACTTGGGGACAAGTTTGCATGTTTTCCACTTCCCTAGCACCAAGGTTGTCACTTTAAGTGAAAAGAAGTTTCCAAAAAGGAAGCATAATTTTTGTCCCTTATATCCCATTACACAAAGGGAGAAGGGGAAATGGACAACACACCTTGAAAAATGCACCAAGGGTCAACTCAACATGAAGAGGGGTCCAAACTTTATGTTTTACACTTCTCTAGGTCACAAGTTGTAACTTTTATGTGAGGAAAAGAACACATGCATAGAGGGATAAAAATTTGATGTCCCTATTATCCCATTTCACCAAGGTATAAGGTAAAAGGGACATACATGATCAAAAAGTGCACTCAAGCCTATAAGTTATGCTAATGTCATTAAAGTAAAATTAGAACATGGAGCTTATCTTTTCCATCTCAAGAATAAAATTTAGATTTCAGAGGCGAAACCTTATATAATTTTGACTCAAAAGCATCAAGTAAGTTAATTCCAACAACTTTGAAGATTTGATTCATATTTCAAATTGAGTCATCGAACTATTCACCCTTTCAACATGAAGGAGAAACAATAGTGACCTAGACTACCATGAAGGGTGGTGAGCTCAATGATAAAATTAATGAATCCAAAATGTAATAGAATCCATGATATTTCTATTGAATATTTGACAAGCTTCCGGATCCTCTAGGAACTCCTGCAATCTTCATAACAAGGTGAATTTATCCGTTGAAGCCTACATTCCCCGTGTACTAAAATGACCCGATTTTTCTTGAACTATTCCGACATCACTTACCTCCACCGATTTTACGTAAATTTCCTTAGATCAATTCATTTATATCCCAAATCCTAGATGGGTTGAGCCTTTCCCATTATCTTCTAAAGGATGTCCTCATGCTGCAATATGGCTAAAAATAGCCAATTTGGTCCTTCAAAATCATTATTCCACCTCAGAGCTTAATCTCATCGTGAAATCGACTTGGATCAATTCCCATACACATGAAACACACTTGGAAACATGTTAGTTGATTACTCTCAACCAGGATGAGGGTGACACATATCTAGAGGGGTTTCTTAAACTAAAGGATCAAGCTAAAGGAAGGGTTCATAATGACTGGGAGAGGGGTTTATAAAATGTGGGCTTAGTTGTCATGACCAACATTTTCAAATTTTCATGTTGTACATTTAACATGACGAAAAATATTGATGAAACTATTTTCACCCTTTTTAGATTTGATTAAGATTTATGCATAACCAAAAAGGAATTAAATAGAAGCTACAAGGGGTTATTCTAATTAATTAACTTCTAACATTAACCATTCAATATCAAAATAACACATTAATACTTGCAAAAATTTACACAATATAATACAAGTTCACAAACATAAGGGGTTGTAAAATTAGTTGAATACCTATGATTATAAACTGATCTCGGTGGTTTTAATGATGGAACGGGAGATATGGACTGAGAAAGATTCAAAACTAGAAATGTGACCTAAATATTCTCTTGGGAAAGACCATAGAGTAGGGTAAGAATGTATGTACAGCCTTAACCTATTTATAATATCTTGACCCTACTTAAAAGTATGATCTGTAATTTTCTAGGTTTGTCACTTGTTTAAATATATTTGTCACTCTTTGTTGGTCACACTTTGTGGGAACCTCAAAATTCACAACTCAACATTTCAAACAATAACCATGGATAGAGAGTCATAAAAAATAAAAATTAATTGGGTTGTGGGAACCCCAGAACCACTGATGTTGGCATTACTTTGAAGAGGCCTCAAACCACATATCATTCTCCACCTAGCATGTGATATCTAGATGTAGTGCAATTATATTTGACATCCTTTCTTTAACAAAGCTTGAATTTATTTTATCTCTTTAAAATATACTTGAGTGAGTGATTTTGGATGCTTGAAAATGTGGAAAGAAATCCCCTATACCTAGCGGGAAGCTTTAGAATTGTATATAGCACAGCCCTTATGAATGTGCAAAGGTATTTGCAAACATTTAGGGAGCTTTGGGTTCATTTTGTGTTATCTTTTGAAATAATAGTCCATAATATTTCTAAGTTATAAATGAGGCAAGTTTCACTTGCTTATATATTATTTTGACAATGCTTTAATTTACAAAGGCTGAATGAGGAGTAAATGACCCAAATAAGAATGTGAATTGAAAGTTTTGGATCAAAGTGAGAAAGGGAAAAGTTGTACACTAGGGTTGGGAACGTATGGATGTTCCTACCCATATTATACATTTTGACCCTACAGAGACATCTAAAGTGTGAAGTTTGGAAGTTGAAAAAATATTTTCTTAATTTACTTCATGCATTAAAGTCTTATAAACTATTGATAAATGAGTGTGTATGATAAATAAAGTTAGAAAAGATACTTAGAGATGTACCGATGAGAATGGGTAAAGTGCACTTGTTCGAGAAAGAGATAAATACCAATACTAATAATGTTAAAGAGTAGAATTACCAAATTTATGGGTCTATGTCCCCCCTTTAATTATGAAATGAAATTAAATGTTTAAAGGAAAATATACCTGAGTGTGTAAACACACTTTATCTTCACTTGATGCTTATTTTGCAAGATCCCATTATATTGGCGTTAGCATGTTGCATGATGAAACTTGTAACAGATTGTAGTCAATGTACATGATAAATAATTAAACTTTAACTCAATATAATGATGTAATGTAAATGAAATTTACAAGTGAAAAGAGTGAAATAAAGAGGTGAAAAATGTGGAAGGAATACACATTAGAAAAGATACCTAGAGATATACTAGATGAGAATGGGTAAAGTGCACTTGTTTGAGAAAGAGATAAATACCAATAATAACAATGTTAAAGAGCAGAATTACCAAATTTATGGGTCTATGTCCCCCTTTAAGTATGAAATGAAATTACATGTTTAAAGGAAAAGATACCTGAGTGTGTAGACACACTTTATCTTCACTCGATGTTTATTTTGCAAGATCCCATTGTATTGTTGTCAACATGTTGAATGATGAAACTTGTAACAAAGAGTGTAGTCAATGTATATGATAAATAATTAAGTTATAACTCAATGTAACAATGTAATGTAAATGAAATTTGAAACTAAAAAGAGTGAAATAAAGAGATGAAAATGTGAAAGGAATACACATGTTTATTTTGTAGATGGAAGAATTTCCCTTTCTTTTCTTTTAATTAGAGTTTTGGACTATTGAAATTTATCGAAGAATTAGGGGTGATTAGCCCCAATTGTGTTGAGGAGATGCCAAAGTATTGGGTGTATGGAACCCAACACATGAATGTAAAAGAGAGAAGAAGAAAGAGGATCCAAAACACCATGTGAAGGAAGAATATTGTGTATCAAATTCATTCAACAACTTTGATATATTCCCCTTTAGGTGCAAAAAGAGAGGAAGGAATTCCTATGAATAACTTAGCCACTTTGTGTAAACACTAGAAAATTCACATTCCACATTATGCTTCCTATTCGAAATACCAAAAACATCATAAAACATAATAATCCTAAAAATCAAATAATCCCACAAAAGTAACTAAAAAATATAAAACCCCACAAAATGGTGATAAAATACACCTCATCACTCATTTACTAACCCTCACTCACTCACATTTAATTATGTCCATCTCACCTACCCATTTTCATGCCCAATGCACTATAGACCCTTATTATCTCACCCATCTATGCACATTACACCCACATCTATCAAATTATTCTATGCACTCCAAAAACTATAAAATACCACTCACCCCTATCATTCTAAGGCCTTGAATCTTTGTGCACTTATGCCCGTACTTGATATTTTTCTCCTTTTCTTACATATTTCGGTATTTTAGGTTTTAGAGAGATGAAGGTGGATTGTAAAGGATGGTGCAACTTGCAGCATCATTATTTTAGGAATATTCAAACACAAGTGTTAGTCACAACAATGATTGGCTTGCGATCTTCATACAATTTTCAAAGTGAATCACAACCGGGAGCAAGTTAGGTATACTATTTCAATTTCATGCATTATTTTATCATTTTACTTTAATAAAATATCTTTTATCTCCTTAAATGGTTAGAGATATGACCGAGGTAGGTCCCCTAACCACCAAAAACAACTAATATTTTTCCAAGTGTGCGTGTGTAGGTTATAGATTCAGATCAAGAAGATTTTATCCACTTTATTCATTGAAAGAACCCATGATTGTCCTTCTCTTCTAAATGGCAACATAAGCCCATCATATTTATTAGGATTGATTTGGAGATTTCTATATCAACTAATACATCTTGCAGGTGATCCAAATCTAGGCATACATTTGGTGACTATGATGGGACCATTTTGGTTATGGGTAAATCACTTTGTTTTTTAAAAACAATAGTGTTTTCTTTAGGTTTTATAGTCCTTTTAATTTGATTTTGTTTTTACCTAACATTTTGGTTATAGATCTAACACTTGGTTTTGTAGATCTGCTAAAAATACAAAAAAACTTTGGTCGCAGCCGACCAAAGGAACAAATGTGTTGCTATTTTTTTCCAAAAATATAGCAATCTAGTTGTAGGGTAGTCACATAAGTGACTCGACATTAATTTTGTTTCTGTAAAAACATTAAAAATAATGTTTAGATATGGGTAAATACCCATTCACACAAATGTGGAAAGTACTTGGGCATAAGCTCTATAAATCATTGTGAGGAGTACCACAGGAACCCTAAAGTATCTAGAACATTGAGAGGGATCACTAATGAAAAGGGTCAATGGCCCAACCTAATTAACTAGTTCCACACATGAGTATATCTAATGTTGTGTGTGGCAACAACCCCATCTTGATTGATCAAGGGGTAAAGTCTGCGAATATAAATTTTCTAGTGAATGATACTTATCTAGATTCTAATGGTAGCTATAAAGAGATATTTAAATAGGAATCCAAACTAACTCGGGCCCATATTCAACCTAAAAACAAAAAAAACAACATTATCTCGATCAAAACACCTCATCTCAATTTCCACCGTATTTGTTATCAAAGCAAAAATAACACCCTTTGATTTGTCATGTATTTGTGGATGAGTAATCAGTGTTTTTGGGTAACATGGGATTGTCTCTCAAGTTGTGGGACTTGCTACTTGAGACAAACCTCCAGAGAAGGTTAGTTCCTCTACATATTTTTAATGCTAAACTACCCCTACAGATGGAAATGAAGCTATCTAACCCTATTATAACAATCCAAGGGACTAGGGAGAGAGAAAAATGCATGAAGATGAGAAATCCTAATCTAAAGAGAGGTGATAACACCAAGAAGAGGAGGTGAGACACTCTCAAATGAGGGAAAATGGAAGAAAAATGAGGAAGGAGAGGATAGACATGAACACCACAATCCAAAGCATCATTCAAGCCACCATTTCTATGGAGTACAACATATTCAAACCATGCAACAAGGATAAAATATGCACAATAGACCTATAAATGTAATGAAAGGAAAGAAAATACAATATAACAAAAGCTAGGACATATCAATAGCCACAAAACAAGTATTTTATTGCTTCAAATATGCACAATCCATTACATTGAAGGAGAAAAGGCAAGGATCACCATGCAAGATGTCCAAATCTAATGCTTGCAACTAAAAGGAGAAAACTTGTGTAACACTTGTGTGATGCCTTTGCATTCCAAGAATGTCCAACACTTACAAATGAGTCTCCTTTTACAATTTATAGAAAATGGGAAAGATAGAGAAGAGGGAAAATAGAGGGAACTCGAATTCCTCCTTCCACCCACCAACAACATGAATTAATTATCTGAAAATTAGTATGGGCACCCTTACAAATCCATTCCCCAATGATACTTTGCTTATGGGAGAAGAAATGGGCACCATACTTCATTAAAATTGGTTGTTGAGCTACCTGGGACTGCATCTTTTAATGATGTGGAGTATTTCCACTTTTTCACCAACCTACCCCCAACTAAATTATAAATCAATTTTTGGTGTAGAGGATGTAGAGAGATTTCCAAAAAGTCTTATTTTGTGAAAATCAAAGAAATGAATCAAAAGTTATGGCCATTTTAAGTTCGGGGGTCGGGGAGTTCCACGTGGGCTCCACGCGCTTCCACATTCCATTTTCTCCTTCACATTTTGGTTTAATTGGTTATGTGGGGAACTTTTTGATCCTTAGAAATATTCCTCTAGTTCCTTTTGTCTCCGCCTTTTCCACATTGCTCAGGGTTTTGTTTGGTGGTCGTATTTTCGGGTCACGGGTGGAATCATAGAATGGTTCCACTTGGAAGCTTAGTTCCCATGGGATTTAGTTCCTCCACATCACCCAACTCCCACACTATGTTATCTGTCACTTTTCCTTCATTCACCCTATCCTACATTCCAACCTCTAATGCGGGAACTAGTTCCCGATGGAAGTGGCAAGTCGTTCCTCCAATTTCCCGCATCTCCGCAAAACATTATCTCCTTCACCAAACCCTTTGATTGTGGGCCAAAGATAAATGCAAGGAACCAATGAGCCCATGTAACTTGTTCCACGGTTCCACATTCAACCCAATACTTCACACTACACCGCAACTTTCCAAACTCTTTACATTGCGGACTTTAGACCAATGCGAGAACCCTCTCGCCCGGGAACTAGTTCCTTCTGAGACCCAGAAACCCACAATACACTGAAAATAAGTAATTTTCTTCATTTTTCCATTTTTTCTCACTTTTTTGGCTAAGTGTTGAACTTCATAGATTTACAACTAGGAAGGGAAACCCTTAGAACCTTGAATTCTTTTATTTTGACCAGCTTTACCCTTGCTCAAGCCAAAATGAAAGTGCAAGTTATCAAAATTACCCGAGAGGGGAAATTTTGGATAACAATATATGAGTCGCATATGTGAATATTGATGTTGTTAACAATATTATGTCACACTTCCACATCCATTTATTCCATTCATTCTAAGTTTTTATTTTCCCGCCTCGATGCATACATGATTGCCTCCGTGATTTTTCATCTCATATTTTTCCTAGAGCCACCATGACTATGACTATTCTATAACCTTTTTGATCCATTATTCTCTCATTATACATTCTATTCTACATCCCATATTTTCCCCATAATTATTTGCAACCGTGGCTAGTATGTGATTTTTCCATCTATCTATTATGGCATTTGATATTTTCCTATTTTCCACGCTTATGTACTTCACTAGTATAATTTAGATATCTATCTTGAGTTGGTACAATTTTGGAATACCTTGATCATTTCATATTATCTTCGCACAATATTGGACTTACCTTTATGTGGTTACCACCCATACGCATTCACATGGCTCACCTCACACCATGGACCATGCTTTTCAATCACATAATGATATATTTCTCCACAAAAGAGTAGTAGGATACTCTAACATGTTTCGAAGTATGTTTGGTACCCAAACTAAATAATTTCCTACATCCACTTCGCATCCTCCTAAAAATGATGACGATTAAAAGATTTCACCTTTTTATCCTAAGTTTCAGGAGGCCTTAGATCGTAATCTAAAAGCCCTTGTATAATATATTAGACAATATTACTACAAGATAAATGTTTTCAATCTAAAGATATATTATATGGACCATGACCCTTCATCATCTACCACCGAGGCACCCCATACCACTATTATCTCTCGTAGTCATATGCTATCTAATAACACATCATATCCCTTCTACAAGAACTACACAACCACTTGAGTCTCATTCCAATGTGACAATTCCTCCTTTTACCCATTATACTCCACCTAATTCCTCATCCTTCTCTTATAAATCCCATTCATTCTCCCATAATTACACCCATATACCACATCATCATTCTACATAGTCATACACTTAGCTGATCTAAAGCAAGGATTTACAACATGTACCAAAAATCAATCAAGAATTCATGGATATAATTCATAACCTTGAGCTTCAAAATAAAGGTATGGGAGTCCCTAAGCTCACATATAATCAACTATGTAACAAACCTATCCACCCATTTGTATCCATAAAACCATATGCCCCATGTTTTAATATGACCAAATTTGACAAATTTAAGGGCAAATAGGACACTCAAAATCACTTGCACATGTTCAAATATGCTTTTTATTTCATTAGTCATAATGTCATGCTTATGTTACACAAATTTCCATTATCTTTAGGTGGCCAAGATTTAGATTTGTATACTGGTCTTATTGAACATAGCCTCATCTCATTTGAGAAACTTTTCGGCTTATTCCTTGATCACTTTTTAGTCAATGTTGCTAAGCATACCACATTATATGATCTATACAACATGAAACAATTTGATGATGAGACTCTTATTAATACGTATCACATTGGTGGGTAGTTTTCCATTACATCACATTTACCATTCCTTAACCAAAACTCACCCAATTATTTTCCAAGATTTGTGTCAACACATATCACATACTCTTCAAATCCAACCGTTTTGGTCATTTGGAGAATCCATACTGATGGCCAAGAGAATGGAGGATGTCCATATTAGTATTGGTGATGTCAAACTTAGTAATAAGAATGATTTCTCTATTTTTCTAAAAATATTCCCAAGTTAATTAATTCATTCTCCAATATACCACTAACCCAAGTTCCACAAAAATTCTACTAAGAATTCATTCCTTGCTCCTAATAACCCACAGCTTACAATCTACACAAAACACATCATGAGATCCATTTTAAATACATCGAAATACACTCCATTGACCAAATCACTCTCCAGTATCTTATAAAAATTCCTAGATGCTCAATTCATCTCACTCCCACCCATACCACAAGAGGATTCCAATGTGCCAAAACCGCTTTGGTGATAACAGTCCACTAACAAATGTAATTATCATCATATTGTTGTCCATGTAACTGAAATTTTTCTCTAATTATATAATGGTATTCAAGACCTAATTGAAAAATATGATATCTAATTTGATAATGTTGTGGCCCAACAAAATCAAAACCTATATGTCTTCAAAATTCCACTACCATCACATATGGATGTAACCAATCAAGTTATCCGTGAAAAATCATCATCATCTCACCAAGATTTTGTGGGCATGATTCACATTATGACAAGAAATCAATCCACCCATATGAATCCTAAATCCATGTAGGAATCTATATCTATGACCACACCATCACGAAATGTGGTCTTACCTCAAAAACCAGTCATCACTCTCAATAATAATATAATCAATCAATTAAAGAGTACACCAACTAAGATCTCATTGTATGATTTCATTTTCCAATCTTCCAATCATCATGAGGCACTTACTGATGTATTATAGTCAATTGAGTTGTCCACTCAATATCCCAGTGACTTTTTCACAATTTGTAGGAAAATTTCATACCTCAAATTCATCATCAATCACATTTTATGACTATGAGATTAATTTTGGATCCCCTCTCGTAACACAATGGGGGATTAAATCTCTTGATCCACTATTATTCATAATCATCAAAATAAAATGCAAAACATTCAAATGTGTGTTGGTTGAAAATGACTTTAACATTAATCTCATATCATTCGTAGCCTTGCGTCACCTCAACATACCATTATCTCACCTTTCATCCTCAAAGTTATAATTACAAGCATTCAATGATGCTCTTGGTGCTGTATTAGGTTTATTATCCAAAATACCCCTAGGGTTATTTTGGCTTTAACAAGATTAAAAATGGACTTAGCCATTTTTAAGGGGAAAAATATGTTCAAACGACCGTCAAATGCCACCATTCTAAACCACTAGCCATCGGAATTTAAAAAATCCATAAGAGACCAAGCTTTAAAGCATTGTCGGGTTCTATTAAAAATATGGCATACGTTCATGTTACCATCAAAATTCTACACCACCAAAGCACTTCAAATTCTCACGATGTGAAGAGAACATGTGGCGATATTCTGGGTCCCTTCATAACATTCAAGTTTCACGGACTTCAAGTTCTGAAGTGAGCCACAATAGATAATTCCATTGAGTCCCAACAACATTTAAGTCAACAAGTCAGCGAGGTAAACTTAAAATCAAAATGCAGACATGTGGAAATTTTTAATAGAGCCAATAGTTTGAAGTCCGCCTGTGGATGAAGTTGCGATTCGAGAGAATCCAATGAAAGACAAGCATGCGGGTAAAAATATGACACTAATTTGAAGCATGGAGCTTTCTCATTGGATCAAGTTTCACAATTTTCAGTCGGGGTTATCAAAAGTATGACACATAGAAGGTACATGGAGATTTCCTATTGGCTAATACATTGCAACAGTTAGTCAAGGTTTTGAAAATCTAAAATTGCGAGGGACATAGAACATTCTTATTGGTTCATGCTTCACGGGCTGACAAGGGTATTATAGATGATTCTGACATTATAAAGTATTGTATATATTTCCTATTAGATCATGCTTCATGATGGATCAAAGGGGCTATAGAGTAGTCTCGAAAATATGAAGGTACGTGGTATTTTTCTATTGGATCGCATTTCTTAAAGCCACAAAATATAGAAAAGAAAAGGGAAGGAAATATCGGCCCCACGAACTAACCAAAGACTGACACATGATAGAAGTGAAATCAATGCACACATTGGTAGAGGCAATCCTCTAACTAATCAAAATTTTCCACTTGTCAAGTTCTTGTGCTCCCCGACATGAAAATATTCAAATGGCCATATCTTTCACCCCAGAGCTCCAAATCACACAAAATTTATATTGTTATAAATTTATCCTCGAGCCATTCAATTTAGTATCATCAAAATTAAAAATTAATGTCATTTGATTGGAGAAAAAGATGAAAAATAGTTTGGTAATCATCAACCGATCCTTGGATCAACCGTAACGCCTTATATGTCATTGTGTGTTTAGTTTGTGATGTAATCTTCAAACTGCCATAGCTCATATTGCAAAAGATCATATCCATGCATTTTTAGTCTTATTGGAATTTTTTTGAAATGATCCACACTTTGGACCATTCAAAATCAAGTTTTGGTGGGTCGATAGGAGGAAAATAGGGAAACGTCAATTATTCCATTCATGCACAGATTCATTTAGCCCAATCACCCAAATTTGATCCAATTTGGCCTCCTTCCTTCTTCAACAAGCAAACCAAACATGGGGAGGCACATCTCGATAGCTTGGTGGGAAGACTTGCAAGAATCTAATGCTTGGTGTTGGTGATTAGAAGAAGAAATTTGAGTTTCCCTCTTTTTCTCATCCTCCTCTCTCTTTATTTTTCTATAAATAGTGGAGTAATGCTCCTTGTAAAGGGTTAGAAATTCTTGTAATTCTTGTGCACTCTCTTTCAAGTGTTACACATGTGTTTATGGGTTGCAGACCTCATATTTGAGCATCTACATGGTGAATCTTTCCTTTTACCTTCATTGTAATGTATTGTGCATCCTTCTAAAGCAATAAAATACTTATTTTGTGGCTATTAATCTGTCCTAGCTTGTGTTCTATTGCAATATATTTCCTTTCATTACATTTGTAGGTATTTTGTGCATCTTTTGTTCTCCTTACAGGGCTCAATTTTTTTGTGTTTCATGGAAATGGTGGTTTCAAGGTTGTCTTGGAACATGGCACATATGTCTGCCCTCTCCTTCATCATTTTGCTTCCACTATCCCTCATTTGAGAGTGTCTCTCCACCCTTTTCTTGGTGATATCACCTCTGTTAGTGTAGGATTTCCCATTTTTATGCACTTTCCTCTCTCCTTGTCCCTGGAATCATAAGATAGGAGTAGATAGCCACATTTACTTCCTTAGGAGTAGCTTAGAATTAGGATTTAAGTAGAGGAACCAATCTTCTCTGGGAGGTTTGTCTTAGTTCACAAGTCCCATAACTAGGAGACAAATCCTATGTTAAAAAAGTAGGGATCTATAATAAGAAAATCCTAGGGTTCTACTTTTTTTTTATAACACTTTTGCACACCCGTGGGGACCCAATAAAAGTCAATCTTTCCATTTTTCCAAGTTTTGGTGTGTATGTTGGTAAATTTCAGCCTTTGGAGGCTCTGTAGCAACATATCTGGAAACTTCAATCTACATATCAATTGGTTTCAACGGTTACAATTCTTACTTTCATGAGAATAATTCAAACGGGGTCAAGAACAAAAGAAGAAGGATCTTTTGAATAACTACAATTGTCACTTGGGAGGAGAATAAGGGTTAGAATAGTTTAAATATCACCTTCACCACCAAATAAGAATCTTTCTACTCCACCTCTTGAGTGCCTTTCTTCTAGTCATCTAGAGTTTTGAGGCCCATTTTAATTATGGAAGCACCCCACCACAAAGGAATTTACCATTTGTCAAATTTACTAGTGGAATACCTCTTTGTTCTTAATGCACAACATGACATACCAGTAGCTACACTCAAAAGTATTCCATACTTCACTCATCTAGTTACACATGATGATGTAGCAGTTAGGCTACTAGTGTTTTCACTCAAGGGTAAAGAACTTTAATGGTATAGATGCTTGATAGATGTGTCCATTCCTACTTGGGATGATCTTGGAACAACCCTGTGTAACCATTTTGAAGACAAATCATATCACTTGTCTTTGGTGGAGCAACCGAAAACAAAAAGAGGGCCTCTAATGAGCAGATGACAGACATTAACACCAAATTCTGAAAATATCGTGACAAAATTCCTCAAGTGGTAAGACCTATACCCCAACATGCATTTCTTTATTATCTAAAATATTTGAATAGTGATATTTCGGTCATGATTCAATCCATGGGGGTAGAACATTACCAAATGCCTATAACATTGCTATTAGGGCTGAGAATAGTCTTATTCAGGCTAGGAAACTTTCTCCTAGACCTCCAATGCCTATTTTCCTAGAGATTGAGACATATTCTTCTCATCAATCCCTTAAATTAGCCCCTATCCCAACCCCAAGGAATCAAATATCTAGCAAAGCATCTACTTCCTCAAACACCTCAATTGAGTTACAAGAGGTAATGAAACAATTGTAAAAATTGGGAATGAGTTGGTATCCATTAATAGGAAGCAAGAACAAAATTTTAGACCTTATCAGCCTTCATACCAACCAAATAAGGCCCCATACCAACCAAACAAACCTCCATCCCAAGCTGCAAATCAAAATCAAAATCAATTCCCCTATGCTAGGCCATTTCAATCGTACAATCCCAATGTAGCTAGTTCATCTCAATCTCTGGAACTTGTTTAAAATAATCTTGTGTAAGATTATGAGTGGTGTTTCCCTTTTCATCTTCCACACAACCAAGCAACATGCCCAAATGGAATTTTGAACCAAGATATGATGGTGCAAAGTACATATGTTTCTCAAGATGCAGCAACAAAAGAAAACCAATAACAAACTATCATTCAGGAAGCACCACCAAGTGATACTTCCCTTATAAATTGGAAAATGGACAAATTTTGTAGAGTAAATCAGAATGTTGCTCAAGGTGTGGCTTAAAATACTAGGTCCAAGAAGAGGGCTATTGAAGGAGAAAAATTAGCAAATGTTGGTACTTCTCCACCTTCTATGTCACTCCAATGAGGTAATATTTCAAGCATGGCTCCAAATTTGTAAAATCAGCTTAAAGGTACCTTCCATACTAGCTCAAGTGCAAGAAAAGGCTATTACAAGGAAGGTGCAATAGAAAAAGATAATTTGAATCCTTTAAAAATCCTTGAGTAGATGAAGAAAACCACCATGAGAATATCCATATGGGAGTCTTTAGCTATCCCAAGACAAAGATATCTCTTGCAAGAAGCCATGGATAACTTGTCTATTCCAAGTGAATCATCCAAAGAACAAGAAAATGTCCTTACTAGATGCAATGAAAAAAATAAGGATTAACCAAGCGAGAACATGAAGCCTCCACCTTTCTATGTATCTTTGATCACAGGAAATAGCTTGGTGCACAATTATATGATTAAATTTGGAGAAAGCATCTCAAAGACCCAAGAATATTGCAGACCAACTAGGTCTCAAATATGAATCTCTAGCTAAAGGTGTGGTATAATTAGATGGAACAATAATAAGAACTATTGGAGTTATCGAGGTTTAAGCCTCACACTACAAGCATGTCCCAATGTCTCAGTTCTTTAAGATGTATCCATAATTTATCTACCTCCATTTTTTTCTCTATCTAAGGACTTCACCACCAAAATTAGAGGATACTTGTCAGCTGGTTGGTCCCACATGCTCTTCAAGACAAGGTATGGCACTAAGGCTACTATCAAGTCTAAACCAAGTGGTACATATCATATAGAACCTTATGTTCCTATCCCTATCAACACTAATTGTACATTCTTTGATGAAGAAGATTTTCCAGATATTCAATAATCGAGATACTCAATCGGGGACGTTATTGATTTTCTACTTGATGAGTGGCCACATGAGCGCTATAATTTTTATCCATTCCAGGAGATCAAAGAAGATGGCCTAGGTAATTATTAATTACATGAGGAGAATTCACCTTTGCCTACTTATTACTAAGCCAACTGATGGAGATGATAATGACATTTGGCAGATGTTCTTTGATCGATCAAGAAGTAGACAAGGTGTTCAAGGTGGTGTAGTCCTTGTATCTCCTACAGGTATCAAGTATTACTCTTCTTTTATATTTCAATTCAGTTTCTCCAACAACATGGCAAAGTATGAGTCTCTCATCCATGACTTGCAATGGGTAATAAAGAAGAACATCAGAAATTATAGACCTTTGGAGACGATGAGCTGATTGTGAACCAAATTAGAGGATCAAATGCATCCAAGAATGAATTTTTGAAGGCCTATAGACACAAGGTATGGGACCTCCTTAAGGATTTTGAGGCCTTTAACATCCATGTTATTCCAAGAAAATAAAATGAGACTCTTTGATATACTTGCTGCCATTAGGGCAAGGATTGATGTTGCTTGAAAACATCAAAAGGGACAAAGTGAAACCACATATCAAGGTGATAGTAAGGCCTATTATACCAGATAAATGTCAAAATTGGCAAGTATTTGAGAATGATCAGTAGATTTTCAATTTCATCCAAGAAGAGGTTGAGTTTTCTTCAAGGAATCAGGTCAAGCTATAGAAGAAATATGGAGACCAAGTTTTTCAACTCATATAAATTTTTTTGCCTAAGGTCCTAGTGAACTTGGAGTCCATTTTCAACCCTAATGACCAGTTTAGAAAAGAAAAGGAAAATATAAAGGTCAAGGGTGAGGATTCATAACCCATCTCATTTGGTGAAGGAAAATTTCTTCAAATTGGAAAGGTAAGCACTCCACAAGAGAAACATTCTCTTGTAGAACTTTTCCAAGAATTTTATGATGTTTTTACATGGAGCTATGAATATCTTAGAGGTTTTGATCCCAATTTAGCTTAGCACACCATTGAATTGGATTCAACTACCAAGTTCGAAAGAGAGACCTGTTAGTCCACACATAGATCCTCTCGATAAAGAAAGAGTTGAAAAAATAATAGAAGTAAGCATCATATTTTCTATCAAACATTCATCTTGGGTTGGCGATCTAGTTCTAGTGTAGAATAAGAATGGAGAAATCAAACTATTTGTTGATTTCAGGGATGTTAACAAGGCATATTTGAAGGATCATTACCCACTACCTTCTATGGAACAAATCTTACAAATAGTAGCTGGTTCTAAAATATTTTCTCTCCTAGATGGATATTCTTGCTACAATTAGATCATGGTAAAAGAAGAGGATCAGTTCAAGACTTCCTTTACTATAATATGGGGATCATATCCTTACAAAGAGATGTCATTTAGTCTATCTAGTGTAGGAGAAACTTTCCAAAGAGCCATGGACATGGCATTTCAAGGGTTAATCAACAAAAATTTTCTTGTGTACCTTGATGATATCACAATGTTCTCTAAGGGTGAAACTGATCACCTTCTCCATCCAAGACATGTATTTGAGAGATGTAGACAATTTGTAGTTTCTCTTAATCCAAAAAATGCATTTTTGTAGCTCATGAAGGTAAAATCCTTTGCCATATTATTTCTAAATAAGGATTAAGCATTGATCCAGAAAGAGTTAGTGTCATTATTTCATTGTCATTACCTAGTCATAAGAAATCTCTCCAAAGTTTCTTTGGGAGAATCAAGTTTCCAATGTTTTCAAGCCACTGACATTGATGTTGAAGAAGAGCATGGCTTTCAAGTGGACTGTTAAAGGAAAGGAAATATTTAAATCCATAAAACAAGTAATTGCATAGGCCCCAACTCTCATAAATCTAGATTTCTCAAAGGATTTTACTTTGTATGCCTTTAGAGGTGCAGAAACAATATCAAGCATACTAGTGCTGAATGAATTGAACAACCTATTGCATTTTTCGATGAAATATTGATGGTTATGAGGTGATATTCTCATTTATCGAAAGGAATGGCCTTGCTTGTTATAAAAATATTGAAGAATGTCGGACATCCGGTGTCTAATAACAAGATACACCTATTATTTTCACATGATGGTATAAAATACTTCCTCTTGAACAAGGATCTAAATGAGAAGAGGGCTGGTTGGATAACCAAGGTAATGGAGTATGACATTGACATCAAAATAACTAAGCTGTTAGAGGTAAGGGGTTGTGTGAGCAGCTAGTTTCAGGTTAGAAAATCGATGAAGAGACCATTTTAGTGCTTCAAGATGACCAAAAACAACCAATTGATGTTTTTCTTGTTCCTTGCTAGACCAAAGATGTAGTCAACTTTCTCCAAATAGGCTAGTGCCCTCAAGGATTGAATAAAGATAAAAGAAGGTATTTCAAACTTCAATCCATTCCCTATGTTCTCATTAATGGAATCCTATTCAAAAAATATGTGAATGGTTTTCTCTTGAGGTGTATTAAGGAAAATCAGATTGAGAAGGTATTGCATGAGTTCCATGATGGAGAAGTTAGAGGCCATTTTTCTCCAAGGGTAACAACTCTCAGGATCATGAAGGTTGGGTATTATTGGCCTAACCTCTTCAATGAGGGTTATTTATGAGTCAAGAAATATAAGAAGTGTTCCTTATTTATAGGTAAAGAAAGATTAGAATCCCTTCCACTCGACCCCATCTCTGTAAATGAACCATTCATGTAATGGGGGTTGGACTTCATTGGGGTAATCAACCCAAATTTAATCTTGGGTCACAAATGGATCCTCACAGCCACAAATTACTTCACCAAGTGGATAGAGGAAGTTACACTGAATGAAGAAAATGATACCAAGTATTCTATGTTTCTATGAAGGGATTGTGGCTAGATTTGTTGTTCCTTCCAAAATCATTTCTGATAATAATTTAGCTTTCCTTGGCACAAATATATCTTATTGATTTGTTAAAAATGAATTCTACTTGAGCACATCTTTGAATTATTACCCCCAGGGTAATGGTCAAGTTGAGTCCAAGATTAAGAACCTTTTGAGAATCATAAGGATAACTTTGGATGAAAACTAGAGGACTTGGCATACAAATTTGAAATCAGCCTTGTGTGCTAATAGGACTACTCCCAAGAAATCAAATGGTAACTCTCCCTACAAGCTATTTTTTAGAAGAGAAGCAAGGATGCCAATATCTCTTGAATTTCAAGTGTTGGAACTCATCAAGAAGCTGGAGTTCTTTTAATTAAAGCTATGGAAATTAGGTATGTATAACTCATGGAGCTAGAAGAGATTAAAAACTAGGAAGTGTAAAAAATGGAAAGGGATGAAGCTCATATTAAGAGGAGTTCGATAAGAAAGAAAAATATAGGAGCTTTCAAGAAGGAGACTTAGTCCTAAAGTGGGATGTAGACAAGGCAAAACTAGGTAGACATTCCAAGTTTGATGCAATATGGAGTGGCCCCTACATGATTTCAAGATGCAAGTTAAACAATGCTTTCCAATTGTCAAAATTGGATGGAGAAGAATTTCAAATCTCAGTCAATAGGATCTACCTTAAGCATTGTTATTGAAAAAAGATACTCCCTTGATACATAGTAGATTAGTTTTCAATTCCTCTAAGTTCTTTTCAACACATTGTCTTATTAGTAGAGTAGTTTTCAGCTTCCCTAAGTGATTTGCATTATTTTTTTGCTTTTAGATGGTCTCACCGCAAAGTGCTCTTGAAGGATTGTAGATAAATTATGTGGAAAAGAATATTTCCAAAGTGTCACATATGAGTTGAATTTTAGGGCTCCATGTGCCTCTTTCTTGGTAAAAAATGCATTATTTTAGGACAGTTATAAAGTGAATCAAAACTCCCAAGCAATCAGTTTGTAAGAGCACGACCAAGGAACCCCATATCAGCTTTAGGCAATTTTAATAAAAAAACCTAATGATTGTAGAAATTCTAGAGGTCATTCGAAGCTCCACGAGCTGTTCTAAGTCCATTACATGCTTCACATGGCTCGGGGTAAGAATTTTTAAAGATCATATCGCTTTTAATGTTTATCGGGCTCAACTCCATGCCCAATGGATTACAAAAGGCCACTGATCTAATCTAGTAGGAAGATTACCCCATGAGGTCAAAAAAGTGTTATCCAAAATACCCCCATGGTTATTTTTTTTTTGACAAGATTAAAAATGGCCTTATCCATTTTTATGGGGAAAAATACGTTCAAACGGTCAGTTGTGAAATTCCACCACTCTAAACCAAAGGTTGTTGGCATTTAAAAGACCCATGGGGGACCAATATTTAAAGCATTAGCGGGTTTGATTTAAAATCCCAAGATACGTTCAAGTTCCCATCAAAAGTTGACACTTTGCCAAATCACTTCAAATTCTTGTGATGTGAAGTAAACACATAACATGATTCTAGGTTCCTTCATAACATTCGTGTTTTCACGGAATTCAATTTCCCAAAATGAGCCACAACAAATAATTTCATTGGGTTTGAACAATAGTAAAGTCAACAAGTCGATGGGGTGAACTTAAAAGAAAAAGGCGGACACACATGGCAAGTTTTCTATGGACCCAACAGTTTGAATTCTACCCATGGATGAAGTTGCGATACGAAGCAACAACCAATGAAATAAAAACATGAAGGTAAAATTTTGACACTGATTTGAATTGTGGATATTTCCTTTAGCTCACGTTTCATGATTTTCAATCGAGGTTATCAAAATTCTGACACATGGGAGGTACATGGATCTTTCCTATTGGCTAATACTTCACAACGGTCAATCACATTTTTAGACAAATCGACATCATGCGAGGGGCATAGAATGCTATTATTGGTCCATACTTTATGGGAAGACAAGGGTCTTATAGATGTTTCTGACATAACAAAGTAGCTTTGGATATTTCCTATTGGGTCATGTTTCACGATGGATCAAAGGGGATAGAGAGAAGTTTGACACTGTGAAGGTACGTGGAATTTTTCTATTAGATTACATTTTATAAAACCAAAGAATACGAAAATAAAAGGAAAGAAAATCCTAAACCCACAACCCAACTAGAGACAGACACATGGAAAAAGTAAAAGCAATGCACACATTAGTAGAGGCAATCCCCAAACTAATCAAATGATGTCACTTGTCAAGTTCATGTGCTCCCCAACATGTAAATATTCAAATGGCCATATCTTTAACTCCGAGCTCCAAATCACATATCATTTTAAAGGTCTCATCAAGGCCTTCAATTTGGCATCATCAAAATCAAAAATTGATGGAATTTGGTTCAAGAAAAAGAGGAAAAGGAAAACATTTCTTCCATTAATCAATCGATCTTTGGATCAACCAAAACACAACATATGTCATTGCATGTTTAGGTTGTGATGTAATCTTCAAACCGCCATAACTTTTGTTGCAAAGATCATATCCATGCATTTTTGGTCTTGTTGTAAAGTTACTACCATGACCCACACTTTGGACCATTGAAAATAATATTTTGGCAGGTATGATAGGTGGAAAATAAGGAAATTGCAATCAGGTCGTTAATGCATAGATTCAATTAGCTCAATCACCTATATTTGATCCAATTTGGCCTCCTTCCTTATTCTACAAGAAAAAAATACATGGGGATGCACATCTAATAGCATGGTAGGTGGATTTACAGGTATGTAATGCTTGTTGTTGCTGATTGGAAGAAGAAATCTGATTTTCCCTCTTCTCCTTCTCTTTTCTCATTATTTTTCTATAAATAATGGAGTAATGCTCCTTGTAAAGGGTTAGACATTCTTGTAATGCTTGTGCACACTCTTTCAAGTGTTGCAAATGCATTTATGGGTTGTGGACCTCAAATTTGTGCATCTACATGGTGAATCTTTCCTTTAACCTTCATTTTAATGTATTGTGCATCCTTATAAAGTAATAAAATATTTATTTTGGGTTTATCAATCTGTCCTAGCTCATGTTCTATTCCAAAATATTTCCTTTCATTACATTTATAGGTATTTATTGCATATTTCATTTTGCTTGCATTGCAGGGTCCAAATTTGTTGTGTTTCGTGGAAATGGTGGTTTCAAGGTTGTCTTGGACTATGGTACTTATTTCTTCCCTCTCCTTCATCATTTTTCTTCCACTATCCCTCATTTGAGAGTGTCTCTCCACCCTTTTCTTGGTGTTATCACATATGTTAATGTAGAATTTCCCATTTTTATGCACTTTCCTCTCTCCCTAGTCCCTTGGAATAATAAGATAGGAGTAGATAGCTACATTTCCTTCCTTAGGAGTAGCTTAGCATTATGATTTAGGTAGAGGAACCAACCTTCTCTGGAGGCATGTCTCGGTTTGGAAGTCCTACAACTTAGAGATAGTCTCATGTTAGTAAAAAGTAGGGATCTATAATAAGAAAATCCAAGGGTGCTAATTTTTTATAATAGTACCATCATTTTACCATTAAAATTCATTTCCAAAATGATCCACACCTTTTTATATGATATAAAGGGGGAGTTACAATATAACATCTTATTAAGACACCCTTGGATTCATAAGATGAAATGTATTCTTTCTACCCCCATAAATGTCTCAAATACAAACAAGAAAGAATTACATATTGTGTCATTGTCGATGGTTGCAATAATATTGAATTATCATTTAGTAGATTGGTACCTATTACATAGGTCATACCAATTGCCTCAACATCCATAGATGTATCTAGTACATCCAGTCATATACCTACCATAGTTGACCCATCACCTTTGACGCAAAATTCACAAGATCCATCTCCTTTATCATCTTCATCTCATGAAAAACTATGAACATCACTTCCCGAATTAATCATACTTCCTTCACCACCCTCATCATATTCACTATCATCAATTTCAAGTTTTATTCCTTCTAGTAGAAAACCACAACTATGAAAATACCCGAAGATCACGGTAAGGATCCTATGATGAATGATACACAATCTATGAGTGTTGGGGAATAAAAACTCCCTTACACCACTATATCTCTACCCAATATGCCAATTGTCAAAGAAATGGGTAGACCATCTCCCATGCAACATGTCAAAGGATCTCTCGTTTCGAGTTAGTATTCCTCCCAAAAAAACTTATTTTGTGTATGGGGGATATGATACTCTAACTTCTCCACCGATCAACAATGTATCCATATTAAAATATCGGTTTACCTCTGATATTCCATACCTTTTAATGCCATATTTTGCTATACATTGCTTACTTGACCAAGGATGGAAATGTTACGGTATAAGAAAGTTTGAACAAGGAATTTCCACTCCTAGTCATCCCCATTATAAAATATTTTCGATAAATAGGGATTAGGATATACCAAGCTTGACGATGACATAAAAAATCTAATAGAGGATTTTATTGATATGAGTTGTCAATCTAGATGGAAATAACTGGTCATCCACATCTACATTTTCCTTAATCATTCATTCATACTAGATCACTCCCACATATTCCTTAACAAGGCTACATGATTCCATTTTGCTGAGGTATTTCATTAGTTTGTGACCATGTTTGATTGTGTAATGGAATTACTTGTATAAATCTCAATATAAAAAAGAATAGAACACCAAAAACACAAGATTGTAGATAAATGATAACAATATGAAAGTAGAATAACATATTCACTTCAAGGGGAAACCTCCAAACTATACAATAAGACTCCAATGCTCAATATGATGATTAAAAACTCCTCACTACCACCTATATATACCAAATCTATGATATAACCACAACAAAACCAACCTATTAAGCCTATGAAAGCATAAATGAATAACATATGACAAAAAAAAGATAGATTATGTAAGAAAAATTCGGCACTACGTATCCAATATAAGCTATAGGACTAATGGCATAGCATGCCCCTCCCTTTCAAAGAAACATTTTCCTAATGTTGGGAATCCATGGATGTTGCTACAAAAATGCTTCATCTTTCCATGATTCCTCCTCAATATTCATATTCTTCCACTTTATTAGGTACTCGGTAATGACTGACTCGTCAATCAATATTTTGGTGTGTCTGAAGAATACCTTCAGGTTCCAATACGATCCTTCCTTCCTCATACAATTCAAGAGTCACTGATTGGGTGGAAATGTGTTAGCCAATAAAAATTTTCAAGCAATAAACATGGAATACTTGATGTATTTTACTTCCTGGAGGGAGCTCCATCTTATCTACCACATTACCAATTTTTTGCAACACTTGGTAAGGACCATAGTATTTAGGAGCAAGATTATTGTCCTTATTTTGTTGTTTTAAAGATAATTGCTTATACAGCTATAACCATAAAAAAACAAAGTCACCCTCTTTAAAGTGTCACTCACTATGATGTTGATCATCCTATTGCATTATTCAGTTTTATGCCCTTGCCAAATTCTCTCTAATTCTATAAAGTACCTCATGTTGATTTTGAATGTGATCTTTGATTTCTCTCACCTTCGGTTTGACCTTCAAGCTAGAGATGAGTGATGGAGGATGGTACCTATAAAGTGCTAGAAATGGAGACATTTTGGAGGAGGTATGAAATGAAGTATTATACCACCATTCTACAAGTGGAAACCATTGCACCCAATGTTATTTTTATATCCAAGTAAAAATCGAATATATCCCTCCAAACATTTATTCACCACCTCATTTTTCCCATCGTATTGAGGATGATAAGTTGAACTTTGGGCTAGTTGGGTTCCCAAACAAGAGAATAAATTAGTCAAAAAATTACTTGTAAATATCGAATCACGATCATTTACTATAATTTTGGGTGTTCCATGGAGCTTTTGAACTGTGTCCATAAATGATATGGTAGTTGTACTATATGTGAAAGGATGAGTGTGTGCACAAAAATGAGCATACTTGGTAAGTCTATCCACCATGACCATGATGATGATTTTCCCTTCTGATTTAGGCAATCTTGTGATGAAATCCATTGATACCTCTTCCCATCTCTCACTAGGAATAGATAAGGGTTGGAGGAGACCTAGTGTCTTAATGGTCTCACCCTTATTACGTTGACACACCAAACATTCTACCAAAAATTTTGAACATATCCTTTCAACCCATCCTAAAAGAAATCTTGTTTAACTCTATGATAATTTTTCAAGAACCCCGAAAGGCTACCTACTGGAGAAGAATGGAGCTCTGAAATAACATGGTGTTTAAGTGTAGATTTCTTACACAAATATAACCTATCTTTGTACCACAATGTATCCCCCATCCATACAAATTATTCTGATATGGTTGGATGTATCTAGAGATTCTGAATGAGAGTATGGGTTGTTGAATCTTTATGTTATTATGCCCTTAATTAATCTATTCAATATACCTTTAGTATAGAGATGGAACATAAAAAATCTTTTGTGGAATCATCCCTCCTAGATAGAGCATTAACGACCACATTGTCCTTCCATTTCTTATAAATAATCTCAAATTCATACCCTAGCATCTTAGTGACCCATTTTATTTTCTCTTCTGAAGATAGTATTTTCTCTAAGAAGTATTTCAAACTATCATGATCAATTTTTACCTTGAAGTGTTTACATTTCAAGTATGGTCTCCATTGTTTGATTGCATGTAATATTGCCATCATTTCCTTCTCATAGGTGGGATTCAAAAAATTATTTCCTTTTAGTTTCCATCTCTCAAATGCTATGGGATGTCCTTCTTGCATGAGTACTACTCTGATCCCATTTCTGAAGCATCACATTCAACTATGAAGGTCTTAGAGAAATATGGGGTTTCCAATACTGGAGTAGTGCACATTTCCACCTTAAAATTTTCAAATTCCCTAGAAGCTTCCTCATTCCAATGAAAGGAGTATTTCTTCAATAATTTTGTGAGTGGTATTGCTATACTGCCATAGTTTTTACAAATCTACGATAGTACCCTGTGAGACCTAAGAAACCTTGTAAATGCTTGAGGGTTCTTAGGACTTCCCATTCCACCATGGCCTAGATATTGTGAGGGTCCACCTTAACACCTTCATTAGAGATAATATGGCCCAATTATTCCACTTCCTATACCCCAAAAGAACACTTCGAAGGCTTGGTATATAGTTGATGTTTCTCTAGGGATTCCAATATTGTATTGACATGATGTAAATGTTTCTCCTAGGATTTACTATAGATGAGGATATCATCAAAAAATACCAAGAAAAAATTCCATAGGAATGGTCTAAATACTGAATTCATCAAACTATGAAATGTGGATGGTGCATTAGTAAGACCAAAAGGCATCACTAGGAATTCATAATGCCCTTGATGAGTTCTGAAGGTTGTCTTATGAATATCTTCTTTCTTTACTCTAATTTGGTGATACCTGAACACGATCTAGTTTTTATAAAATAAATAGTACCATACAACTCATCTAATAAATAATTAATGACAGGAATATGAAAATTATCTTTTATAGTGTACTTGTTAATTTATTTTGTAGTCCTGACACGTGCACCATCTTCCATCTTTACAATAAATCATCACCACTAGACCATAATAATGATTAACTAAAATTGAATAATATGTAGTATGTGAGGGTAGTTAATCTCAACTATGGACAAATGTAAATAAAATAAATAAATGCAATAAAGACATATATAAGTGACCAAAAACTATGAAAAATAAAATGGGAACCCTAATGCAAAAGAGGGAAGAGGAAAGAACTCAGATGAATAACAAATGATTGCGGATCGTGTCGTAGAGTTGATTTGGAGAATTTGGAAGCATGAACAACCATGTAGAAGGTCCAAAAATGATGGATCTAGAGTATCTATCTGGACTGGAGCACCTGGAGAGAGACTGAGGCACCTGCGGGCACTCTAGTCTGTAAATTGGGCTCCCTGGTCTTTACAAAATCTCTAAAATTGATCTTCATAGGGCTAAGAGGTGGTCTGAAACCCTCACTATCTATCGCATCAAGTTCATTTTCTTGTACCGAGATGTCAAAAATAATATAAGATAATGGAAAGACTGCAAAAAGACCAAAATAAGTACCAAAACCCTAAAAAAAGAAAGACGCAAATAAATGGGTTGGACTAACCTCATCTGACACAACAATGGGCTTACTAAATGATAGTTGCACTACATTTTGGACCCGATGTAGTTCTGGTGAGTTTGTTCATGACGTGCCCTAAGTGATCTTTTGTCATTCACACTTTATGAAGTATAGATCAATAACTAAATTTAAAAATGTAATAGCATGTGTGCATGGAAAAGAATAGAATCCCTCCTCATATGATGTGTGATACGATATCCTAGCCTTTTACCTTGATGATGGAGTTATGTGGATGCAAGTGATCTCCAATGTAATAGATGGATGCAAATCTAGATGGATGATAGTAGTGAATGATGTTAGGTCCTTCATTATGGTCTCATAACTTTATATTTATAGGGTTATCTTGGTCTAATTTTGTAATTAACCCCAAAATGTTGACCACAAGAAATATAAAGAACTCAAATGGCTAGAAAGAGCCCAAAAAGTGGCGGGAAAGTGTAAAAAGGACCGAGGCACCCCTAGTGGGACTAGGGTGCCCACAGGCACCCCAATACTAATCAGGGCACCCCAATCAAGGCTAAAATAATAAGGGATGATGGAAGCTTATACTGGAAAAATGGGAACAAGATGTTAGTAATGAATAAATAAAATAAAACAAGATGGCCAAAAGACGAGGGTTTATTAGTAATTTCTTCACTCGAGAACCTTCTAAATAGTAGTATGAGTCTGAGACTAAATAATGTCTAAAGTGTATAATTTTGTGTCTACATTTTCCACCAATTTATGTTGGTGAATGGAAATCTTGGTAACATAAAGTAGATAGAGATGCATACCTGATGTCCATGAAGAGTGTAGTAGAAACACGCCAAAGGACTAGACAAAGCGTGGAATGAAAAAAATATGGAGGAGCGTGGAAACTAAAGATGAAAAATGCGCAAAGAAAAAGTGATAAGATCACACCTAGGGCAGAATGTGTGTGTAGTTTTTGATGTATGTGATGTACCTGCATGGTTAGTAAAGTGTGTGTTATTGCGAAGTGTTGTTTTTGAAGATGTTGTTTTTGTTTTTGCCCCCTTTTGACTACTTATGTCTCATACGGCCGGACTGCAAGAGAAAATGATCAAGTAGTCAAATATTTATGTATGTATGTGTAAAATGTAATGTAAAAGAAATGTATATGAAATCATGTAAATGTAAAATATTCAAATGTAAATGGAAAACATAAATGGAACATGTGCACCTGATCCATGTCAAGAAACATAGTGTAGAAGGATATCATGTACTGTTGGGGTTTTTTGGGCAATCTCGACACCATAGGCCAAAGAAGTGTAGGGAGTAAATGCTCTGTGTCCTCTAAGATCTAACTAATTCCTTGAACTGTGTGTGAAGAGATCTCTGTATTTTCCTAGTTTTTTAGGCAATCTGACGCCACTGGCCAAAGTAGTGTAGGGAGGCACACCCACTGTAACCTCCAAGCCTGTAAGTACTTCCCAGAATGCTAAGCACTCCATGTCCTATAAAATCCATTGTGTATGGAGTTCATAGACTAGTCTGAACTCAATTGTTGTATGTAAACCAACAATGCCAAGGGCAAAAAGTGCATCAAACTAAATGGTGTAAATGTGATGTGTCGATGGAAACCCCAAATGATTCCCCCTATTTTGGGGGCACATACGACATTGTTAATAAGAGAATGAGGCCCAAAAAGAGGACCAAAAAAATGACTCAGACCCTTGAAAGTTCCTGGTAGAAACCAAGGCACACACGAACAAGAAGGCTAGCCAAAGACAAGTGTGAAAAAACATGCATGTAGAAAAAATGTACAAGTTACACAAATAGTGTAAAAGATACCAAACAATGTAGTAAACACACAAGAAAACAAAGTAAGCCACACAAAATGAGATGAAAACATGGGGCATCACTCATGATGTCGCAAGACACACAAGTCCATCATGGTGGAAAAAAACAAGTGTGTACGCCAAGGAAAGGGCATGCTCAAACAAGAGAAAAGAATTGCAAACAATGTAGCAAATCAAGTAGAGAAACAAATATCTTTGTATAACCAATGTGGCACACGAAGCACCCGTTAGCACATTATAAAGATAACTAGTATGTCAAAAGCTTGTATAAGAAAGTAATGTAAATTTATAAGTAAAAAATCAAACAATAACACACTGTGAGAGACGAATGTGGATGCCCCCAGGTGACCACCGTAGGAAGGGTAGAAGGCGAACATCCATGTTATATGTAAGGGACCTATATTTGCAATCCAAACTAGAAAAAGGTGTGAACGCGCATGTGTGTATGATATAGATAAATGACATACAAGTAATCGAACTAGCATTTTTAATAAATCAACCATGAAAAATCAAAAGTAAGAAAGAATAGAAGAAACCATAATATGTAGTATGGTGTGGATGGATGGAATGGAATGCAAGGTGGAATGATAGGATCTGCATGCCTCCCAGTGGATGGGATTGTATGTAGTGAGGTTCATTTTGTTTTCCCCTCATCGATTAATAATTAACCATAAACAAGAGTGCGTCATGTTGGGAAATGGTCAAATAGTGTGTGTCATGTCTAGCGCATTGTGATGAGTATGTATGGGTAGCGATGATGATATGCGACATATAGAAGAGATTTATGCATCAACCCTATAGCCAAAGCATATATGACGACAAGATGAATGTATGAGTGATGATTCAACCCTAAGCATATATCACTACAAGATAAAAAGAGGGAGGGGTGATGTAACCTAAGGTGTATATCACTACAAAATGATAGAATAGGTGACAATTTAGCCTAAAGCGTATGTCACTAAGCTGAAATGTCACATGATGAAAAGTTTGAATAGTACATGTGTGATGAGTGTAAGGTCCCCTTTGATTTTTAAACCCTCGAAAGTTGAGTATGGACCGAGGAACAAAAGTGTGTCATAGGGTAGTGAGTGTAGCGCGTAAAATACAATGTAGTATATGTAATGATAAAAGATGACCATGTGATGAGTAGAATATATAAATATGTGATGTTTAGAATGCAATGCAAGATGCATAGAATATGTAAAGTGTAACTTATAGAGTGACATGTAATGTATGTAGATAGACTAGTAATGTAGTATGTAAGATGATGTAATTCTAGACTCATATGTGATGAAGACTAGTATAGTATGTAGAATATGTGTGAAAAATGCATGATGTAATATGTATGGCATGTAGATAAATGAATGATGTAGTATGTAAGATAAGTAGTGTAGGATGTAAGATGTGTAGACAATGGTGTATGCCTAATGACGACTAGCATGATGTATGATGTATAAATGCACAAATGTCAAAATTTTTGTAGACTAAATGTAGAATATATGGTGTATGACACGTAATGTATGAGTAGATGTAGTGTGTAGTACCTATTATGTAGTGTGTGGGGTTCATGTGTAGTAAGCCCTCAATAGTCAAGTGTGAACCAAAGCACAAGAGTGTGTCATTAGGTAGTGATGCTAGAATGTATGATGAGGATGCCTAATGAATATATGAAAATGTAGAAATGATATATGTAGGTATGCTAAGGAAAGGTGGGAGAAAGGTGGAGTGCGATGCCCCCTAAGTGTGTGTGAATGAATGACATATCTAATGATTATGGAGGATGGAGGTCCTTCATTTGATGTAGGAGATGAAATCATATGGCCATTATCTAATAACAGAGGTATGGTATACATATGTTGTAGTGTTGAATAAATTTTGTGTGCATGCGAGGGATGAATGTATGAAGAAGGTCATGGTGTCACAAAAATGAGTCAATGATGGAGATATATGTGATACGAGAATGCGAAGGTGGAGAATTTTAGTTTGGAATAAAATGAGGTGGTGATCTATGTGGATATGTAGTAATCATCTTAGGAATAGGCCTATATTGATGTGTATGACTAGTCAAACGATGCGGTGTGTAGACAATGCTCGAGCAGGTGAACTAGGAGTATATTTTTTTTGAGTAACATAGAATTTTTGTGTGCTAGAAGAAGTAGGTGTTGTGTTAACTACTTTTGAGAGGAGACGACAACCATGGAGTAGATGGAGGGAGGCCATCAATAGAGATGACGTGATTTTTTGAATGAACTTGATGTGTAAATGATTTATAGAAATAATAGATTTGGATAAACGAATCCAATTGAGACCAAGAAACATGTCGCATCCCTAAACTGTATTTCCAACAAGGAAAGGTACCAACATAGTAATAGGACCTACCATAACATGAAACTTAACAACACCAAAGGGTTTGTTTAAGGGATATTCAATTTGTGATGGATGATAACCAATAGATTTTAGGAGTGACATAAAATAGGCACTAATGGGCCATGATGGTTCAACCTTAGTGTTGTTAATGGAGATCGAGCCAAAAATGCATTGATATGTAAATGATTAGATGTGAAGTTTGCATAATAATCAATGTTGGAGAAATAAAATATTGGTGGTGAAGCTTCAGTGTTAGCAACTAAAAACTTCTAGGGCTCCTGATCTAGGAGGAGGCACCATATGAGAAACATAATTAAAATAGGAATCATTCTATTTTGTAGCATGGTTGGGTAAGGGGTTATTAAATATTTTAAGTTTATGATTTTCATTAATGGGTGTAGAGGTTATAGATTCTAGAAGTTCAATTTGACCATTGTCAAGTAAATCCTAAATGAGATGTCATAACCAAAAACAATGATCAGTGGAATGTCCTATGCATTGATGATAATCACAATAAGAATTGTCATCAAAATTACGCCCTTTGGGTTGAGTTATAAAGGGAAAAATAGGGTAATAAAATTATTATCAATGATTTGAGGCAGAAAAATGCTCGGAGGTGTACTAATATTAGTAAAATTACATTTGTATGGTTGTGGTTGAAGTTCCCTAGGAGTAGAGACTATGTTTATAGTGGTTTTTCCATCCATAGGTTTAGTTGTAGAAGGCTTAAATGTAGGCTTATTTTGAAAATGTGTGGATGATGATGCTTGCTCTTGATATTTAAGCTTTCCTATTTCTAGAGTTTGGTCTCATGAAGCTTGAGAGTATGGAAAATTTGATCAAACGAAGGAGAGGTATCAAAGAGAACACTCTCATGTAGCGGTGGTAATAGACTATGAGTAAATAAATCTTGAAGTTTGGAATCCACAAGAACATTAGACATCTTAGCTAAGTTATTTTTGTATCACAAAACATAATCGGATAAATGTTCATTAGACCCTTGTTTGAGTTGTGCAAGCTGGGCGTAGGAGATATTAGAGGCAATGTTGATAGAAAAGTGAGTGAGAAAGGCATCAACCAGATGCATGAAAGAAATTACCGACTGTATGGGTATGTAATAGAACCAAAACATTACATAGTCTTGTAAACTACAAGGAAAAAACTTAGCTAGTATAATGTGATCATCGCATAGTCAAGGCATGCTACATGAAATTCTTGAAGATGCTCTTGTGGGTCCTTATGGCCTTTTAAAGATAGGTATCTTAGGAGAGATGAAATTAGGTAACGATGGATATGTTGATATGGTAGGTGTGAAAGGAGTATGCAATAAGACTATAGAATCTAGAGACGGTTCCACATGTGAGGTAGCTAATTGAAGTTGAAGAATTTGGGTTTGCAAGTCTTGATATAAATATGTCAAGTTTGGATAATTTGAGGAAGAACCAAGGTGCAGATGAGAAGCACCATGGTGAATGGTGGGAGCAGTGGTTGTAGTAATAGGAGCAGAAACATATGTAGGTGGAGTAGAGACCATAGGAGCAAGAAGAAGCAATGACGGAAGTTGAAGCATCGTGAGCTCTCTTAGTGGAAATTAAAGCATGTAATACATGAGGGAGATGAGTAGGGTTTTCACACAATGCTTGGTGAAAGTCAGTAATAGCGTTAAGTTGGTCTTGGTCAACGTTGGTGTCTTTATCGTAGGAATTTTCACTATCATATGCTTCTATCTCGTGGAGAGGAACCTTGGTTGGAATTATCTAAAGGGTTTTCAGCCATAGATGTAGTTGTATCATCCATTGACTTAGAGGTACGATGGGTAAATGAAGGGATCTCACAGTATTGAAGAGATCCAAAATAACCTCTACAGTGATGGGCATAAAATGAAGGAAAAACGAAGCAAACCCTAGGATGACTAAAGAACCTAGAAGCGTGAATGATCAATTTGGGTTCACCAAAATGATTAACTAAAATTGACTAATATATAGTATGTGGGGATAGTTAATCTAAGTTATGAACAGTGTAAATAAAGTAAATAAATGCAATAAAGAAGTATATAAGTGACCAAGAAACTATGCAAAATAAAATGCTAACCCTAATGTGTAATAGGGAAGAGGATATAACTCAATTGAATAACACATGCTCATAGGATTGTGTCACATAGAGTTGATTGGAGAATCTGGAAGCAGGAACAACCATGTAGAAGATCTAAAAAGGATGGATCTGGAGTATTTAGCTAGACTGGAGCACTTAGAGAGGGACTGAGGCACCTACGGGTGCTCTAGTCTATAAACTGGGTGCCATGGTCTACGTAAAAGCTCTAAAACTGATCTTCACATGGTAGAGAGGTAGTCCAAAATCCTCATTTTATATCACATCAAGTTTGTTTTCTCCTATACTAGATGTCACCAATAATCCAAGATGATGAAAAGACCTACAAAATAAGTATCAAAAACCTAAAAAATAAGATACAAATGAATGGGTCGATTGACTTTAGTTGCCATAATAATGGGATTAATAAATGAGTGTTACACTACAATTTGGACCCAAATGTAGTTCTAGTGAGTGTGTGCATGATGTTCCCTAGGTGCTCTTGTACCAGTCACACTTTGTGAAGTAGTGAGCAATAACTAAATGTAAAATATATAATAGCATGTGTGCATGGAATAGAATAGAATCCCTCCCCCTATGAAGTGTGATAAAAATGTCCTAGCCTTGTGCCTTGATGATGGAGCTATATGGATGCAAGTGATCTCCAATGTAATATATGGATGCAACTCTAGATGGATGATAGTAGTGAATGATTCTAGGTCCTTCATTATGGTCTCATAACTTTATATTTATAGGGTTCTCTTGGTCTAATTTTGTAATTAACCCCAAAAAGACCAACCACAAGAAAGATAAATATCTCAAACGGCTAGAAAGAGCCCAAAAAGTGGCGGGAAAGTGCAAAAGGATCGGGGTGCCCTTGGTGGGACAAGGGCATCCACGGGCACCCCAATACTAATTTAAGCACCCCCGAATACTAATCTAGGCACCCCAAAGACTAATTTGAGTGCTCCAGGTTGAGGCTAAAATAATTTTGGATGACATAAGTTGACTAGGTATATGGGTGCAAGAGATCAGTAATGATGAAATAAAATAAAACAAGATGGCCAAAAGACGGGGGTTAATTAGTAATTTCTTCACTCAAGAAACTTATAAATATTAGTATGAGACTGAGACTAAATAATGTCTAAATTGCATAATTTTTTTTCTACAAATAAGCACTCTGATTGTGACTAATAATACTCATTTACAAAATTTCCTCCAACATCTTCTTGATCTCACTCTTTTACACATATGGGTATCTATAAGGCATAATGTTAAGAGGTTGGATTGTGGAAATTAACTGAATGACATGCTCATGATCTCTTTCAGGAGGCAATCCTCTAGGATCCTCAAAGACAACTGCATGTTGATCAATAACCTTCTAAACATCATGATGTACTACCATGTTTGGTAGTTGAAATTCCATGGAGAACAATCGTGCTACAAATCCTTCACCCCCTTTTTAAGAATATTCTATATTTGCTTAAACTAACCACCGAGGATTTTTTTGCATGTAGTCCTCAAATTTCAAATTGTTTACCCTCAGAATGAAAGCACGTGAACAATTCCTAGAAATTTATCTCTATGGTGCCCAAAGTTGTGATTCATTGAACACTTAAGACAATATCAGCTCCACCCATGGGAATAACAAACATCATAGATTACAATGTGTAGTCACCCATCATAAGTCTTATTTTATGGCATTTACCTGAGCATTGGACTATTCCACCATCTACAATCATTACTTGAAATTCAAGTGATGGGTAAAGTAAATAATTTAGCCTTTCTTCTAGCTTATGATTGATTAAATTATGTGTGCTCCCCAAATCAATCATTATTGTCACCTTCCGCTTCTTAAGATAACCCATAACCTAAAGGGTTTGTGGAGTGCTAATACCTAATAGAGCATGGCATGAAATAGTGGGATGGGGGTCTTTAGATTCTTCCTCTAATTTATCCACTTCCTTGTTTGATGTTTCCTCATATTTCTCCTCATTACCAGTCCCTTTAATTTAAAATTTTTTTCTCAAAGACATTTATGACCTGGTCCATATTTGTTGTCACGATTAAAACATACCCGTTTGCTCTTTTTCTTAAATTTTTTGAGGTGTTAGTTGAACTAGCTAAGGGTACAATGGATGTACAAAGTGCTACGATATTTAATGTTAGTGAAGGTTTGCCTTCTATTGGAAAGAAAAATTTTCTTTTCCCTACATGCCATGATAATAGAATCATAAACCTTGAGTGGATTAAACATGCACACCTCATGCTCAATGTGGTCCTTAAAACCCCAAGAAATAGGTCATTCAAATACTCTTCTGTAATATCCTCCACACACAAGGAAATATTTTTGAATTGATGGACATAATCCTTTATTGAACCTATTTTTCGTAACTTTGCTAATTGGCTAAAGTAATTCTCTGACACACTAGAACTATAGTGTAATTGAAGCTCTTCAATGAAAATTGTCCATGTGACACTTAGACCATTCTTCTTCCTTTGAGCACATAACCAATGATACCGAATTTGGTCGCTCTATATGTAAGGATGTCATGGTTACCTTTTGTCTTGATGGGATCTAATGGAGATCAAAGAAATTATCCATTTGGGTAATCCAATTGAGTGGATCCTTTCCATCAAATTTATGCATTTCCACTTTTGGAATAATGCCCCACCATTGGTGAGGAGATCCACTTGAATGTGTAAAGGATCCTCCTTGATTGGAGTGATTTGGACTTATGTGAGTATTGTTAGAGGATATTGTATGACTAGAATTGTGATTGGTTTGTGAAAGAATGAACAACAACTCATGCTCGATTTATTGAAAATATTTCTGAAGTTCACCCCTAAGGCTACCTTTCAGATGAAGAAGCTCATTATTAAGGTCATCCTTACTCACCATATTATTTACCCTTTCTTGAAGTTGGATGACTACCTCAGATACTCCCAAAATAGAAGATTCTAAATCCATATATTCCTTATTTTGGGTCATTCCTAGAGTTTTTTGACCTTTCCCTTATCCTTGAGTTGATCTACCAGTCATGATGTAGGGTTTGGGACTCAGGGTAAACATAATAGGGCAAAAATCTAGGGTTTGGGATTTCAGAAATTTATTGTACGAATAAAGGAAATTATAAAGAAGAAACCCTAGATAATTTTTGGAAAGATTTCCAAAAATATAAGAAACTTAGAAAATTCAAAAAATTGCACCCTAGGTAGCCGAATTATGAAAAACATAAAACTGCTATAAATTTTGCAAAACAAGTCCAAATTTTTGAAATTTGGAGAGGATATTACTTGACTGATTTTCCACACCAAAAAAAAATGTAGAACAATTGGCTACCAATTTTTAGATGTAACCAAACCTTCACAATTAGGTTTTGATGTAGTGATGGTTGAGATCAATCTTTGATACCACTTGTAATGGAATTACTTATATAAATATGAATATAAATAACAATAGAACACCAAATAACACAAGATTATAGATAAATGATAGTAATATGTAAGTATAATAGCTTAGCCACTTTAAGGGGGCAACCTCCAAACCATACAAGAAGGCTCCAATGCTCAATATGATCATTAACTAATCCTCACTACCACCTATATATAGCAAATCTATGCTATGGCCAACACCAAGGCTAACCTAATAAACATATGAAAGCATAAATGAATAACATATGAAAATAAGAGAGATTATGTAAGCCACAAGTCAACACTACATATCCAATATAAGCTATAGGACTAATGGCATAGTAGATTGGTCCATTGATCATCCCATTCTACACATGTTACCTATGTCTCACAATGGCATTGCTAGAATTACTAGTTCCCCACACCTCTTGATTTATTCCCTTCAAAAGAGGACATCTTGTGCCACTTGGGTGTTATGGACAAATATCCCTATAAATCCATCACACACGAAACTCAACTCCATAGCGAGGCATACTTTGGAGACACTTAAGATGTGCCCCTATATACTACTGATGAACTCCCTACATTTGATCATCTTGATGAAGCATAACACATAATCATTGAAGAAACTATCAAAGTCAACATTGGTACGCCTGAGGAACCTCACATTGTGTTCCTTAGAAAATTCCTATCTAATGAGGAAAATACTGAGTATAAATCACTCTTATATGAGTTTTTCAATGTCTTTGCTTGGTCATACAAAGATATGTTGGGAATGGATCCTGATACAATTTTCCACAATATTGTGTTAAAACTTGACAAGAAATATATCGAAGGTTTTGTGTTGGTTTGGCTGAGAATCTAAGTCTATCATAAGCTTGGTCAAAAATTCCTACAAAACTTTTCTTTTTATACAAAACCCATCAAGTAAAAGCTATAAATAATGTACCCACGTGTCACATTACTAATCGATATGAGCTAAAAACTCCTAGACATTGCTTTCATAAAACCAATTGACTATTCAAAATGGGTCTCCAACATGGTCCCCGTGAGCAAGAAAACCAATGGTATACATTTTTTTACTAATTTTAGGGATGTCAACAAGTCTTTTCCTAAAGATGAATTTCCATTACCAAATATTTGTACCATTCATTGATAATACTTGTTGATCATGAGATGTTCTCTTTCATTGATGGTTTATTTAACTATAATCGATTCCAATTGCACTGGAAGACTAACATAAGAAAAAAGTTACCACACCTTGAGGGACCTTTTTCTATAAGTTTATGTTGTTTGTCCTAAAAAATGTCGGTGTTATGTATCAATGTGTTGTGACTTACGTATTCCATGATTACATCCATGATATTGTACAAAATTACATTGATGAAATTTTCAAAAATAAAAATTATGCTCGGACCAAATATGTGTCCTATGCAAAATCTTGTGTCCCTTTTGAAATAAAAAATTGGCTAAATCCTAATAAATGTGTCTTTGAGGTCATATTATGAAAGTTTCTTGTCTTCATTGTCTCATGTTGCAGTATTAAGGTAGATATGGCTAAAGTTAAGGCCATCATGGACATGCCTCCCCCAAGAACATAAATAAACTACATATCCTTTAATTTAGGATTCAAGTTATTCAACACTTTATCGCACAACATTTTGATCATTTTTGACCATTCAATCGCCTCCTTAGGAAAGGTTTTACTTTTTCCTGAGGGGGAAGAGTTTCATATTGAATTTTAAAAAATTAAAGAGTACCTCCTCATAAATCCAATACTTTTGCCACCGCAACCTGATTTACCATTCCATTTGTAAATTTCTGCTATTGACTTCACTCTGGGAAGTATGTTAGCTCAACATAATGTGGAAAATCGTGAATCAACCATTTACTACATTATTTACACACTCATCACCTATGAGCTCAACTATGTACACACCGAGAAAATTTACTTAGGTATAGAGTTCTCTACACAGAGACTTTGACATTATATGCTCAATCATATGACATACATTGTTGCCAAAACAAATCCCTTGCATTATATGATGAGTAAAACATACCATAATATTCGTACATCCAAGTGGATCATATTACACACTGAATTTGGCGTATAATTTATTTCACAAAAGTATATTAAGGGACAATTGATTGCTAATCAACTAGAGGAAGCATCACTTAATGATTCACAACCTCTAAATATTGATCTTCCGTGATGATTCCATCTTCACCATATATGAAAGCAAAGCTTATATTGCCACAAATGAGGACTTTGATATGACCTTACATTTTGATTGGACAAAATCTAACCAAGGGGATGGTGTAGGTATTGTATTCATCATACCCCAAGCGCGCCTATTCTGATATCATTCATGTTGGTACGCATTCAATGCCCTTGTCTCTTGGCACCATCTTTGTAAAACCATTTGAAACATGTTGAAGTGACCTTGTCATTTTACCTATTTTTTAATTTATTTTATAAATTGCTTGGTGGTTCCTTAGTCCTCAAAGTTATGTTTGTGATGTTGTATGACCTTGTAATGTGGATTCACACTTACATCTTGAATTTCCCTTTGGTTATGATGGTGTCACAAAGTTGCAATGTTCCATGATTTTCAAGGAGTAGCATTCTCTCAATTGAAGAAAATGTAGTCTTTGGTGGGTTTTGAAGAAAAAAAGAATTCGTAGAAGTCGAAGATAATGTTCCATGATTTAAGGGAATATGCAAAGAAAATTCCGTACAACAAAGGGGTGGATAAACTTAATTCTTCAAGATCTTGGTGATTGCAGTGTTCCATGGAATGAGTCATTTCTACAAAACAAAGGGTATTATGCTAAGAAGAAGTCATAATATTAAGAGAAAGTACCATGAGAAGCCACAAAGAAGAAAGAAGGAAGTTAGAATGTGACCAACTATGGATGTTGTGGAATAATAACTTTATTTTCCATGGTTTTCTTGAGGGTTAGTGCTCCACGAAATAGTAAAAGCTGCAGAACAAAGAAGAATGGTCACATGGAAAGGATGTCACATAACAAAGAAATTGTATCTTCGCGACATCAATGGAGGGCACAAGCATGTGTAACATAGTGATGTAAGAAGATTAAGTGTGGGAGTATCAAATGAATAAGTGTGGAAAATTGACAAACCCGTGGATAATGAAATATGGTGATCCAAAACATTAGACACCAAGTGCCCTATAGATTTTTTTGAGTCTCAGTGGGAAAAAGGAAAGCCACACATCAAGGAAGGCCCCAGGGAACAAGAAAAAGCTACGACAGACCTAAAAATAAAACCAAAGTCACGACATGTAGTCAACGCTAGAAAGCCACAAATAAAATGAGGATTATCCTGAAATCTATAGAATAAGGGAGTTTTGTGTAGGATGGTTGGGTTGTACTCTTTCATATAAATTTCGACTTAGGAATTCATTTCACCTCAAACCAAGTGCATTGGGAATGTCTTGGAGAAAATTTTCCAAAGAGATAAATTTTTCAAAAAATGATGAAGCAATTTGTGATATCTTAAACACAAAATTTTTGGTTGTTAAATGTCATTTTCAAGAATCGTTTGATGTCATTTATAGTTGTAGATTCCATGATTGATTCCCCTCCACCATGAGATTCTTCTAGAAGGGAATATTCCTCCATTTAACCCACCACACTCAATGTTGTTGATCATATCGATGTGGAATGGACACTCGATAATTTCATATACATTCATTCTCCGATTGAATGATTTTCCATTGATTTTATCCCTAAGCACATAGATCACCAATTAGCACACTCACACGTCCTCGATTAACATCTAGGGGATATTCCTTTAGGATTGATACATTTTTGTATAAAATTGAAGGCTTCTCTTCATAGAGGCGGTGGGTTGTGGTTTGAATTTTTGAAATTTTCTTCTTTAGAAGTGAAGGTTTCTATTTATGAAGTAAATTTATAGAGAATTGGTAATTTTTATTTTCATTTGCTAGTTCATGCTAATGTGATTGCTATTATATAGACATTATTAGGATTTGAGACTCTTTCTTACATGTTTCCCTTCTCTCCTTTACAAATGGACACACAAAACCTTTTTGCCACGAACAATTTTTATGTTTCTTCCTTAAAAACACATGACATCAATAAATTTCCATTCTCCTCTGTAATTTTGTATTGATAATACAAAATAAATAAATGGAAGCATTTTTTAATTGATTTTTTGAATGGGAATTGAGGGTTTACTTTGCATTATAGTGTTACCTTACATTATTGGCTTCAATTATAAATTTCCTTTCTACAATTTTTGAAAATGCATACATGTTTGCCTTAGGGTGTGCTTTAGTGTTGGAAAATTTGTGTGATGAGTGCATGAGACTACATTTTTAGATTTCTTCACTGGCATTTCAATATTTATTCTTCACTTTTTACCTTACTTGGGTGACCATGAAAGTAAATAACCTTTGAGGGTGATTTTCATTCGATTCCATGTTTGAATGCACGAAGAATTGTCAAGACAAATTGGTTAATGTAGTTATGTCCTCTTAGTAATCCCCTTCCCACCATTTCCATTCCATTACTTCTCATTTTACACTACCCATCACCCTACCCCTGCGCATATTTCATCATTTATTGCTAACTCAACATGATATCTACTAGAAAATTTCATAAGTTATGCATATTTTGAGTGAGTTTGTCATTATTTATGAAGCTCAACATCTCAAGTATCATTTATCTCCTAGTTTTCAATAAATTATTGTTAAAATAATGCTTTTGATGACCCTCAATCTTTTGTTAGTGGATTATGTATGACATATCAAGTGTTTACAATGCTTGTGTGACCATTATTTTGGATGATTATTACATTTTGTGGTTACATTTAATCCCAAATTGAGGTTCCAAAATTTTGAGGGTTTGAACATAGTATTTTCCTTCCCTTTTCAAACCACCCCTTAGATACTATCACCTTGGTTCAGGAGATCCATAAAGTATCAGGTGAATAACCACACCCTTAGTAAAGTTCCTCCTTGTCATCCCTACAAGGCTTGATCATGAGGATAAGATAGATTCATCCCCGGGTGAAAATGAAAAACTAATAGGTATATATTCTTCCCTTACTCCCTCTTCATGTAAATATGCATTTCAGTCTTGTTTTGGGGTGTTAGATTAGAAAACAAAAGTCCAAACTTGACTTACCAAGCAAAAACAACATGACATATTATGAAGCACATGTTTTTGGTCACCAACTAGAAATTTCTCTCAAGCTTAAACATTTACGTATCATTGGTGACTCATAGCTCAATGTCAACCAAATCCAAGGGTGTTACCAATGCCACAATGACACAATACAACAATCTAATACCCTCATGGATTCATTTCTCACTCAATTTACTCATTTATAAATTAAGACCACTCCACAATCTTCCAATTGATTTCCACACACCATGGATTTTGTATAACCTTATATACATTCAGAAAAGGGAAGCCAAAATTATTCTTATTCCCATTTATATGTTATCGCAACCATATTTTGATCGTACCCATGTACTTGATATTTTTACATTGATATTGTGTCACCTCCTCTTTCATATTAAGAACTTGTTACATACTTAAAATTTAATATATTACCACTTGGCTTACCAAAGTTGGATGTTGTACCTTTCATTAGTGAGCCACTTATTTATACCCATAGGTGATCTTATTTATAAGTGTGGATATGATAGTATACTATTACAATAATTATTACCTCATGATATTGTTATTCCACTCATTGAAGCACATGATGGTACATGTGGGGTAATTTTTAGTGGTATGGCTACAACATGACATATTCTCCACATGGGTTATTATTGGCCTTCCTTAGAATAATATTCTTGTACATAAGTTAGATGCTATGAGAAGTGCCAAAAGTTTACAAATCTCTCTCATATTCTTAAACATGAATTACAACCTCTCCAATCCATCTGTCCTTTCTTCGAATGGGGATTTTACCCTATTGTAAATTTTACCCAATATTCTCTTATGCCCAAGCATTTATCATTACTACCACTAAGTACTTTACAAAGTGGGTTGAGGTTGCACTGTTTGCGCACACCATAAGTCCAAAAATCCAATTTCATTGTGTAGTACATCATTTTCCTCTTGGAATTCCTACTAAGATCATTTCTTGTTATAAATTCTAGGCACTGAGAGGGGGTGAATCAGTGCTTGTTAAAATTTTGATGCAATTTACAATGATTCAATTAACCAAACTTAACTATGTTAACCATGAAGAACATGAGCATCCAACCATGAAAGAGAAATAGAAATAAACACATATGTACACATGAGAAGACAAGATTTAAGGTGGGAAACCCAATAAGGAGAAAACCCACAAAAAGGAGAAATCAAAGCAATATCAAGGATAATTGTCCATCAAGAATTATAATGATCTCACCAAGTGGTGAGCATCCACTCACCCTGAAGATTTAACTTAATTTTTGAAGCATCCACTTCAATTCTATGCCAAGCACCCACTTGACTATTGTTCTGCAAGAACCACTTGCTTTAGGAAGCTCACTCCTAAATTGTTGAGCTACAACTCAAACTTTTATTACAAGAATTATTTTTATCACCTTCACTACTTTTTTACTTTCATCAACATTGATGTGATCACAGTTTCATCTCACCTTATTCCTCTTCTCCTCTCTTAATTTTCCATGGATTCAACACACTAACACCCTTTTTATTTTCTCAATACAATCACTCATATATCCTCACTTTCAATAAAAACTACTTACTAAAAAATTGAAATTAAATGAACAAGCATGAATCCTAATACGAATATTGACTTTTCACATACAACGACTCTTCAAATAGCCTTATTTTTCCTCCGTACAAAGGAGATGAATAGAACTTTACAAGATTGCCTTTTTACTTCTGATATTTGCAACAATTATATCATCAAATCTGCATACTCCTCTTGATATTACTTGAGCAAAAATGATGAACTTTAAAGATTCTATAATTATCTAACCTATCACCTCTTGCAAATATTATTTTTGTAATTGTCATCTCCGACTTGTCTCGTAAAAATGGCAAGTAAAATGACCTCTAACATGTTTTTACTAAATTCTAGGTGGTACCAGGGCTTGAGTACGTTCCAAGGCACTTAATAACCTTTTATATATCTTTATACATCTTGGCATTCACCATTTTAACCTCCAACTTCATTTGAGTTCATGAAATCACACTAAGTGCAGGATCATGTATATTAGATCAGATTAAGCACACTAAGGACCTCATATCAGATTATATGAGCATGTGTATCAGATGGGAAATAGCTTTACTTCTTCTACAAACTATGAGATTCATTTAAGAAGATCAATAGAGAAAATTTTCCCTTTGACTGTTTTTAAAAAATGGGTGCATAGTTACAGTCAAGAAATCCTAACACATCATAAGAAACGGTGTGAAAAATTCTTCACAACTAGGAGAGATTGATGCATGAGTTATTCATCATTTGTAATACTTATGAGTTCAATTCATTTCTAAACATATTCATGACATATGAACCAAGACTCGAGTACACACTATTTAGTCCATACAAAATTTACATACATAATATCTAGATTAATCACGTATAATCTTAGTCAACCAATTATTGCAAAGATAATTTCACATGAGAGGAATACATTTCCATTGTTCTTAGATCAATATCTTGATTGATATGAGCTTACTAGATCAACCTTAGTTTCATTTGCAAGAACTATGCTTACTTGGGGTTTTCAATTCCAAACCCTCATTCATTGTTTTGAGTGCTTTAATATCTTTTCCTTCACCTGTATGTTAATATGAGTGTGAGATCACTTCACTGAGAGCCTATAAACCATTGTTAAAGACTTTTATGCATGATTTATTGAAGGAAATATATCAATTCAACTCAGATTTGCAAGCTTTCTTAAATAAATCAAGCGGCGCTTTGAAACCCATAAGATTGAGACATCAAATTCTCCATGGGAACACACCTTGGAATATATAAAGTCATGCTTACCTTGTCTTAGGTTCTCATGACCATTTCACACTTCAATGTTAAGCTTATATACAATAATTACTTCAAAACTTCATGAATGGTTATAGCATGTTTTGAGCTTCTAGTGGTAGGAAGAAGAAATGCACACATTGAACCTTCCAAATTCTCCACACAAATTTCTCCAATCTCTTCATGATCATGTAGTATACATCTCAATATTTCCACAACATCAAGGTTCTCTTCATGAAACATTCATAACATACATGTACTGTAGTTTTCTTCAAAACCATTATTTTGCTAGTTCGTAAAGTCACACATGCAAAGGCAAAATGTCACTAAAATTTTCTTCAGGGAGTCCTCTACACATCCAAGTAGGTTTCATGGCTTGTCCAATTGATTAGAAGATCAAACACTTCATTTTTCTCCTATCGCTTCAGGATGAGGGTTTGGAGGGTTTCAAACTAGCTCAGAAAAATGGTTAGAAAATTTTAAATACTTAACCAATTTCCATCATAATTTTAGCATCATATTTTTATCCAAATTTCCTGCAAAAAATTATTCTATGATTTATCTAAAGAATGATTTTCAATTTTTCTTGAAAGCTAAGAAGTTAGAGTGCTTAATTTACATTTTCCAAAAACCTGATTTTAGTAAAACATACATAACTTTTGCAAAACACTTCCTCAGGTCTTGAAATGTTGACCACACCTTCTATACTCATCCCTCTATGTATTCCCATGACTAATTTATCATAGTTTTATTTGGAAGTTTATCCCCCATATTATTTGTGCAGATTTTATTCTCTATTCATGAAGGGTGTATTATGCCAACCTGGGTAATTTTTAATTAACCTCCTTACACATTTTGAATCCCTACACACCTCATATAACATCATATTATGCTCCTTCAATTCTTGGTTTGCATCATCATGCCTTGGCTCAACCATCTCACTTTCCTATTGGCCTTATCTTCATTGAAATGCCTCAAAATGGTTACCTTCATGCCCTATAAGCCTAAGTATTGACCTAATACTCCTTCCACACATGTTATTACATCTCATACCACCCTAACCATGCTCTTATTTTTTTCCTTGATCCATTTCTCATGTTTCCATGCCTTCCTACTTGTTCAGGACTAGGATTAGGCCTAGAGCTACCTGAAACTTCATGAGTTGACCATGGAGACTTCTTACAGACTTGTTAACACCTCACACACACCTAATTGACCATGTTTGACCTTGTTAAGTCTTGCATACAACCTTGGGAGGACTCACCACACAACTTCCTTGCTTGATCATGCACCTAGATCCTGTTTTCATACCATGACATCATGATTTGACATGACTTAACACCTCATGGAACCACATGGACACCTTGGGGACACTTTGACATCAATGTACAACTTGACATCAATGAAAACCTTATGACACATTACCCAACATTTCCGGAAATGGAAGTTCATTTAATAATAAGGACATCAAAGCATTGTGTGAAAAAAGAAAAAATCCAACATAGTTATTTTATTCCATATTGTCCACAAGCTAATGGGTAAGAAGAGGTTTCCAAAAAAATTAAGATAATTCTCCAAAAGGAATTCAACGCTTCCCATAGAGATTAACACACATAGTTTCCCTATTCCCTTTGGGTATATCATACTAGTATTCACATGCCTACATTGGCCACACATTTTTCACTTGTATTTGGGGTTGATGATGTTATGCCACTTTATCTTGAGATCCCCTCCTTATGAGTCACTCTCCAAGAGTTTATCATTGATGATGATTACGATTGTGAAAGCATTGCACAATTTGATCTACTCGATGAAAGGCATGCCAATGCTCTTGATCAAATATAAGTATACTTTGATTGTATAAAAAGAGATTACCACAAAAAGGTCCACATTCGGGAGTTTGAATTAGGTGATATTGTAATTAAAGAAAACAAAGAAAATTTGTCCCAATCACTTAACCAATAGGATAAGTTTTCCTTTAACTTGGTTTATACCCTATGTGATCATCCAAAAATATGGGTATGGAAATTACAAATTGGGTGACATGGATGGTGACGAAGAACTAAATGCCATGAATTTACTATGGTTTTTTTCTTGAAAAAACCTTAAAACAATATAAAAATTTTGGAAAAAATCCAAAAAGTATAAACTTTCGAAATCACAAAAACAATATAATACTTTAAAATCCAAAAACAATACAAAATGCTCAAAAATAAAAAAAATTGAGTCATGTGAATATCCATTTGAATTATTGATCCTACTTGCTCTTAGTGTACATATTCATCCCTCCATAATTAATTTTTCAATCTTTCTGCACTTGTATAGAGATGTCTCAATACGTGTAGATATTCTACACTCGGTTTAGACACATTCGCATTAGTTTCCACATGGTTAACTCGACCTCTTGAACATAGTCTTCACTTCTTGGTGGATTTAAGAATGAATTCATATTTTGAGAGATCCACACACATTTAAATACCTTATCACATATACGAGTTAATGGTGTCTCCATTTGCACTCTCATCTCCTCCATCAAGTCGTAGTAGAGAGAGAAAAAAAAATTAAAAAATAAAAAATAATCCATAAAAGGACACGAAGAGAAAAGAAAAGAAAAAAAAGTAAAATTAGAAAGCTCAAAGAAATATCTAAAAATATATCAATGGGGTCTTTCCAATATCTCTATCGGGCTATGGATGCCTAGCCGCAGTAGTAGAAGAATGATGTGACTAGAACCAAATATATATTTTTTGGGGCTACGAGAGGCACGACTAGTAACATAAAAATTCATGAATCAAAACTTATCTTCCATTACTCACAATTCATACTAGATATTCCCCTACATACCTACACATTGGTTAATGTGTCTTTATCTATGGCTTATTGACAGTTTACCTAAAGTGGTAATTTACTCACATACACAAACATCGAGATATCGATGAAGTGAAGGGATAGTATGTCTCCTTGTATTTTCTATAATTTTTTCAAATCATTTATTTTCTCCATGAGTCATCTCACATGCATTTATGTTCCTCCATGAGTCCTACTACACCTACAAGCCTTGTGTTACATCCACACAACATTGATAAACATGTACGTGTTTACCATTTCATATTGTATTGTTGGAAGCACAATGTACTTAGACCTGGGGGTGAATCAATCGTAGAAAATTTTTACTTCATTAATAAAACCATTCATTCGCGGATTATATTGTCCATACGTAATTCATAACCATGTGTGCTTATTAAGATATACAACATCAATCACAAGAGCATGAAATAAAGTACACAACACAAGAACACCATATGTAAGTGGGAAACCCTCATGGGGAAGAAAAACCACTGAAAATTTGCTGATATTACACACAAAAATTAATTTAGTGAAGCACCAACTTCACAAGGAGCACCAACCCTACAAGGAGCACCAACCCCTAATTTAGTGAAGCACCCACTCCACAAGGAGGATACAACCCCCTAGGATGACCAAGAACCAACTCATCCACCTAAATATGTTTTATATCTGATTTTTCTTCTGCCAAAACTAATGGAGATCACAATTTCAGCTCACAAACCCTAGATCACACACTAGGTCTTCAATCCCTCATAATCTTTCTTTTTCATCACTTGCAAAGATCTAAACACATGCACACATGATCTCTAATATTCATAAACCTGTAATGATATTAATAAACCTTAAAATAATTATCTCATACGAAATCATCCACCTAAAGATGTCTGATATCTTATTTTTCTGCTACCACAACTAATGGAGATCACAATTTCAGCTCACAAACCCTAGCTCACACACTAGGTCTTCAATCTCTCATAATCTTGCTCTTTCTTCACTTGTCAAAGCTATAATCACATGCAAACATGCTCTCTAATATTCCTAAACTTGTAATTATATTCCTCAGCCTTCAAATCATGCTCTCATACCTACACAACACTTTCCTCTAGATTGCACTTCTTCCCTCCAAGAGCACTAGTTCAAAAATGAACCCAAAACATCACTTTTATACATTTTTCTTTCTTCCAACCCAAAGGAGGTCAGTCCCTCATGATAAATTTGACCCATAAATATTTATAAAATTAAATTACATTCATTACAACAGTCACATATGACCCAAATAGGTCATCCTATCTAAAAATCTCATTACGTGCACCAAAAATGGCTCAAAACCCCATGGGCAATAAGATAAAAATGCCCTTACATAAAAAGCATACATAGTCATGGACCATAAACCATTACACATGATTAAAATCTCATTTTTATCTCAACCAATCAAATTATTTCATTTAATGAGCCCAATGTTCTTTATATTTCTCAAAACGATTTATTACCTACACCTTTCAACACCTTGGAAACTTCATTATGACACCAAATCACTTCTACTCAACCAAACCATACCATGGGACAAATAAATGGAAATGGAAGAACCTATAGAACAATTATAAGAAATTTATAATCCTTGAATCAACCACCTGCTCAAACCACATCTACTTTTGTCTTCACCAAAACAACTTGGTAAAAAAAATATGGTTCCAAAGGTTAACTCATAAAAACATTTGTATGAACAAATTCAATACCTAAAATTTTATTCATTGTATGAAAAATTCATCCCTCTTCCAATTATAGGTAATATAAAGCATCACCAAATCAATCTTATGCTTCAAACAACTCCAAACTCACACAAAAACACATCTTTTTTTGCACTGGAAAAACTCTTCATGTCCATATAATAACCTAGAAACCATGTAAAATCACATAATCATGACGAAAACCTAATATAAATGGAAATTTCTCTAAATATTATTTTTAATCATCTCAAAGTTAAACTCGTAGCTCAAGATATAGCCATTTCATTGAACCCAACTTTTAAAGGCCTCAAAATTGTCCTTTGACTAGTCAACCTTAACACTCCATGGACATCAATATAAGCTCACATAAATTCCATAACATCAATTTAACACATACCTCTTTTGGACAACCTTGTCCCAAAACCTTCTTCTTCATAAACTGGCTTGTTTGAGTGGGGCCCACTCATCACCATGACCACTACCATACATTTATGGAAATATAATAGAGTCCTATACAACATCAAATCATAAATTTTTATTAATCAATAAAAATATCTCACTATACCTCTTCTTCTATAGATGCTTCTAGCTAGGGTTTAACTAGGGTTTTAGACCACTTTACCTTCTTAACATTCGTTCATAAAATCACGACGATTAAAACCCCTAATTTTTTTGTTAAACCTTATAAACTCATCATAGAAACATCCATAAAAGCCACAAGATCCCATACAAATTACACAATTCAAAATGAGCATCAAAAGTTATAATTCGAGATGGATTTTCACTTATTCTTGACCCTTTCTTACATAAACTTTCATATCTTGCAAAATTCACATCCTAACAACCTGAAATTTTTCTCAATCACCATGACACATCATAATAAAATATCCAATCATCATAATTTCAATACCATACCTCAATATCTCCATCCTATCTCATTTGCATAGCTTCACCTTAAGGATTCTCACTATAGAAGCTAGGGTCAACTGAAAGAATTTTATAAAACATCATAAAATCACTAAGAATGACCCAGAAATACCTGGTATACTATGATATACCTAAATGCATGCTTCCATGAGCTCATATAGCTCCAAAACTCAATCTCACACCTCCTAACAACCATACTTGCTCCCAATGAGCACCTGTAACATAGCTAAACACTTGTATCTACATCATGCACCTATTGTGAGTGCCTAAACACTCTCCAAACCTACCATCCATCATTTCAACATGATTCTCAAGCATCCAAGAAATTCCTACCATCATGCAGGGACCACACAGGCACTGAACAAGCTTGCAAGAGCAAGCATTTCTCACTTCGAATCTCAAAGCATCGCCATAAACACATCTTAACCAGTATGTCAACATCATATATATCATCATATTACCATAATAAATCATCCAATTTTTCATTAATGTGGTTTTTCATCAATGAAAACACCTAATATGACAACATGTCAACAATCTCCCCTTTTTCATTGATGAAAAACACCTGAACTTCTCCCCCTTTTTACATTAATGAAAAAGGAATACCTGTAGAAGCATATTTTTAACCTACCACATCTTCATAACATCATTTTTTGGTTAAAAACATCAACCAAAGATCTCATTCAAGCTCAAAACCTTGAAAATTACCTCAAAATCGATTTTTCCTTCTTTTTAGGCATGCAAGAACCATGCTCCCCTAGGACAAGCATATAAATCATCTAAAAGCATAAATAAAGCATTAATTCATCATCCTCTTACCTCATTTCACCTCCTAGGCATGTAAAGTTGAGCATTTTCCTCCTTATTCCATGTTTTTCTTTTATGGAAACATTGTAGCAAGTCACTAACTAAACCATTCATACTTCTCGAAATCATGTCAAAATTCACCTTATAAAAACATCATACCTCCATATTGATCATACACCAGCTTTTCTAGGCATATATTTAGAATAACAATGCATACCCTTACTCTCCATACCACACTTAAGGCCTAAAGCTCGAACAAATATTTTAGTGCTCTTAAGACCAATTTTGGCAAGCAAGATAACACCATTTAAGCTATGGCTCAACATTAAATCACTCCCTCTAAGAAAATAGCAACATAATCTAATGGTCAAGCACAAATTTAAGTAGATTACCTTGGATATTTGGCATGAAATCACATCAAGAACCATTTTCCAATCTTAGACCATTTTCTTAGTCATGGACATGATCATATTTGGCCTAGATAAGACAACTTTTAGTATTGACAAGTTCAAACTTGTAAGGATCATACCTTATATGTCTTGATACCTTCACATCACCTTTAAGAGAGATACTTGTAGGCTCCCTCTGTCATTTAGAGCTCAAATACACTTTAAACAACATGTACATACTTGTAGGACAACTTCTTGTATAACATAGACCACCATAATCCAATCATTTCATTAAATCACCTTCAATCTACTAGAAACATACTATTTTATCTTAAGTACTACCTAATTAGCCTTCAAGAAGAATAAATATGCTCTCCCCTATCATGAAGGAAGTCATACATCTCTGAGAAACCTTTTGACCTCTATAGTAACATATTTTTTACACTTTAACATATTTCATGTCTTTAGGTACTATAACAGTCTATTATGGGGTCTTGATTCAACATTTTTCTTAACATGATCAACTCCACACTTTTACAATCATCTTTGACCTTATAAAGAAGAGAAGGTATTAAACCACATCAATTATACCACTAACATACCTCATCGAATGAGTACATTCTTGTAGGGTGTTCTTGGAAGAAAAATTGATCATGTGTAGTCTTGTCTCGATTCACAATACACTCACTTATAAAAAATAGTCCTTGAATCATGTAGATAGGTTTGAGTGCAACTTTACTTATCAAGAAAATGTTAATAAGCACTTCTTACCTCTTATAAACACCATCTTTTTCCTCTTGTACATGTAGGTGTACAAAAATGACTTGTAGATATATACACTAGTTTATGAGGTCACCTTTTCATAGAGTAGAAAGGGTCAAGGACACCTGCATCACTACACAACATCTAGATAACATTGAGAATACATCTATCACCTCATACACATGTATAGCATGTCAATTTTCTTTGCTCAATTTTCTAGCCTTCATACAGTCCTTCTCAAACTCAAAACTCTATAACAAACTTCTACCCCAGAGAACTAAAAAAATTAAATTCACAAATTTGATATATATTCTATCATAAAGATATTATCACCTGATGTAGGCACTTATTTATCTTGCAATCATCCTCCAACAGCCTTGTAAACACTTATTAAATGATCACACCTAGATCTCAAGAAGAATTTACCACAAATTAGGTCTCTTGTGCTCTAAAGACAACTTTTCAACTCTATCATGAAATCCAAAGAATGTACAAATTCTTATGTCTCAAAAAAACATCATCCTTGAGACCTCATAATGTAGATGATATATTCACAATTTTAGCTCCATATTACAAAATTTAATCCTTCAAAATAAAGTTTCCATCTATACCGCTCACTAAGGATCATGATAACCTGGTCGAGGCAAAGAAGTAGAAAAAATGTTAAAATTTTCTCCTATGTCCACAAAACTTCATCAACACTTCTTTCATAACATTATCCAAGCACTTGAACACTTATTTACCTGATATGAAACCATGTATGGCATTTGCATACCTGAAATCTTCTTGGAAACCTCTAGAGCACATATGTTTTGAACATGTCTTGGGCATAGACCATCCTTTGAAGTGATGTACTGATCAAATCAACACATGAATACATTATTCGTCTTATCAAAGGATCTTATAGATATTGAGGAGAGGCTCACACTGTGGAATTCATGACTTATGACCTAAAGACCTACACAAACTGAGACTTGTGCTATAATAACCTTGATATGACTATGCTTGGACATTGAGACACATGATGACATATATAACTTTTGAGACACCTTCATAACTTGGTACACATGATTAACTATTGAATACTCTTGACAAATGTCGATGCAACTTATGACAACCATTATAACATCATCAACCACTCAAAATTGACTCTAGATATCACACAGACCCATGAGTATATATAACCTTATACATTTGAGAAGATGAATAGATGAAAAGGATCTTTCACACTTTATTGACAACAATACACAATACTTGCTTCAGAAATACATGATGCTTCATGAATTATAGTTCGGACAATAAATAACATCATAGACATCGACACATCTCATATAGACTCAATATGAACACTTACACATCTTGAATAGACTCATAATGAACTTCAATAATAACTGATCACAATTACTACTCGGCTGACCTTGTACATATGATGTGACACCTTTTCTTATATGAAGACTAAGAAAACTTATGAAGAATCATGATAAAGCTACAAGCATCAACACATAATTTTGATAGTGCCTAGTAATATTTGTAAGGCATTACTATTGTAACATCATAGAATCAGACCAAAGGCCTTTACCATGAACTCCTTCAATGATGACAACAGACCTCAGACTTCAATATGACATATTACAAACCCTCTTGATGACTTGAACATTATGATGTTTACTCTAGCATTTTACTGAAACATAGAGGGACCTTATTAGGATAGAACAAAACTTTCTTTCCTTGAGGAGACCACAATATGCAAGACAAACTTATGCACTAATTTCATTTACAAATGACTTCAAACACTTCCTAGATGACATAATGACATATATAGGATACTTCCAACAATTTATAATACCATATGACCCAAACAAGTACTATACAAACATAATGACTCATGAACGGATTTCTTCACATACCTTATGCCTTTTGAGATGTAAAATACACCTTTTTCCTTTAATTTTTCATGTGTTGTAGGATGGAGACACAAATAGTCTTCTTGAACTAGAGCAAACATGCTTCCTTTTTGAGATGACATGGGATTGACAACCTTTTTTTTTATCATGCATCATTGGAATGTTACATGAAAACCTTCATACATAGTTTGGTGGGCTGAGAGTAAATTTTGTTAAGCTCCTTAACCTTACTTGCTTCATTTTTCTTGAACATTTATGATTTTCTAGCATCCCTCTTATGTTGACCTTTATGATTAGGTCCCTTGACTGTCATGTCTAAAAAAAATTATCATACCTCTTGATGAGCCTCCTCTCGCTTGGAAAAAATCTTGCTATATAGCCTAATTTTTGACAATTGAAGCAACCAACACTCCTCTTCCTTCTAGGCTCAAAAACACTTAAGTTCCATCCACAATATTTTTCTTTATGCCCATACTCACAACATGAAAATCACTCACCTTTGAAGACACTTACACCATTCTCAAAAGGCCTTATCTTACAATCTCTAGCTCTATGACTAAAATCATGACAAATAAAGAAATAACCATTGAATGAAGAACCATACCTCATAGAATTAGGTTGTCTAACTAAGTTATACCTTCTTGGATCAGCCTTCTTAGTCACCTTTTCAACTGATTTAGTGCTTGGACTAGATTCATCATCATGCTTTCCTTCAAACCCTAGGCCTATTTTTTCATTTGTGGATTTTTCTCCTTCTAAAACCCCATCAAGATCCTTGGAGCTCTTTTCAAGTCTCTCATACATAATTTTATGGCTTTCAATCTTTCTTCATACCTAGAACAAGAATCATCTTTCTCCTTTAGGGAATTAGACAAACTTTCCACTTGAGATTTCAAACCCTTGATAGCTAGATCATGATATTTCTCCATTTCATCCATTGTCTCTTGCAATCCAAAGACCAAAGACTCAGCAATCTCATACTTTTTCCTCCAAAGATCAGTTGACTTACCCATTTGTGCTTCTAGGATGTCCTTCAAGTTGCTAAACTTACTTCACAAGGAGCTACTATGATAAAAAAATGTTAGAGAGGGGGAAGGTTAAATCAGTCCTTAAAAACTTTTTACTTCATTAATCAAACCATACATTCATGAATTATATTTTCCATACATAATTCATAACCATTTGTGTTTATTAAGATATACAACATCAATCACAAGAGCATAAACAAAGTACACAACGTTAGAACACCATATGTAAGTGGGAAACCGTCATGGGGAAGAAAAACCACTAAAATTTTTATGATATTACACACAAAAAAGTAATTTAGTGAAGTACCAAATTCACAAGAAGCATCAACCCCTAGTCTAGTAGAGCACCCACTCCACAAGGAGGATACAACCCCATAGGATGACTAAGGACCAACTCAACCACATGAAGATGTTTAATATTTAATTTTTCTCACGCTACAAACTAATGAAGATCACAAACCCTAGCTCACACACCAAGTCTTAAATCTCTCATAAAATTGCTCTTTCTTCACTTTTCAAAGCTCTAAAAATATGCACACATGATCTCTATTATTCATAAACATGTAATTCTCTTCCTCAACCTTAAAATCATACTCTCATACCTACAAAACACTTTCCTCTAGGTCACACTTCTTCCCTCCAAGAGCACTAGTTCAAAAATAAACCCAAAACATCATTTTTATACCTTTTTCTTTCTTCCAACCCAAAGGAAGTCGGTCCCTCATGATAAATTTGACCCATACATATTTTTAACATTCAATTAAATTCATTACAATAGTCACATATGACCCAAATAGGTCATCCTAGCTAAAAACCTCATTACATGTGCCAAAAATGGCTCAAAACCCCATGGGCACAAAGATAAAAATGCCCTTACATCAAAACCATACATAGTCATGACCCATAAACCATTAAACATGATTAAAAAATCATTTAAAATTCATTTATGGTCTCAATTTATCTCAAACAATCAAATTATTTCATTTAAGGGCCCAACACTCTTTGTATTTCTCATAACAATGGTTTCCTACACCTTTCAACACCCTGGAAACTTGATTATGGCACAAAATCATTCCTACTTAACCAAACCATGCCATGTGACCACTAAATGGAAATTTAAGATCTTTTAGAACAATTGTAAGGAAGTTAGAAGCCTTGAACCAACCACCTGCTCAAACCACATTTACTTTTGTCTTCACCAAAATAACCTGTCAAAAACTATGTTTCCAAATGTTAGCTCATAAAAATATTTAAATTAACATTAAAGACCTCAAAATTTATTCATTGGATTCCAAATTAATCCTTATTAACATTCCAGGTGATATAAATCATCACCCAATCTATCTCATGCTTTAAAAAACTCCAAACTTTCACAAAATCACATCCTGTTTTGCACTGGAAAAAATATTCATGTCCAAAGAATGACCTGAAAACCATGTCAAATCATATCATAATGAGGAAAAAATCATATTAGTGGAAATATATATGAATCTTATTTCCAACACATTTTTAATCATCTCAAAATAAAACTTTTAGCTCAATATATAGTCGTTTCATCAAACCTTAATTTTTAAGGCCTCAAAACTACCCTTTGACCAATCAACCTAAATGGACCTCAAATGACCATGTACCTACATGAACATGTCCTAAAACCTCCATGTAAATCAATATCATCTCACATACATTCCATACCATCAATTTAGCACATACCTCTTTTGGACAACCTTGTCCCAAAACCTTCTTCTTCATAAACTGGCATGTTTGAGTGGGGCCCACTCATCACCATGACCACTACCATACATTTATGGAAATATAAGAGAGTACTATACATAATAAAATCATAAATTTTTATTAATCAATCAAAATTGGCTCACTATACCTCTTCTTCTACAATTACTCCTAGTTAGGGTTTAACTAGGGTTTTATACCACTTTACCTTCTTAACATTCGTTCATAAAAATGACAATAAAACAACCTAATTATTTTTTTGAAACCTTATAAAATCATCATATAAACATCCCTAAAATCCACAAGGTCCCATGTAAAGCACACAATTCACAATGAGCATCAAAAGTTCAAATTCGAGTTGATTTTCACTTCTTGACCTTGTCTTACATAAATTGTTATATCTTGCAGAATTCACACCCTAGATAACTGAAATTTTTCTCAAATCACCATGACACATCACACTAACATCTAAAATCATCATAATTTCAATACCATACCTCAATATATCTATCCTATCTCATTTACAAAGCTTCACTTTTAAGGATTCTCACTATAGAAGTTAGGGTCAAATGAAATAATGTTATACCACATCATAAAATCACTATAAATTACCATAACATACATGGTATACAATGATATACCCGAATGAATTCTTCCATAAGCTCATATGGCTCCAAAACTCAATCTCACACCTCCCAAGAACCATACCTGCTCCCAATGAGCACCTGTAACATAGCTAAACACGTGTATCTCCATCATAAACCTGTTGTGAGTTCCTAACAACTCTCCAAATATTATATCCATCTTGTTAACATACTTCTCAAGAACCCAAGAATATCTTACCATCTTGTAGCATCACCTACGCACCCGAATAAAGCTTGCAAGAGCAAGCAATTCTTACTAAATCTCACTACATCACCATAAACACATATTAAGTAGTATGTCAACATCATATAAATAATTATATGGCCATAATACATCATCAAATTCTTCATTAATGTGGTTTTTCCTAATAGGACCACATACCGACATGTATATCCAACGGTATTGCACATTTATAGTCACACAACACTTTATAAAACACAAATAAGAAAAAAATAAAATCATTGGTTAACCATTGTATATATCAATTTCATAATAAAACCACAAACACACATACATCATCTAAAAAAATATGACTCATATTGCACCACAACAAAAGGGTGAGATCAATGTCTCATATATATATATATATACCATCGTTTTGCACATACATAATAGTGATCACATACAATCATGGGGCCGGACCTACATCGGACCAAGCCTACTATTACCTATAAGTGATACTTATTGATGTAATTATCCAATCCTAGGAGGACCCACATTAGTTCTATGTGTCCTAAACCTAGATCTAGATGACCTCAAAATGGCTACAATGTAACTTGTGGGGCATGCACTCATAGTAGTGCCTCATAATATTTAGTAGGTGTGCCCTCTCTAGAAATATCCATAAACATGAGCATGTGAATTCTTCATAATCTCTTAATGACCTCACTCACGCTTATGTGTTGCTAATAATTCCTCTAACTAAGAAACTATCTCAACCATGCTCTCACTCGACAACTATGACCTCTAGATCATGGATAAGTCTCATGGCATCCGACCGTACAACCATATGGACCTCCAAATCCTCAATCAATGCTTGATCCACCTCTCAAAATATCTAAAACTCTATCACTTTCCTCGGTAGCCTATCGAGGTCTAGTATCACCTCAACCAAAGAGGCTAATACTTAATCCACCGGACTCTCCACATCTTGTCCTCTACCTCAACATGGTCTCTCGGAAGGTGCTCGATGACCACTTGTCTCTCTTGTCTCTACATATGATACTAGATCCTTCCCCACCATTGACCATGTGTACGCCTTACCACTACGTATATCTCTTCTCCTAGTTCATCTTCCCTCCCTCCATCCCCACTCTCCCTCTCTACATGCACATAATGTATCTCTATCTCATCACATACAATGACACATATCTACCTACTAGCCTCCATCGATTTCTCTACTTTGTGTTGCTTGACTCTGCACCAAAGTGTGTCATTAGCCTCTATCTCGTGTTGTCTCGGTCTCCTCCTCATCTTCCTCTAAACCAAAACCATCTCATCGTTCTCTCATCTCTTTAGTCAAACCTACTACATTCTCTCTTAGTCCATACACTACCCACCACATATAAAAATCCCATGTCGTATCTCGCATCATCCCCTATGGTAATCTCTACCGGTGGGTCATACTCATAACATGTAACTTCATATGCTAGAAATGGTTTCCCATATCCCTTCAATCATGAGTATCTCACTGGCTATGGAGCTACCCCATGACATAACACAATCTATCTCATCATGCGACCATACTAAAATATCTTTATCTTTTGTTCCCATCTCCCAATCAACCACCCAAACCTCTATACCCTCCATAGATATACCATATCCTCTCACCATCCCAAAACCATACCACCTCCCGATATGATCTCCATATGATATCACTCAACTCTAAGCTTGCTAATATCTTCCTATAGTGCTCCATCACACCCTTACATGGCTTATGTTTGAACATCTCCCTATCTAACCTCCACCATAGAAAGAATGATGAATTTGCTAAGAAATACTCATAGATAGAGTATGGAAACCCATGTGGCTGTACAAAAATATATACTACCACACCCACACTGTAATAGGACCCCCATATTCAAACCTACCCTTAGTTGGATAGTCTATTACTGCGCAACTCTAAATATGTCTATGCCAAGAGCGGCTACTACCATGCATACACCGCACCATGCTCTATCATCTTTGATCGCACCTCACCTAGCCCCCACGGGAATGTATAACATGATGAATCTAGAAAAATTATAATACAAATAACAATACATAGATCTTCCATCACTCATGTACCTACACCTTTCTCATAAACTCACGATATATGAATCCCCACTCTCAACCTCAATCCCATTTTTTTATGGGCCCAAACAACCTGCAAAATATCCCATCTTGCATAGTCTTATCTTCTACCGAGAGCTACTTGCCCTCAATCGAATAAGGAATATCCTCCATATATCCTCTAATGTGATAGTGATCTCCCGAAATCCACAAGATGAAATGTGTTTGTATCATTCTCGTATCTCTCCAACAACATTATCAATAAACATCTATCCATCCACACCTTCTCAATCCATGTAATGTAAAACAATCCCCTCTTTGTATTAGCTCTATCTCTCGTTTGTGTCATCTCATGCCATAGTTTATACATAAAACTAGAACAACAATGTTGTAATGTAAACAATGCTATACCCTACATCCACAACACACACACACATCATCATCGTTCCATACTTAATCAAATCACACTCCAAATTTCACCTTCAGTGGTTATGGGTTGGTCATAGGCTGATTTCGGTATGATTGTAGAAAGGTTGTGGAGCGGTTACATGAACATGATCGTAAGTCACTCAGTAACAACCTTAAAAATCAAAACAGATCACAAAAAAAAATACACCCACAAATATGCCTATGTATGACTAGTCATATCTCTATGTCGGTGTCAATATCCCACATGCGCATTTCATATATATTACTCCCACTAGTCTCTCCAATCCCCACATGTTCAAATGGGCCCTCATCTCCACCTGACCGTTATATATGCTCCACACCCATAACCAAACTGCAATCCAATCCCTACTTGGTTTGCACCCACAACTTCCCTGGTACTCTACAAAGTCGCATTGGTGACTCGGAGCATGCTCTATTACTACTCACTCTCATCCTACACCACACACATGCTCCATTATTCCACACATATAGTACACTTCATGACACATGCAATGTGATTTTTCACATGCATGCTCAACTCCACCTCGTTGTACCTAAGATTCCCTCTAGACCACACCATCTCTACACCTCAATCACATAAGAAACTAGGAACCACTCTTCCTAACACCTCACCACTCACCCTTCCCCAACACGGACTCACTTGACCCTAGTCCCGACTCACCCCACCCCAATAGTCACTACGGTGACCGGATCATCGACACAACTCCCTACCATGCACCCAACCCACCCTAAAAATCACTATGGTGACTTTCCTCGACACAAATCCCCACCCCCATTGATTACTATGGTGACCAGCTCTGAAGCAACTCCCTTTTCCATACCTAACCCCCTTGATCCAACCCCAACTCACCACGCTTAGCTCTAAATCATGCCACCCTAGTAGTCACTACATTGATCAGCCTAAACATAACTCCCCACCCTATACCCAACCCATCCAACCCTATCCCCAAATCACCTCTCCCCTTCCATGACTCACCCCACCCCACCAAATCACTACATTGACTAACCGCGATATAATGCATCACCTTGCCCCTACCCAAGCCACCTTGACTCACCCACACTCTACCTACTCGGTCGCTCCTACAACCTACCTACCCTAACTCACTTTGAACCCAACTCCCCACCCTTTTGGTTGTTACTGAATCGGCCCTACCCTAACCTACCCTAGCACTAACTCCCTACCTAAACCTACCCACCCTAACCTTACCCCGTCCAACTCCCTCAATCTCCCTTACTACTCACCCCTTCACCTCACCTAGCATGCTTCATCCACACCCCCTCAATCCATTTCCCACTACTTCTTCCACCACTATCAACCCCAACACATGCCTTTGGGACTAGTTGTGGGTGCAATCAACCCCAAATACCAAAAACCCACTCTCTAAAATTCATCACACCCACTCTCCTTGTCGCTCACTATGGTGACTCCACCACACACCACTTCACCTTACCTACCAAGCTACCCACCATCCCCACTACATTCAATTATTACCTTCTAACTAAGGTTTCTCATGTGACTCATCCCTAACCCATCCATGTCGGTCACACTAGTAAAAAAATTTACTCCACTCACTCACCTACATCCTCAATTTAGTCACTTTTTTTACTCAATGCTTAATCCTCTATCACTTTCACACACACACACACATTGATTTGTTCATGGGACTCACCCAAAATTACCTCAATCACCTATATGACTCGCTCACCCGTGATCACCACATTCAACCATGCAAAAACGACACACTAATCATTCCATGACACTAAAAAAATTTACACCCTAGTCATGGCCATAATGGCTTGCCGCATAACTCCCACATCCTCAACATAATTATCTCATGCTCTCTAAACCACGTGTACTCTTCCCCACATATATTCCATTTCAGCCATTTGCATGCTCCGCCCTACGCACTCTCTTCCTTTCCCACATGCACTCCATAAATAATGCACACACTCGCCCTCGTGCATGCTCTGCCCCTCACACATGTGCTCTTCCCATATCACATGTGTTTCACCTCACGTTATCTTGTCCTTATTCTTACATGTTATGCCCTTCACGCATGTGCTTTTCCCCTCGTGCATGTATTTTTCCCCATTTTCTCTCTCGGATTTATCAAGCGTGTGTTCTGCCACTCACACTCTCTACCTTGCTAACATACACACTCCACCCCTTGTACATGTGCTCATCCTTACTTGCGCGAGTGTTCTACCTTGCTCACACTTACACTCTGTCTTTTTTGTGCATGTGTTTTTCCACTTGTGTTCTCTTCCTTACCCACATGCACATGCCACCCCATATGTTATCTATCATTCTCATGTGTGTGCTCTTCCCCTATCGCTCTCTACATTTCCAACATGTTATTTTCACCCTTCACACGCATCATGCATCCCTCTAGTGTGTGTTTCATCTTGTACACAATCTGATTCTCCCACATGCATGCTTTTCCCTACATGCTCTTTACCTTGTTCTCTTGCACTCTCCACCCGTCACGCATGCACTCCTTCCCCACATGTACTCTGCTTTAACCACATGCATGATTTTCCCCATACACTCTCTTATGTGCTCATGCTTGTGCTCCTCCCCCTCATGCACACGCAATCCCACATTGCACATGTATGTGCTCCTCCCCTCACACATTCACACTACTTTTCATGTTTTATGCCTTACTCGCACATGCACTCCACCCATTGTTATATCCACCTTTCCCACACACATTTTTTCCATGTGTACTCTCCTCCTTTGTTGTGTGCATGCTTTTCCCCTTGCACGCTCTACTCGTGTGCTCTCTACCTTGCTTTCATGCACTCTCTTCCTTTCTCACATGTGAACTCCACCTTGCACGCTTTCCACATTACCCTTACACACACTCCTTATTGAATGCACTCTACCCTATTTCCCCATTACCCCATTTACACGATCATATTTTCATCACTCATATCCCTCATTGTTCTCTATCATCAATTTTAGTTCTTTAATTGCCACCTTTTTTTCCTGTTGAGGCATCCCAGGGCATCCAAAAAACTATCACCTAAAGGAGGATATCATATCAAGATCCTTATAGTCAATCTTATGACACCTAATCATTTAAATATTTTGATTCAATTAAATCAATAGTCTTTACCCTACAAATCAACCTATCGATCCCTTCATAGACTCCGATCAAGTGGACCATCAAACAAAGTTCTAGGATTTTATCTATCCAAATCAACCATCTAATCCCACAACTATGGAAACCATTGGAATAGGGTTAGATGACCCCCATATCATCTTTAGTTTTTACACTGCATCCTGCCTTGTAACATGTAACCTAAAAAGGGGAAAATGTAGACACTATAAAATACACCTTGTGCATAAGGTCTCCTATTCAAAATACCAAAAACATCATAAAACATAATAATCACAAAAAAATAAAATAATCCTACAAAAGCAATTAAAATTTATAAAATCCCATTAAAAATGTGATAAAAGACACCTCATCACTAATTTACTAACCCTTAACCACTCACATTTGCTTATGTCCATCTCACTCGCCCATTTGTATGAACAATGCACTATAAACCCTTATCATCTCACCCATTTATGAAAATCACACCCATATCTCTCACATTCTTATATGTACTCCAAAATTTATAAAATACCACTCACCCCCATCATTCCAATTCCTTGACTCTTTGTGCACTTGAGCTCAAACTTGAGTTTTTGGTTCTTTTCTCACATATATTGGTATTATAGGTTTTGGAGAGGCGAAGGTGAATCAAAAAGGACTAGTGAAACTTGCTACATCAATTTTTCAACAACATTTTAACATAGGTGTTAGTCATGAGTACGATCGGCTTGCGATCTTTGTACAATTTTTAGTGAATCATAATTACGACTAAGTCATATATATTATTTAATTTTCATGCATCGTTTTGTCATTTTACTTCAATAAAATGTCTTTTATCTCCTTAAATGGTTAGGGATCTGACCAAGGCAGGTCCCCTAACCACCAAAAATAACTAACATTTTTCCAAGTGTGTTTGTGTGTAGGTTATAGATTCAGATCAAGAAGATTTTACCCACTTTATTCATTGAAATAACCCATGATTTTCCTTCTCTTCTCAATGAAATTTTTATCCCGTCTTATTTAGTAGAATTGATTTGGAGATTTCTATATCAACTAATACATCTTATAGGTGATCCAAATCTAGGAATACACTTTGATACCTTTCATGGCCCCTCGGACTACACTCCAGAGATGGATATGGGCCCAATTTTGTAAATTAGGAAACATGGTATAAAAGAGAATTAACTACCCCATGCTCTCCCATGTGCCCCAAAACCGAGTAGAAACCGAATAAATCTCAAATGTGCTAAATGTAGTTAGAGAGAGGAGACTCTTACCCATAATATTGTTGAAATTAAAATTGAAACGAAGTGTTATGGAGAAGAAGGAATGAAACATTTCATGCCACCTAAAATTGAACTAAGTCATCTAAGTCTAAAAATATGCCAAAAACATCTATGTAGGTGAAATTACAAAACTACTAAGAAATTTGGTTTAATTTCCTTAGGAAAAAACCATAGAAATGGGTTAGGAATGTCCTTATGGTCCTATCTAATTGTTATTTTACCTTATGCTTGCTTTGTTGAATTTTTGTGTCTAATGTTGTTTTTGAGTAGTTTTTCCTATTCTTACTTGTGTATGAGCCCAAAATTATGTTTGTGTCTATTATATGTATCCAATATACCTAAATAAATTCCCCTATTTTAAGGCATGTGTGGTAAATATTTTGAGTGTGTGACTCAAAATAATAGATGTGTAACCATGTCTAATAAGTTTGATAATCTACATAGAAAACACATGAAGGGCTGATGTGGTGGCCACCAAGAATATCCTATACTTGCAAATTGGATGTGCATGGTGGAGACCATGATGTGAAATAAGAGCAAAAATAAATAATATCAGCCATAATTCTAATAAGAAAACTAGTAGAAACACAATAATAGTGCATATGTAAGTGTGAAGATAATAGTGTAAACAATGTCACACAAAAAGGCATAGTTCTTACAAACATGGGACACCCATAGTGTTGTAAGATAATAAAGGCCCTTGCACCTGCAATCAAAAGATGCAATATCACACAATAAATACATGATGCCAAAAATATGGGACACCCATGATGTCATAAGAAAAACAAGGCCATTACTCCATAATCATAGTATAAAACAAGTAACTACACACACAACTAGAAAGCATGCATATAAAAAAGAGTATCATAATGTGATGAAATGACATAACAAGTGATATATAGGATCATGTGAAACAATAGCTATCAACATTTTATAAGACACATGTGTTAGTCATGTTAGTTCAAAATATAGAAAATACACTATGTATGTAATTAAGCATGATAAGGAAGTGAAAAAATTACTATAATGAAATAATAACACCTAGATTGTGTGGAGGGATGCTCTCGGAAAAGTATCTAAAGAATCATGATGGTTCCTATAATGATGTAATATCAATTTTAATTTCTTGAATCATACTCAATATACCTTGTGAACACATGCATGTAAAGAAGAAAAATGTTATCTATCAAACCAGAAGGATAAACAACATATACTAGAGAAACTAATCCTAATTTTTACGTTTTTAAATATATGAATGTTTTTTTATTGTTATATCGATGTTTTTGTATTTTCTAGTGCATAGCTATGTACAAGAAAGGGGATAACATGAAATATATCCAATGAGAACCTCCTAAGGAGGTGAATCAACTACCACGATGTGCCAAATAAATATATCCAATGAGAACCTCCAGGGAGGTGAATCAACTACCACGAGATGTGCCAAATAATGTGACTTAACTGCCAATGGAATAATGGTAGTAATATGTGCCAAAGAGGGCCTAGGAGAAGAGTAATGTATAACAACACAATGACCAATATGTGGTGTATGGTATCTGTATGTTTGAATAGAATAATGATCACTTGAAGATTGAGGATGAGATGTAGAGTGATGTTGTACACTAAAGGATTGATGGGGAATCCTATGAGAATGTAAGCCACTAGAGGAAATATGTGTGGAGGAAGGGATAGCTAAAGGTCAGATAATAATAAAGCTATGTGAATCAACATGTGCAACCAAATTCCTAGCATAATACCTAGAAGGACTAGAGCTATATGAATAAGTGTGTGAATCCAAGGACTTATCTATAGTTTTACTAGGATTAGGGATAGAGGTTATGAGAGAATGACTAGGCATGCTAGGGTAAGGATCCTCAAAAGAGATACCTCAAATAGTAACAACCTACTGATTATGAATGAACTTGATACATTGGTGAATAACTAATAACACGTACTTAATGGCACATATCTAAGGGAGACCAAAATGTATGATACTATATCTAAGAGAAATAACAACCAAGAATGAAATTGGTGTGGTAATAGGACCAACAATGATAGGTAACATGATACGATGATAACAAGGATCAAAATCATATGTAAGCTTCCGAGAAAAGATACCAAGAGATTGAAGTAATGACCAAGAACACACATTATCTTTATTGTGTAGATCAACCAATACACCATGTATAGGTACTTGATGAATAGAGATAGGAATAGAAAATGTATCAGAAATAAATGTGTCATCTATATCGATTCATTGAAAGTAATGCATGGTGTAGAAGGTGGTATACAAGTAATAATACCAATCATATCATATAAGGGATGATCATAAGAGGGTAGTGATGGTATCACATGATAAGAATTATGCACTTTATAAGTAGATTTATCACTTGTATTCTTCAAGAGTGCATCATTGAATATTTTCAATTTTGGCTTAGAAGGTTCACTAGGATCATCCTATTCAATGGAATTAGAGTCAATAAGATCCTGAATAACATGATGAAGCTTTATGTATATATCTGCAGAATGACCAATACATTATTAATAATTGCAATAGGATTTGGAATCAAAACCCTTACTTTGAGGATTTCTCACATCAACCTAAAATGTTGGAGGGAGAGACGCAAAATTGCACTCACGTAATTATTTTAAGAAAATATGAGGAGCACGTTGTAATTGTGTAAAATTTCATCATGCGGGTTATAATTGTAGCTTAGTATGTTGATTAATAGTATTAATAATGTCTTTATAATAATCCTTAACATTGTTAGTTTTTCCTTAAATATGTATTTTCTTTAAAATTCGGCATTATATGTGTTAGGAGTTATAGCGACATACTTAAGCTTATTCATATGTAATAACTTAGCTTCGCGTTACTTTAGTATATGCCATAGACGATTAAATGATCTGAATTTGTCAAACATGAATAAGTATTGTAAAGAAGGAAGTCATATTTGTGTATAGCTTCCACCCATTTAGTGAAGTATTCAGGTTGTGATGATGACATTATGTCGTTGTGATGGGAAAGGATTGATGAGACATATAATGTCAAGTCCTCATTATGAAAAGGGCCAAAAGTACTTGAGCGGGTTGAAGAGCTTGACTACTTGAAGACATCAAAGAACAATGTGATATCCTTAACAAGATCCAATAAACAACTTGTTGGTGACAAAATTTGTCGAGGGAAAAATTGGTGGTTATCTTGCCAATGCTTTGGGAGTCTAAGTCCCTCTACTTAACCGATGCAGTTGTCATATGTGCATGCGTGAGTAAAAGTGAGTTTTATCTGGTGGCCTTTTGGTCGGGATCCAACAGGGCACTCCATGACCACGTAGAAAAATCTTGTAGATATATCGCAAGGAGGAATTTGCTAGGAAAGTGGGAAAGGGAGTGAGAAAGTTAGAAAAGAGAAACTAATGCTGCAAGTAGAAAATTAGAGACTTGCATACACCAACCATAAATTTCATTACATGCACTTGAATTTAGAATAAAACAAATTTGCATAATAACAACAAGACCAAATAGCATTTAATGAGCACAAAATACCACTAAACTCCTTAGTCAAAAAGCCTAAAATTACTTCATCCTTTATTGAAGCTCAACTAGAAATTGTATGTATCATAGAAATGGAAGAAATTTTAGATTAGGGAAAATGGAAGAAATTTACTATCTCTTTTCTCTCTTCACAAGGATATATCTCTCATGAATTCAAAAAAACAGCTCCAAAATCTAAGAAGTCTAAGAAGAAGCTCAAATGAGGATCTTGTTACAATTTATAGAAGGGAAAGAAACTCTTCATCTTCCCAGTGAATTTTCAAATACTTTAATCTGACTTTAGACTGCTTGATTCCACTTGAATATTTAAGTCCCTTTTATAAAAGCAAGGTGACTTAAATTTTACATTATGTTTCTAAAGTCACTTAAAGTTATATTAAAAAGTGAAAAACTCAATGCAAAAATATAACATTGATGAGAGAGAGCGTTGGGTTAGAGAAGAAGAGAAAGAGAGAGAAAGAAGAGGAAAAAGAAGAAGGGAGAGAAAGGAAGAATTATGTAGAAGAATGAGCCACTGCAGTGGATTTGATCTCACTTCTTTCCACCTCGCATTCTTGAGAAGGCCTTTTTCCCTCCAAGCTCCTTGCTGAAACGAGTTGTTTCAGGTTCCACTTTGTCAAGATGAGGAATACGAATGCAGCTCAAGGTATCTATCCATCCATCAACCACACTTTTGATGTATTTCCACTTCCCGAATCATGATGAATGTGTCTTCGTGATAAGTGCAATAGAGGCCCAAATCTCTCGAGAGGAAGTCAAGGGTACCCAGCGATGGAAAAGTGACAAGTGAGCATGGGAATCTACAAGTAAATTTTCTCGCACACGACCTCCCGAGGTCATGCCGAGACAGCCAGGTGGGGATTGAATATGCGTGGGATGCGAGACAAACTAGTTAGGAAATCTGATGTCTTTGATGCGCACTAGTGGAATTTACAAATCTAAGGCAAAGAAGGCCCTCCTAACTCCGAATCTGCCGTGATAGATCGATCGTGCGGATGAATGCTCGAAGGCTCCAATCAATATCGAGCTCTGCCAGATTCGATCAGGGTTGTGGAATACGTGGAAAATGACTGGGATAGTTTCGTGTATGTCTCTAGATAAGGTCATAGGGTGGATGGTAAATATAATTGACTCTATGGGTGATTCTCGGCCTAGTCCAACTCCTTAGCTTTGTTAGTGCTATGTCTAACAAGGATAATCTGTTCGATGATGATAGGTGGAAGTGGAGTAGATCGAATACTAATGTATGTAGGCCAAAGATCTATGTCGATTCACCTATGGACTCGTTGGGTCAGGGGTTTGTGGGTCACAACCATAGATTCATGTTTTTTGTGGTCGTCTTTATGGTCATGTGTGAATTTAGTCCCTGATCCCTAGTATCCAATAGTCATATGCTTTCTCAGCCTCTATATTCATAATTAACAGTTGTGTGATCTTTTCAGAGTATCTCACAGGCGTTCGTGCAACCTGAATTCTTAAGCTAGTATCTATATCTGCGAGAGTGTCTCCTACGTTTGGATGTGGGACCAAAGGATCACAACCAAATGTTTGCTCTCTTTCGAACCCTTCCACAATCATGTGGATATGTATCTAGGGCAATCTATAGTTTGGTTGATTTGACCAAAACGTGTGCACTTGGTCGTCTTCTATGTTTAACCCGTTTAACTGACGGCTGATCTGTTGTAAATTTGTCGTTGTTTGGAAGATTTGGATCCTAAGACTCGATCTATATCGCTTATTACTTTGTGATGAGATTAGGTCGAATACATATTCCCCTGGCTCTCTAGGGCCCGTGATTGTCATACAAAAGTAATAATGTAAACTAAAAGCAACAAAGTAAAATTAACTATGTGAAATATATCTATAACATATATAACTTCTATATTTTTGTGTTTTTCTGATGAATTTATATGAATGAAATTGAAGGAGCAACTATTTTAATATATCTAGAAATTGAAAACTAATCTAATGACAAATTTAAAACAAACAAAGCAACCGAGTATAGCTACTTGCCTGTGCAGTTGTAAATCTATTCTAAACAATGAAATAACTGATCTAATCTATTTGAAAGACTCTCGATCCTACCTCAGAAGTGAGGAATGAATCATAGTCTCTCAGAAACTATCAATCCCCATAGCTTCCCTGGCAATATCGAAAGTAAAATTGACTGAAATAAAGTGATTGGCTACTCTATTTGATATGCTTCTAATTAGAACTTTGAAAGCTAGAACCTAGATTCTGCAAAACAGTGGTGAATCCGATGGTGTGTGTGATTTTGTCCCCTCAGTGTGATCTCCTCGTTCCTTCATGCTCACGTGGATCTAGAAAAGCATGTAATGCTAGCATCAACAAAAGTAGATATTGGGACAAAGGAAGCTTAGGATACAGACTGAATACAATGCGAGTAGGAGAGAGATAGCACAAGAGTACAGAGCTTGGCTTATGCAATAGAATCGTTTGAGGTGTAGGGAATTGACTGTTTCACCAAATTCCTCACCTTCCATCGTACATAGGAGATATGCACCATTTCCATAGTCCTTCATGACTCAGTATGGGCCCAACCATTTGGGCCGGAACTTCCTTCCTTCGCCGGTCTTTTTGTCGATCCGGTTGTCTAGCCTTAGAACCAGATCACCCTCATATATGTCTCGTTCATAGACCTTTTTGTTATACTTCCGGCACATCCGGTAAACATAGACTTTGTTCCACTGTTAGGCATCTAACCTAGCTTCATCTAGACTTTCTAGTCGGGAAAGACATGCTTCTCTGTAAGCATCCTCATCCAGATCCTTGTAATGAGATACGAGACTAGGTATTTCAACCTCAAGCGGAGAACCGCTACGCCCCCGAATACTAGCGAGAAAGAAGTTGCTCTGTTGGTGTTCTTATTGAGGTTCGGTGGGCCCATAAGGCCGGATATAACTTCAAATGCCAATCTCGTTTGTTTTCTTTCACTATTTTAAGGAGAATGGCTTTTAACGCTTTATTTGTTGCTTGACTGTCCATCCATGGCTTGGGGTAATACAAGGAGGCCGTATGATGGCTTATTTTGAATTTATTGCACAATTCGTGAACTTCATCATTCTTAAAAGAAGTCCCATTATCTCGAGATAATGATTTGCGGGATACCGTACCTGCAAATGATTTGGTTCAAAATGAACTTGGCGATCACAGAACCTGGTACAGTAGTAAGAGGCATGGCCTCTACCCACTTGGTAAAATATTCGATGGCCATGATTATGAAATTATGGCCATCTATAGACGAGGGAGAGAACTTCCCTATCAAATCAAGGCCCCACATAGAAAAGGGCCATGGAGTAGCGATTGGTTATAGAGCTTGTGTTGACATGTGAATCTCGTGGGAGAATTCTTGGCACTTATGACACCTTTGTACAAACTCTACTGCGTTGTGTTCTAAAGTAGGCCAGAAGTAGCCCATTCGATGTATTTTACGAGTGGTGGCATGGCCACCGAAGTGGCCTCCACACATTCCACTAGTGAGATTCGTGGAGAAACTTCTTGGATTCTTCTATGTCAACACATCTTAGAAGCATTCCATCGAATGCTTTTCGATAGAGCACTTGCTCTATAATGACGTATTTGGCTACAATAATACGTAACCGCCTTCTTTGTTGTGATGTAACACCTTCCGGATACGTATGATCCATGATGTAATTAATAATATCAGTATACCAGGGACACTCAGAGATAGAAGGTCGGGTTTCGATGTAGTATATGCACTCATCAAGAAAGTCCAGATCTACTAGATCGCCTCTGTTTAATGGATTATCAGCTAACCAATCCACAATGATTTTTCCTTTAACAGACTTCTGATTTATGAATGTTAATTCAAATTCACCCATTAAGGTTATAAAGCGTCCAGCCTTTTTAGACAAGGACCCCTGCGTGAGGAAAGTTCGTAAATGCTCTGTCTTTACAATGACCTTTGTTTCTTGATTTAGCATGTAATGTCTTAAGCATTTGGTTGCAAAGACTATGGTGAGGCATTCTCATTCTGCTTGTGTGTAGTGTGTTTCATAGTCGAGCAATGTCCGGCTAATGAAATAGATCGCACGTTCTCTCTTGTCATTGTCTTCTTGAGCCAGATACAGGCTAGCGAGACATTGGTGGCTCGCGAATATAAAATTAACAGCGATCCGGCTTAGGTGGCATTAGCGTAGGTGGTGATAACAAGAAACACTTAACTGCATTGAAAGCTTCATTGCAGTCTTCGGTCCAATCAATGCTATAATCTTTCTTGAGTAGATTGTTGATTGGATGAATGGCGAAACTTAAGTCCAGGATGAATCTCTGGATTGCACCAAGTTTTCCGAGAAATGACCTAATTCCAGATTCATCTGAAGGTGGGACCATTTCGAGAATAGCCTTAATTTTGGTTGGGTCAACATCGATCCCGCATGATGATATAATGTAACCTAGGAGCTTCCCTCCTGTTACACCAAAGACACATTTTTCTGGATTTAGCGTGACTCCGTATTCTATCAGACGTGAAAGAATGATGCGAAGCACTTCCGAATGGTCACAACGCTTCTTGGCCTCGGCCAACAAGTCATCTACGTAGGTTTCCACAATTTTATGAATAAGATCGTGAAATATATATGTCATAGCCGGTACATAGCGCCAGCGTTCTTGAGACCGAATGGCATAACAGCATAGCAATAGGTTCCCCAAGGAGTTGTAAACGTGGTTTTAGCTTGATCTTGTTCGGATATTCTGATTTGATTATATCCCGAGAATCCATCCATGAGAGACAAAATCTCAAACCCAGCTATTGCGTCAACAATGACATCTATAGATGGTAATGGGAAGTCATCTTTAGGACACGCCTTGTTAATGTCTCGGAAGTCTATGCAGATGTGTATCTTTCCATTCTTTTTGAAAACCAGAACGATATTAGATACCAACTGAGAGTAATCAACTGGCTTGATGAATCCTACTTGGAGGAGTTTCATTACCTCCTCTTTCACCATGAGAGCTACCTTGGGCTTCATTGGTCTCGATTTTTGTTTAATCGGTTTTGCATCTGATTTAGTGACGAGGTTGTGTACCGCAATGTGTGGTGCAACCCCTGTCATTTCTTTATAATTAAATGCAAAAGCCTTCTGATGTTCCTTGAGGATCCGAGTGTGTATTTCTACTTCTGATGGAGTTAACGAGGATCCTAACTTCAATATCCTTGGTTCATCTTCTGTTCCGATGTTAATATCAATTGTTTCTTCGATTAAAGAAGTGTTACCTTCTTCAAACTCAGGCGGGGCTGGAGGTAGTTCCAGATCATCTCTGTTCTCGACTATGTATATGCTTGAGTTCCTTTTGTGGGGGAAGTTCTGTCATGGGATTCCCGAAGTAAGAAGATGAATGTGGGATTAAAGACAAATCTATTACGTGATGGGCGAGATGTAACGCCGCATAGGCGTTTAAGAAATCAAGAGTGGTTGTATCATGGTTTTGGATCACCTTTGGCTATGAATATCTTTCCTAAGTGTAAAAACCTTACTTCTTGAAATAGTGTAGAAGGGATTGCCTTCATACGGTGTATCCATGGTCGGCCGAGGATCATATTATAGTTAGTTTCCTGATCTATAATATAAAATTCAGTCAGGATTGTTTTGGGTCCTAAGGTGACCGGTAGTATTATAGTTCCAATCGAGGTGGCTTTAAGGCTATCATAGCCTCTTAGTGTATTTCGCGTCGTGGAGCAATTCGTTTCTCCATACCCTAGCTTTTGGAGAAAAGAAAAATGGACTATGTTAACTGCTGCTCCATTGTCAACCATCACGCGTTTCACATAATTGTTATAAACCCACACTTGCAAGTGTAAGGCTGGATCACCTCGGTGTGCAATCTCAGCGTCTGTTGGCATTTTGTTTATTTCGAATATGAATTCGGTGTCCCTATCTGGCTGCCCTAGAGGGTGGATATCAAAGTCTATATGGTTTACCTGTGTTTCGGGAGGTGGAGTGATGTTAATTAGATGACCTAAACCCAATGCTTCTAAAAGAGCAGCCCTGTGAGCAGGGGAGTTCTTCAATAAATCCAAAAAGGAGATGTGCAAGAAGGTTTTCGTTAGATCATTAATTAAATCATAAGCACCCACGGGTTTTATTAATACTTGTTGGATATTGTCTGTTTCTAGCGGGTAGCTTGGACTTAGCTGAGAGGAATACTCTTGTGTCCTTGTTACAGCTTCTACGGGTAGTTCGGCATCTAACTCCACTAAACCGACTATCTTAGGTCATGGCTGACTTCCTAATTGTGGCACAACTAATGGATTCAGTGAAGTTGAGGCTTCATGATCATTATTTCCTATAATTACACCCTTGTTTGTCCCATTTGGATTTAACTTGTTATTGTTTTGATTTGGGAGCAGATCATTGAAGATCTTGAGGGGTGCATTTTGAGGGGAAACTGCCCCTGTAAAAGTATTTGGTGCTGGTGACGTAGGATCTGCCAAGAACATATCTATAAAAAGTTGTCTTTGTTCCTCTGGAAAATGTTGCATGAATTTATTGTAGTCATGGCACATTCTAGTGTCATGGCCTTGGATTTTGTGAAAACCACAATACGAGTTAGGATTGTAATTCCTAGTTTGTTGGCTTGGTGTATATTGTGGCCTAAAACTCTGATCAAACCGTTGCCTATTAGGATTAAAGTTTTGCATTTGTTGTTTCTGGTTTTGGCTTTGGTTTTGATATCCAGTTGAGTTTTGGCTTGGACCCTATGTAGGGTTTCGCCATTGTTGTTGTTGTTGTGGATGATTAAAATCCACTGTATTGACTGTTGGGGTAAAATTGTTGTTTCGTTGGTTGTTTATTAGTGGTGGAGTATTCACAACATTTACCCTTTTGGCCTGATCAGTTACTCCATCTGTTGTCACTCCGCGATTTCTATTAAGGATTTTAGGTCCTTGATTGACGCTTGTGGTAGTGGAATAAGACGTAGTATTCTGGTTGGTGGTGATTAACCTCCCGTTTGTTCCATACGTCTTACGACCACTATCTATTGCCGCTTGATCTATTCGGAGAGCGCTCTCAAGTACTTCATCGTAAGTCCTTAGTGGGAACTTCTGGACTTCTTCCTTCACTTCTCTGCTAAGAGAATGAAGGAATAAATCACATAGTTCCATTTGGTCCATATTTGGAGCACTAGCTGAAGAATAAAGAACTGATGACCACCTTTGGATGAAATGAGCAACAGATTCATTGTGTTCCTACTTAATGTGCAAGAATTCCCTGATTCCTGTTCTCAACAGTTTTTTCATGTCAAATGCCTTGATGAACTCGAAACAAGTTACTTAAACAAATGGATGGAAGCCTCAGGTATTCTATAATACCAATCGAGAGCGATACCTTCCAAAGTTTTGGGGAATATTTTAGCAACAACCCCATCCCAAGGGAGTAGTTCTCGAATAGTTGTGGCGTAAGCCTTGATATGTGCATTCGGATCTCCCTCACCTTTGTATTTGGGCAAATCGGGAAGAGGTCTTGGAAGCATAACGCTTCATATGGTGAAGTCTAAGGGTTCTTTCAAATATTCTGAATAAGTCCCTATTGCATAGGTTTCGACCATTGATGGTGCCTGCTGAGGGGGTGGCGGTGGAATGGGTTGTTGATATGGCATAGCATATGCATTGGTAGGGGCATAAGGAAACCCCTATGTTTGAGGAACCATGCTAGGAGAGGAGAACATATCCCCTTGTGGTGATTTGGAGTACATGTTTAAGTATGAAGGGGTATTGTCCAAGAATGGATTATTTTGTACTAGACCGGGAGGTGTCAGAATGGTGTTAGAAATGGCGGTTCTTGTTGGGGTTTGTTGTGAATACTGAGGAGTCATGCCTAACGTGCCTATTCCTGTGAGGAGGTCTACTTAGCTAGGATGGTGTGGAGGATTAGAATTTCCTGCTTGTATGAATTGAGAATGGTGATTTGCCTGAGCAAGTTCTAACCCCCTCACTTTTTCTACTAATGTTGAAATGACTTCATTTGGTGAAGTCACGGTATTTTCCTTAGTGGCGTTTGTTGTATATCCTGGTGTTGTATAGGCATGTGATATCCCGTTATGAACTGATCATTTCCCTGCCAAGTTTCCCCGAGGGCATTTCCTATATGACGTGGCATGGAGGTATTTTCTTGAAAAGAGACCTCGGGTTGTGTTTGTAAACCTCCTACAGGTGGGTACATACTTCGAGAACGTTGTTCATTCCTGGCATAATGTATCGAATGTTCATTATCTAAAACCAGGTATGGGTCAGCTTGTCTACTAATTTGTGGTCTAAGTAGTACTTGAGGAGACGAACTAGATTCTCCTGTGAGCGTCATATTGTTCGAGCCTGAAGGCTCTATTTGTTGTGTTTGAGCGAGCTGATCCAACTCCTCTGTTTGGAAAGATGAGTTATATCTGACCCTTGGTGATGGAGTTTGTGTTGATAATTGGTTATCTAAATAGTTGTCACCCCATACCGAGAGTGAGGGTGATGACTGTCTATTCAGTTGAGCGTAGTATGCCTCAAGACCTAAGAGAGGTCTACCATATGCATCGAATCCTGACATATTCGGGGGGTATATGAATACCCGTAGAATAATGGGAAAAGGTGAAGGTGATGGTGAAAGCCGATGAGGCAGATAAGATGAAATAAATGTTAGTAGAAATATGATTCCGAATCAGAAGGTTGCGTGTTCGATTTCACGTCGGGTTCACCAATTTTGTACGATGGAAAAGTGACAAGCGAGCGTGGGAATCTACAAGTAACTTTTCCTCGCACCCGACCTCCCGAGGTCATGCCGAGACAGCCGGTGGGGATTGAATATGCGTGGGATGCAGACAAACTAGTTAGGCAATCTGATGTCTTCGACGCGCACTAGTGGAAATTGTGAATCTAAGGCAAAGAAGGCCCTCCTAACCTGAACTGGTGTGATAGATCGATCAGTAAGGATGACTTCTCGAAGGCTCCAATCAATATCGAGCTCTGGTGTGATTCGGTCTATGGGTTGTGGAATACGTGGAAAATGACCTGGGATAGTTTCGTGTATGTCTCTAGATAAGGTCATAGGGTGGATGGTAAATATAATTGACTCTATGGGCGATTCTCTAGCCTAGTCTAGAACTCCTTAGCTTTGTTAGCTGCTATGTCTAACAAGGATAACTATTCGATGATGATAGGTGGAAGTGGAGTAGATCTGAATACTAATGTACGTAGGCCAACGCATCTATGTCTGATTCACCTATGGACTCGTTGGGCTATGGGATTTGTGGGTCACAACCATAGATTCGTGTTTTTGTGGTCCTGCTATGGTCATGTGTGGATTTAGTCCCTGATCCCTAGTATCCAATAGTCATATGCTTTCTCAACCTCTATATTCATAATTAACAGTGCGTGATCTTTTCAGAGTATCTCATAAGCATTCGTGCAACCTGAATTCTTAAGCTGGTATCTATATCTGTGAGAGTATCTCCTGCGTCTGGTTGTGGGACCAAAGGATCACAACCGAATGTTTTCTCTCTTTCAAACCCTTCCACAGTCATGTGGATATATATCTAGGGTAATCTGTAGTTTGGTTGATTTGACCAAAACGTGTGCGCTTTGTCGTCTTCTATGTTTAACCCGCTTAACTGGGGACTGATCTGTTGTAAGTTTGCCGTTGTTTGGAAGACTTGGATCCTAAGATTCTGATCTATATCAGTTATTGCTGTGATGAGATTGGGTTGGGGCACGATTGGCTCGAATACGTATTCCCTGGGCTCTCTAGGGCCCGTGATTGTCATACAAAAGCAACAATATAAACTAAAAGCAGCAAAGTAAAATTAACTATGTGAAATATATCTATAACATATATAACTTCTATATTTTTGTGTTTTTCTGATGAATTTATATGAATGAAATTGAAGGAGAAATTATTTTAATATATCTAGAAATTGAAAACTAATCTAATGACAAATTTAAAACAAACAAAGTAACCGAGTATAGCTACTTGCCTGTGTAGTTGTAAATCTATTCTAAACAATGAAATAACTGATCTAATCTATTTGAAAGACTCTCGATCCTACCTCAAAAGTGAGGAATGAATCATAGTCTCTCAGAAACTATCAATCCCCATAGCTTCCTTGGCAATATCAAAAGTAAAATTGACTAAAATAAAGTGATTGGCTACTCTATTTGATATGCTTCTAATTAGAACTTTGAAAGCTAGAACCTAGATTCTACAGAACAGTGGCGAATCCGATGGTGTGTGTGATTTTTTCCCCTCAGTGTGATCTCCTCATTCCTTCGTGCTCACGTGGATCCAGAAAAACATGTAGTGCTAGCATCAACAGAAGTAGATATTGGGACAAAGGCAGCTTAGGATACAGACTGAATACAATACGAGTAGGAGAGAGATAGCGCAAGAGTATAGAGCCTTGCTTATGCAACTCTAAAGCAGGGATTTATTGTGAGTCATGCAACATAAAACATCCAGAACCTGAAACTATCCTATTTGAAGAACAAAACCTGCAACTTTAATGGCTTCCTATTGAAAACAAACTATCCTATTCCAATTGATTTGGATGAAGTGATAACAACAATTGCACAAGATGGATATGTGGCTTCCTAACAACAAGACAACACTAACTAAGCATGCAATGAATGAAGCTAAGAATTCTAAGAAAAATGAAAGACTAATCTATTGCAATGAGAAATTCAGAGGCAAATTTGAGGGGCCATTTGCTTGAGCACAAGCCAACTATTTATAGCATTTGCATTTACCCAAGGTAAAAACCAAATTGATCTCTTAAACTATAAACAATGGCAAAACACTATTCCAGGGAACCAGAATCATTAATGCAAGCCCAAGGTGGTGAAAAAAGCTGGTAAACATTGAAATTTACGTGAGTCGTGTTAAAAGAGCATTCTGGAAAATGTGTAAAGGACCACCGCCCTGAGCAGGGTGGCGGTCACGAGACCGCCGCCCAGGCAGGGCGGCGGTTTCATAACTGAAGAGAAAAAGGCAAAGAAAAGAGGGAAAAGAGAAAAACAAAGCACGCGGGGCTAAGCGGGGCATGCAAGATGATAACGCATACTTGGAGAGATTTCCCAAATCCTCGAACACCTTGCAAGGAGACCTGTATCATCATTGGGGTACGTGTCACGTTGTTCCGGTGGTGTAGTACCTTATAATTTTGGGTACGTACAAGTACCCTTAGTGAAGGACAATGGATTGCCTACCTCTTTCTTGACATGTTCTTCAAATGGACCAATCAACTCATCGCAATTTTGTCCTCGCCCATTGCAAGTACTCCAAGTTTCTGAGTTTTCTTATTTATATTATCCTACAACTTGTATGTTTGTTCCTCTTTTCCTCTAGTTTTGTGATGGCCCGATTGATTTCCTCAAACTGTAGACACCAAATTCGTGTCTTACGACCCCTTGTGACCCGCATCCCATTTCGCAACCTAACCTCATTACCTAAACCTTACACAATTATTTATTAATTACCTTGTAATTGATAAATCCACCATCACCTTACTCCGCCACCTCATTTTGCCACCTCATCATGACCTAGCCCTAACCCTAAACTAACCTAATTAAGACCTATGACTTGGTCTGACTCACATCCATAACTAATGCCTCCTTACTCGCACCCAAAACTGACCTTCTAGCCACTTGACCAAGCCCGCAACCCGATCTCTCGGGAGAAAGCGGGGAAGGTGGGCTATTTTACTAAAAATAGCCTACTTTTTCCTTACCGATGCCGGTTCCTACTCGACCGCCGTCGGTTACGTAACCACCATCGGCTCCACCCAAAATGGCCTCCCAAACCAAAAACAAGGGATCGAAATTTCATTTTTGGATCAAAGGAAAGGATTTTGAATCAACGAGAGATCATTGGGAGCGAAAAAGAGAGTCCGAGATCTTCACTTGACCGAGCAGACGAGTGGAAATACCAGAAGTGTTTATAGCAAAGGAGATCAGCTTGCATCTTCGTCAAAACCAGTAAGTCACATCTTGCATGTCCTCTGTTATAACATTTCTTATGCCTTTTGAATTACAGTCCTCATAAATCCATCCCTGAATCCACTACCCAGCATGCATATTACCTCTAACTATCATTCATCTACCTCTCATCACCTCATTTCCTAATACCACCTATATACAAATTTACAAACAACACAACTACCCCACAAAGCAACTAACCTCACAGATCATCCAGAACCTACCGGTATCGGGTTATCGATGAATCGCATCGGTTATCGATGCCGACGCATCGGTTCCTCCGATCAAAACCAGAAAACCAGCCTTTCCCCTACCCAGTTCAACGAAGCAACTTAATTGATATTTTACAGTCTTTTGTGTTAATTCATATTAGCAGGGAAACTGACCACCTTCGAAAGGAAGTTTTATATTTCCTGGGCCCAAGGCAGTTTCCTCATTTATTGTCTAATCAAAATCTTGTGGTCTTGTGTTCTTATTTGCAGTAGTCCTTCTAAGACAAAAGAAGTTCTTTGCAGTCATGCTTTGATCTTTCTCTACGATGCGCGCACACCATCTCGACATTCTACGGGTATTCCTCCTAGCCCCTAACCTTATCTCTGCTTTAAAAAGGAACGAAACATTCCGAGTGAAACATTTTGACACTCCGCCCGCTAACACCGCCTTGCTTCCTGCATCTCTAGCCCCGTCCCCCAATCCGACGGCTTCAGAGGTTCATACGGCTCAGATTAGCTTTCCTTTGGTTAATCTCGGACCCCACATATCATTACCGCCGACTGCCCCTACCTCATCTCTCTTGCAGACTGCTCCGTTCATGACTTGCTCTCTGCCACCTATCCACACGAGCTTTCCTTCTCAAGCTCCGCCTACCTTTTCATTCCCATACACGTATCCAGTGACCTCAACATCCTATATGGGACATCCCTATTCAGTTACCTCAACATATTCATCCTCCACACCCTATCAACACTTAACCCCACCAGGATCTAGCGGTGGTCCTTGGCCCAATATGCCTCCGTTTACCACAACCACACCATCATCTCATCCAACTACTGATCTAATTAAACAAATGATGGACAAAATGCAAAACACAGGCTTCGTTTGAGAAGTCGTAGCGCCTTGACATACGAGCAAGTTTGTCGGGAGCCCATTCACCCTTCTGTCCCCCTTCATTCATATCCTCCTCAATGGGAGTTGCCGAAATTTACTCGTTTTAATAGTAAAGAGGATCCTCAACAACACTTGCGATCATTTAGACATGCTTGTTATGTGATTGCCCATGATGATGCCTTCTTTACTCCGCACATTTCCCATGTCCTTATCGGGACCCGCCTTGAGTGAGTGGTGCTTTAACCCAAAGACTCAATCTTCTCTTTTAACCAACTAGCCCAATCTTTCTTGGATCACTTCTCCATTAACATTGCTAAGAAAGTATCCATCACCGACCTTTATGCCATTCGACAATTCGAAGACGAATCTATCGCAGATTTCGTCGGACGATGGCACGGCCTTATCAACCAACTTACATATGCCTTGCCTCAGACTGAACTTATCGAACTTTTCACACGGGCATGTGCTAAGCACATTTCTCCTACTCTCCAAATTCAAACTTTCCGTACATTCGATGAAGCCTTTACTATGGCTCGAAAACTAGAGATTCGAGCCTTAGAGGAAGAGAAATTGCGGTTGCATAACAAAAACCCCAATTTCCGAACTCCTGATTCTACCAATAAACCAAATACCACCACTCCTCACGCATCCACTTCTTCTAAATCAAAAGGAGCTGTCCACGCGGTGATGGTTAAATCTCAAACACCGTCTAATGCCCCACCAAAAACTACCTATAAGTACAAAGCCGAGCCCATCAACTACACTCCCTTGGGAGAAACATATGGTGTGATATTGGAAAAATTGCTCAAAGTAGGAGCCATTACATTACCTCCTATTAAACCTCATTCCGGGTTTGATTCCACTCGCGCCATACCTTCCTGGTACAAAGAAAATGACTTCTGTAACTTCCACCGCGTGAAGGGACACAGTCATGAGAAGCTGCAAGATGTTGAAAACATAGTGCGAGAAATGGTTAGTGATTAGGGATATAACCTCGATAATCCTAATGCCCCCGCCAACCGAAATTTGAAAATCTTCAACAAACCATTCCCGAATCACTCTTCCAACAAGATAACACAAACTAGGATTGTAGATCAAGAATTTCGTGCTTGTTACTGTCCGTCCAAGTTAATGCACCAAACTAAACACAAAACCCCGAAAAACCTCAATGAAATAGATACGATGAAGATGTAGACGGATGAGGAAGTCGATGTAGATAAGGCGGGCGCACACGAGCAATTCGCACAATAGGTCCGAGTAACCCAGAAAACACCGTGCTTGACGAGAAAAGATGGCGTTAGAAGATATATGGGTGGACTGCCCGAGAAGCGGGTCAGAAGCGATAAGCTTCCTCGGCGGATGTCGATCCACGTTTTCCAATAAAGAAAAGCGCATACATGATAAAGATGTAAATAAAGACTAGATTCTCGATTGCGGTAATAAAAGCAGAACTAGAGCAGCGACGAGACAGAAGTCTGAAAAAGCGGGAACGAGAAATAATGCTAGATTTGTGTTACCTGTGACCTTTTACCTGTCTGCAGGGAAATCGGCGTCGACTTTGTAGAATCGGCGGCGACTGATGTGATCGGCGCGGCGATCGGGACGATCGGCGGCGATCGGGACGATCGACGTCGGCGAGATAAGATCGAGTGTCAATCGAAGCGGATCGACCAATCGGGGGACTGTGCGATGAGATTCGGGGATCGGAAGGTGAATGTAGTCTGTAGGATGTGCCGAAGATGGAGAGACGCTGGAACAGAGTCACCAGATGATAGATAATGGTGTATGGTGTTGATATGATACGGGCAGAGTAACGGTGCTCCTCTCGAGGGGATTGATTAGGACGGATCTGCCCTAATTTGACAATTGATGCTAAGAAGATCTCTCTTTCTCACTCTCTGTTCGTGCGTAAGTGCTTCCTTTCACTCGTTCGTCTCTTTTTCGGTCTCTTCGCTCTTTTCGGTCCCTAGAACTGAGTTCTGGGCTTGCTTTTATAATCGGCGCCGCTCTGAAAATCGGCGCCCGACCATATGGGTCGGCGCCGATCGCGGAAAAGACTCCCGAGGTGCCTTAATTGATTGATTCGAGAAAGAAAAGGCTTATCCGACTACGGGAAAATATCCCGCTTAGGGAAGATTAAGAATAGATGTGGTACATGGGTAAAATAAATTTGGGGTAGATAAGTGATTAAGATGCATGGGAAGAAGCGTAATTAAATTTTTAATTATTTAATTACCCATGGGCAAGATATGATGAAATGAATTAAATTTAGAGATAGGTGATTAAATCACAGATTGGATAATATCCCAAGGGGATAGTTGGTGACGCAAACGTGCCCCAGGTTACCTAAGCACGTAAATGGGTAAGAGGGACACTAAATTGAGTAACCAATTTTAGGTGTCTACATTTTGCCCCTTTTTGTCAAGTAACTTGCGATAAGCAAGGTTATGAGACAAAAACAAAGGGATGGAAGAAGGGAAGAATTGTGGTGATGTGATCCCCCTCAAACTAGGGATGGGATGGATGATAAAACAGATGATCCCGAGTTTGAAAGAAGTAGATGAAAAATGCAGGATGCCCCAGTTGGATAGCTGGAGTAGAGCTGATCATTGAGGACGCATTAAAAATAAACAAAAGGGCAGCAACCTAAGGAACTCACATTGGTAGGGAAAACTAGCCGGTCTCCTCATGAGACGACGTTAGTGCCTACAGACCCGCGAGTGTAAGGAGAACTGCAAAATAGTCAGCATCGAAAGAGAGACACATTGGTAGGGACAACTAGACGGTCTATGAATCAGACGACGTTAGTGCCTACAGACCCGTTTAACTCTAAGCTGCCGAGAAAAAAGCGAGTGCTCCACGCAAAGGGAACAAACTCGAAATAGACAATGACATCTAAAAGATGTGCCAAAAGACAAGATTTAGCACACAACAATGATCAGATAGATGAGAAAGCCAAGTATCAACACTATGGCAAACAGACAAGAAAAATCGGCGGCGACCAAACGAATCGGCGACGACTACAAAAAGCGGCGTCGACCCAAAAAATCGGCGCCGACCAATCCAGACGCATATAAATATGCGAACGGAAAACGTGAACGATTAATTTTCAACGTGACGATTGATTCCGACAGAGATAGATTTGAACGCAATGGAAGCCTCTGGGAGCGGACAGAAGCGCAGGAGGACACGACCTGGGGTAAGTGACCATTCTTGAACCCCTTCGTTATATTATTATTATTTTTTTTTTTTTTTTTTTTTTTTTTTTTTTATTTGGATGGATATGAGGCGGGAGCTGCAGTTCACGTCGGCATAAGTCGGCGCCGATTGGTATAATCGGCGTCGGCTTTAGTTTAGATCGGCGTCGATTAGTAATAATCGGCCGCCGAAAATGAACGACGCCGATTTATCAAATCGACGCCGATCGATGGAAGTTCATTGATTTGTATGATTTGGGAAGATGTGATTTATGAAAATAAGAGACTAATTATGCTTTTGATGTCGTGGATGCGAGCACGAGAGACCCTTCACATGAGGGATGCCATCCGGAGCTATTAGAGACGATCTGCTGATGTGACGCAGATCTGGGCGCGGCATTTAGAGCCGGGGGCTCGGGGCTTTAGATATTATAGACGAGTGCCACGGGATGTGGAGCTTATGCGAGCATTGGTGCGACGGTGGGACAGCCACACGTGCACATTTTGGTTTAGGACGGGTGAGATGACTATCACCCATGAGGATGTATACAGGATCCTCCGATTACCGATTACGGGGGACCCGATTGAGATCACACCCCGAGAGCAGCAGCAGAGGGCCCTGGTGCGGTTGTACAGAGACAGAGCAGATGATGCGGAGATAGTATCTGGGGCAGTGAGGATATCCTCACAGTACAGACAGGATAGCCCTCGGAGCAGGCGGATAGCCCTGATTCAGATGGCTATATCTTATTTTGCTCTGCCAGACTCAGGAGGTGGGAGATTTCCACTGTTGCTACTAGACTGTGTTTGCGACATTCTGCAGTTCAGGCAGGTTTTTGCCTTTGCCGATGCCCTGATAGCTCAAGTATATTATGAGCTATGGATGTACACCACTGGTCGGAGGACAGGGATCGATGTCAGCTTTGTGCTTCATTGCTGGGCATACGAGCATATAGCGGTGATCGAGGCCATCCTTCCCGTGGATGCCGGCGGCGGGGGGGTGTGGATTATGGATTTCGGAGATGGCGGGCGACATGGCGCGGGAGATCTGACGAGATCAGCCGAGTGGTACTCTGAGCGTTTCAGGACGCTTACACCAGATCAGGTTATCTGGAGGCCATATCGGGCATTTCCGATATGGGTTGGTCAGGATGCCCACTTGGTAGCATTGAGACGGAGTCGGGTTGTCAGGGGCCGTAGGCCGGATATGTGGGAGCGGGTCCCATTCATGCGGATACTGAGGCAGTTTGGTCTAGTACAGACAGTACCGGCCACATACACACCATATAGGCGGGATGGCAGAGAGACAGATCTGCCGATTTTGATCCCGGCCGACCCACTGAGAGAGGCTCCACCCTCCATAGATAGTGATGATGACGCGGGGGTGGATGAGGGCTACGCAGCATGGTACGATACAGAGCTTCCACGACATCTCCCGCCCTCGATAGATGCTGGGGAGGAGGACATAGCTGCTATACTGGACAGATTAGAGGGAGAGCATGCCACACTGATACAGACACATCAGGTAGCTCTAGAGGAGATCAGGGCCTTGACAGAGGAGAGGGATGCCCTGATTGCGGAGAGAGACACCGCTCGGCAGGAGCGAGATACAGCAATCCAGCAGCGGGACCGCTATTTTCGGCATAGGGAGGCCCTCAGGGCCAAGTATGGGGAGACAGGTGCCACATCAGAGTCTGGCACACAGGGCACGACCCTAGGAGGGGCACCACCAGCAGCGCCAGCAGCACCAGCAGCCTCGTTACGAGCACCGGGTACTGTGAGCCTTAGCACGTACCAGTCTCTCCTTGCTGAGGTGAGATATTATGAGGATGCCCTAGCGCAGCATGCCCCAGATGTGCCTCGGTATGGGGCGGAGGAGAGCGAGGGCGGCTACAGGCGAGCGGAGCCTCGGGCGGAGGAGCAGGGAGAGATCGAGGTGGGCCGAGACCTCCAAAGCCCGGCAGTGCATCGAGCTCGATCGGTGGCGGTCGGGAGACAGCCAGGTGGAGAGGAGGGTGGAGGAGATAGTGTCCTCCATGCTTCGGATTTTACTATATAGAGTTTTGATAGACTTTGCATTTGTATAGTGATGTAGCCTCGATTGGAAGGCATTGTATAGATGGCTTGATGGAAAGCCACCCATTTTTGTATAAACACACATGTATATATATAGATTCATCATATGATTTGGCATACAATTGTACTTATACTTTTTGGTTTTGATATACATGGATAGATGGATATAGATAGATGTGATTGGATAGATATAGACTGATAGATGATAGAAATAGATGTGATTAGATAGATTGAAATGTGGATAGAATAGATGTGATTGGATAGATATAGATTGATAGATGATAGATGGATGTGATGAGATAGATTGAAATGTGGATAGAATAGATGTGATTGGATAGATATAGATTGATAGATGATAGATGGATGTGGTTAGATAGATTGATTTAATTTTGATAGATGATGGGAAGTATCTTGGATGGACATAGCTTTTAAATATTTTGATGGATAGATAGATAGATGCGTTTGATGTATAGATGGATGTAATTTTAATGAGAAATGAATAAAGATAGATGTTTTGATAGATAAGAGGAATGTTGATAGAAGATAGATTTTGATTGAATTAACATGTGAAATGTCAATTCAACAGGATGCAAGACAAAGAAATGGAGAATGCTTATTGTAAGAGCAAAAGATGAAAGCAGAAATAACCGTGACTTAGAAGAGAAGACACTCGGAAAAGAAGGGAAATGATAAGTCGGACTTCCAACCGACCATAGAGAAGATCCAGATAAGAAACCGAAAGACCAAGCATACAAGAGCCCTATATAAGATTAAAATAAACTGACACTAACTAGTCATGAAACCAGATCTAGGATAGAAATGGAAAGAAAAGAAAGTAAGTATCTTGTCGGAACCTACAAGGGACAGAATACATGTCCATGATAGGAAAATAGGATTCTCCATATGATCGACAAAAGGTCTAAAATCTCAGCTTCATGATTTGGACAGAAAAGCAAACTGATCAATGTGGGAAGTTTGCTTGATATGGAAAAACCCGATCGATGCGGGAAGTCTTTCGGTGATCTAACAAGTGTATAAAGCCCAGTGGAAGGCTGATTGATTACAAGAAGCCTTGAATATTTCTTTGAGAAACAGCCGTCCTTGAGGAGCGATGCAGTATTTTGAAATTTTAATGATAGCCATCCTTCGAGGGTATGGTCTATTTTTTAGAATTTTGATTCACTTGACAATATATGGATAGCTGTCCTTCGAGGATCAGTCTATCTTTTTGGATAGCATCTTTTTTTTTTTTTTTTTTTTTTTTTTTTTTTGACACTTTTTGGAAGAAGCTGAGTTTAGACCTAGATAGATCAGATGGAGGGGAAGAGAACATAGAAGAACATGCACTCATGACCCGAGTAGATCCGATGAAGATAAGTACTTGGGACAGATGAAGTGGTGATTAAGGTATTCCTACCATGAGGAGGAACATATCCAAAAGAAACGTCAATGATAGTAGAGCCGCGATACTCATATTTAAGGTAAACGAGGCAATAGGCGGAGAACCACACAATTTCAAATCACCACGAAAGTAGATGACTGGTTATTAGGACAGATGGAAGATCTGAGTTGCGACTAGATTTGTGTAAGAGAGATTTTAACAATAGAAGGGCCGTAAATGCAAGGCATTAAGAGGTTCCTTGAGGATACCATCCATGGAAGACAAACGATAAGCCCCAGACCCATATTTATGAGTGATAATGTAGGGACCCATCCAGTTGGGAGCAAACTTACCACGTTGACTCCTTTCGAGTGTAGTGACATTTTGATTTTCCTTAAGAACAAGGTCACCAATTTTGAAGTCACGGTGTTGCACATGCTTGTTGTAAGCACGCTTGACACGCTCGAGATAGACTTGATGATGCTCAAGAGCGTTGAGGCGCGCTCATCTAATAATTCAAGTTGAGCTAGAGCGATTTTGACGATAATCCTCATCGAGACAAATTCTCTGAGAGAAACACGGAGAGATGGGATTTGGACCTCCAAGGAAGGACGGCCTCGAGACCCATAGGCGAGAGAGAAGGGAGTAGCACCGGTAGAAGTACGAATGCTAGTCCGATAAGCCCGAGGCGAAAGGGATATGTAGATGCCAATCCCTACCCAGCTCGACTAGTTACCTTTGCGAGGATATTACGCAGAAGTTTTATTGGAAGCTTCGGCACGACCATTAGCTTGAGGATAGTATGGAGAAGAAAAAGCTGAGCTTGATTTTGAAAGCATTGCGAGAGATTTTGCAAATCGGCGTTCTTGAAGGATTTACCATTATACGTGATGAGCTTGTGTGGAGCATGGCGACAAATGATGTGTTGATAGACAAAATCAACTATGGGTTTAGCCTTTGTTGAAGAAAGAGGGATAACTTCTACCCACTTAGTAAAGTACTCGGTGGCGATAATGATAGAATGATGACGCTTTGTGAAGAACGGGATTGATGAGACCAATAAGATCAAGGCCCCATTGTGAAAAAGGCCACAAATCCGCCGCATGCGAGTTCTGGCTTTGACTAGGGACGTGCGTGAGATTGGAATGTTCTTGCGACACTTGACGCATTTCTTAGTGTATTCACAACAATCTTGATTAAGAGAAGGCCATAATATCCCAAGCGTAAGATGCGCTTAGCCAGCCATAAAACCACTAAAATGTCCACCACGAGATACCGTCATGGACCTCCTGAATAGCTTTAGATGATTCATGGGTTTTGAGGCATCGAAGCAAAATACCATCAAAGCCGCGTTTGTAAAGAATCCCGCCTAGGATAGAATAGCGATTGGCGCGTTGGACAAAAGACCTTCTACCATTGGAAGTCAGATCTGGAGGAAGCACCGAATGAGATAGATAATCAACTATCTGTTGATACCACTCATCCTGAGTATGGGTTGTGACAGCATTGATCGAAGTTAGCTGTTGAAGATAAGATGGTTGATCTAATCGTTGCACAGCCACATAAAGACGCGAGTCTTGATAAAAAGCGGGATAAGGGATCTTAATGAGGCCATGGTATCCATGAATCGATTTGCAGTACGAGGAATGGATTGGATGGTGAACTTATCGAAAGATTGGAGTTGGGCAAGAACAATGTCGCGATATTTTTGAAGGATATCATTCTTGCATTGATAGACACCCGTGACCTGATTAACGATGAGTTCAGAATCACCAAAGATGTCAATATGACGAGCGCCGAGATTAATGGCATTTTGAAGTCCTAAGACAAGAGCTTCGTACTCAGCCATATTATTGGTGCACTCAAAGTTCAATTTGTGTGCGGCCCAGGATAGCGTACCCCAAGGAGGAATCATCACGAAACCCGCACCTCCCCCTTGCTGGCATTTGGATCCATCAAAGAAGAGCTTTACTTTAAATGGAGATAGACCAAAATCGATTTGTTGAATAAATTCATCGGGGAATTGAGCAAGGGGGTCTTGAGTGTCCGGAAGAGGAGCACTAGCTAGTTGATCTGCAATAACCTGACCCTTGATAGCCTTTTGCGGGATAAATTCGAGGTCAAATTCTGTCATGAGCATAAGCCAACGAGTGATGCGATCATTGTGATAAGGCTTTGCATGAATTGTCTTGAGGGGATTGACATTTGTGACGATGTAAGTTTTGTGATTAAGAAGATAATGACGAAGCTTAGAAGTTGCGAAGAAGAGCGCAACATAGTTTTTCAGCCCCGGAGTAACGTGTCTCATACTCATGGAGGGTGCGGCGATGTAATAGACAGCTTGTTCTTTACCACAAGTGTCCGATCTGAAATCATGGCTCCCGAGCATGGTCGATCACGAGAGATATAAAGATAGAAAGGCTCCCCCTCGCGTGGAGGTGTAAGCACGGGTGGAGAAAGAAGATAAGCTTTGAGATCATCAAAGGCCTTTTGGCAATACTCATCCCATTTGAAATGAACATTCTTACGGAGAAGATGGTGAAAAGGTTGACAACGGTCCGAAACGATTGGGAGATAAAGCAGCGCTTAGCGATTGAAGACGTCCTTGGAGGCTGCGGAGTTGCTTTAAGTTAGGCGGGGAGGCATCTCAAGGATGGCTTTTATTTTTGCGGGGTCCACTTCAATACCCACGATGGAAATGATAAACCTAAAAGTTTACCGGTGAGGGCGCCAAACACGCATTTAGATGGATTTAGACGAAGACAAAAGCGGATAAGCCTCTCGAAAGAGAGGTGCGAGGATGAAAAGATGCTCTGACGACGTTTGGATTTGCCGAGGAGATCGTCAACGTAATCCTCTGATTTTGTGTAAAAGATCATGGAAGATGTAGGTCATTGCTCGTTGATAAGTTGCTCACGGCGTTCTTAAGACCGAAGGGCATGACACGATAGCAAAAGGTCCCCGAGGAGTTATGAAGGAAGTCTTATGCTGGTCTTACAGTGCGATGAGGATTTGATTATATCCAGAGAAACCATCCATAAGAAAGCATTTCATGACCCTTGATTAAATCTACGAGTTGGTCGATATTAGGAAGAGGAAAATCATCCTTTGGGCGAGCGAGATTAAGATCCGGAAGTCGGTACAAATTCGAATCTTCCCGGTAGCCTTGAATTCTTTGAGTACTACATTGGACACCCATTGCGGATAATCGATGGGTTGGATGAAGTTAGCCGAGAGCAAGCGCTGTAATTCTTCTTTAACAAGAAGGGCTACTCTAGGGTGCATTTTACGTAATTTTTGCTTGACTGGTTTGATGTTGGGAAGGGTAACGATATTGTGGACTACAATATCGGGATCGAGTCCTGGCATATCCTCGTATGACCAAGCAAAGGCTTGTCGATGTTTGGAAAGAAAAGTAGTAAAGTCCCTAATTCTTGTGGATCAGGATTGGCCGACCTTAATGATGCGAGGGTCTTGAGTCCTATATTAAGGTCGATAGTGGCCTCGTTGAGAAGGGTAGACGTGTCGAAGGAATGGTTTTGGGAAGATATGAATCCTCTTGCCCCTAGATAGGTGAGGACGAGTCGTCATCCGCCTGAGTGGATAGTGTTGATAGTAGGAGAGTCGTCTCCAACTATCTCGGGAAGATTAATGGTATAGAAGCGGACCGATTGTTAGTCTCATAGACTAAAGGTCCCGAGGAAATGGTATTGATCAAAAAAAAAAAAGTTAGGTGGGATGGAAATGTCATCGTCCACATCAGTGATGCTTGGTTTGGTGGGGAAGATGGTTCTTGATAGGAAGAGGCTCATCAAGAATAGTGACATGTGGCTTTTGAAATGGGTTTAAATCCCAAACCAAACTTTTGGTGTGGCATGAGAGTAGGAATGGATTTGAGGTCATGTATACCTTGTTCATATTTTCCAAGGCCAAAACCTTTCCACGCGCATCGATATAGATAAGTTTTTGCAAACGTGGGATTACGTAGATAATCAAACCACATTAGGTAAGGTTTGGCTCTAGGAGGAGAATCCGGACAATAATGAGGTGTATCAAGACCACCGTAGATGAAATTGAGTGCATTGATTGGGCAAACCAATGGTAACGATGCGGCCAGAGACCTGATTGATATTCGGAGTTGCTTGTCGGGTCTACCATACTCATTAGGTTTGAGATGGGCATCGAAAGAAAAGAGAGGAAGCTCTCTAGTGAGAAACGCTGCAATGTCTCTTCCAGTTTCGCAAATCTGGTAGTTTGGTTGCGGTATGGAAGAAGATGAAGCCCCATCTGGAGAAGATGCATTTTCTTTTAAAGGGCGAACCTTGTGGTCATGTCGCATTGCGCGAAGGAAAAGGATCTCTGGATGGGTGTAGATTTTGCCCTCATATTGATATTTTAGGCATCGATGGAGGGTGGATGGGACCAATGCATTGCGCGAACCCGGGGCGTCGAGGATCATGTTATAGTGGAATTTTCCTTCGACAATATAGAAGAGTTCATGGAGCGACTTTTTACCTACTCGGATGGGTAAGACCACGTCTAGAGTGATTGCTAGCTGATCGTTAAATGATCGAAGGGCGAAAAGCGGAGGTGACACCACATTCTTAGGTAACTTAAGTTGTTCGAATGTGTGGGAAGAGATGACGTTGAGAGCAGCTCCACTATCGATCATAACACGTTTTAAGCGATGTTATTGACTTGGTGTGATGAAGAGAGGAGCCTCCAAATCCTCGAAGAAAGATGAGAATTTCTGAATCCTCAAAAGAAATGGCGGTCGATGGACCATTCATCCAACAACCCACTCGAAGAGTGGGGCTCATCGGAATTTCTGCTGCGATGCGGCGATTATCGATTAGAGCTTTGGCGATGTTGTGGAAGGATTGGATGAGGTCAAAAGAGACATTTTGACCGGAGCTTGGGTGAGTTGCTTCATGACACTCTCCTCAGCGGATACGGGAACTTGAGTCAGTGCGGCACGAATGGAGACCTTGGGTCGTGGGGCTGATGAGGAAGGAGACACGCCTTCAGGGGCTGCAGAAATGACAACCCGTGGTCTAGATGTTGGAGATGAAGATGGGTTATGATAATGTTGGGTTCTAGTGGCGATATGGATTGTGTCGATTTGGGAAGGAGGAGATCAAGTGGAGTGGAACCACTAGAGGTCGAATGGATGGTTGAGGTTCGGATGAGGCTAGGGTAACAGGAGGTACTTGTTCCTCCTCCAGCAAGAGGTCACTTTCTTCCAGAAGGTTCTTGACAACGGCTTGAAGAGCTTTACATCCTTCAGTGTCATGACCTGGAGTACGGTGGTAAGCACAAATCAGATCAGAGTTAAACCAGGTAGGTTTCACTCCTTTGGGGTTATAAGGCTTAATCGGAGGAAGGGTTATGGCTGAAGATTGGATAAGTTGATGAAGGATTTCGGTGTAGAATCCGGTAGACGAAGATGAGGATAGAGATAATGGAGATGGTTCTTTTACCTTAACCGACTGCCGGGGTAAAAGAACTTGCATGTTAGGTTTAACGGTCTTATTAGGGATCCTCTTATTTGTTTGGACATTCGGAGGAGCAGTCTTGGGTGCTTGGGATGGGAGTAAATGAGACATGATTGTCTTTGGTGGAGGAGGAGCCCTAAAATAGATTTTGAGGAGGATGGAGATGCGATAATTTTGCGGTTTTGGAGACAAAGGGGTTGCTTAGTTGGTTTACGGATGATTTAGATAATGTCGGTTTGGAAGAGGAAGAAGCTCCCAAAATAGGTGAATTTGGAGGAAGATAGGGTGTCTTGATTTTTGGTAACAAAGATGAGGATTTTGATAGAAGAAGTGGCATCTTTTTGGTAGGTAAGTCTACTTTTAGGGATGTTGATGAAGAAGAAGATGATGACTTTGATAGGTGTGTAGAAGAAGATGCCTTCTCAGCGGGCAAATCTAATCGTTTATGAGGCGTGGAGAGAGATTTTTGTGGAAGAACACCGAGAGTTTTGATGGTCCGAAATATGGGCTTCCCCTTTTCAGGGATGGTGACAACTTCAACGTCGTCATAAGGTGATTGTAACCTTTTTGGAGGAAGCAAATGGGGAGATATTGATGGTATAATGTTAGATTTTGGTTGTCGCGGTTTAGGTTGAGGAATCGAGTGTGCGGTGTTGGTGTTACTTCTTTTGATTTTCTGAATAGGTGAAGTAGTATTAGTGATGGAAGAAGTAAGTGATGAAGAAGTTCCTTGCGAAGGGACCACTTTTGGTGTAGTGATCATGGGTGGAACTACTATAGGAAAAGAGATAGGAAGAGTCAAAGTTGAGGACACTTTCGCCGAAGTCGGCACGATTATAGGGATGTTTATCGAGGGCATAGTTGTAGCCGAATGGGAGCAGCGAGTAGATGTGTGCAAGTGGAAACTCGAAGGGATGTAATTGCCTCGAGCATTGAAAGGATGTCGATGATGAGACAGGATGAGGAAGACAACTTGTCTCGGGTATGGATGGGAGATCGGACAAAGGAGCGGAGAGAGATGACTCCGTGTTTAGCAATGTAGGAATATCCAAAGATGGGTTATCGAGGATGGAGGAATTCCGAGTGATTGGTGAAGTGGAAGAGGGTTACGATTCGATTGCTGCGTTTGTAGATGATGTGGTTTTGAGAAGCGGATTCTTGATAGAAATGAAGTTGATAGTGTGGGTGTTTGGTTTTGAGATTACGAAGAATTATGATTTGGGGCATGATTGGGGAAGGGTTGTTTGAAAACGTCCGGTAGCTTGATTTGGGGAGCATTTGGGTTATCGAGAATAAGCTCGCCTTTATCGATGAATTTTTGGACAAGATTTTTGAAAGTCGACATCGTTCGATGTCATGACCCTTGGTTATGATAGTGGCAAAAATCGTTTTCTACGTACCACAAAGGGCGTTCTCGACTTTCATCAATATCTCTAATGGGTGGAAGTTCGATCATGCGAACTTCCAACATTTTTCCTAAGATGGAGGCATATGATTCCCCCAATGGAGCGAAGGATCGAGATGATGAAGCCCCTTTTCGAGCAGATGAAGGGTCTCTTCGTGGTGGTTGATTAGGAGTACTATCGGTTCTCGATGTTTTTAATACGATAGCATTGGTGGACCCTTGATTCTTATCTTTAGGAGGAAAAGAATTTGGTTTGGTGAACCGAGAGAAATCGGGTTTAGATTTGGAGCGAAGTTTTAGTTTTCCTTGTTGATAGCACGAGATTCGAGTTTGCGTGCCATTGTGAAGGCTTCTTCGAAGGTGTGGAAAGTTTGGATTCTTAACGTGGAAGAAATGTGACTAGCGCAAGATCGGGTGAACAGCTCGATCTGTTGTGATTGAGGAAGAGAGAAGGACAATTGGTTGATTATCCCTCTCCAACGAGCGACAAAGTCTGCAATAGACTCATCGTCAAATTGGCGAATGTTGTAAAGATCTGTGATTGAGATCTTATGGGCAATATTTATTGAGAAGTTCTCAACAAACATTTGGGCCAATTGAGAGAAAGAAAATAATGAATGTTGAGGAATATTATTGTACCAGTCCAAAGCGGGACCCGCTAGAGACATAGGAAAGGTACGGAGCATGAGCTCCTGATCTTGGACAATGAGGTAGCAAGCATGTTTGAATGCTCATGAGATGTTGTTGGGGTCTTCCCATATGAAATTTTGAGAATTTGGGAAGTTCCCATTGGGGAGGATAAGGCTTAAAAGCCACCGAAGGATGAATGGGTTCATTGCATACTTCTTGAAAAGGAGTATGAAGGCGGGCTCCTTTTGTGGAGGCTTCCAGTCTGCAATTTTCTTGAAGAGAAATTGAACCACATCCGATTGGGGAGGAGGTACATTGGTTTGTCCTATATGAGAAGCAAGTAGTGGGTGTTGTTGAGGTGTCGATGGGGATTCATCATTTGTTGGATAGGATGATAAGAGGAATAACCAGGTGTTATGGGTGACACCGGGTGGGGTATTTGCTGTGAGGCAGCTTGCGTATAGGCAGGCTGCGAGATAATAAGTGGTTGAGCAAATAAAGGTTGGGTGACGGATGGAGCTTTGTGATTGGTGGACTCTATGTTGGTTGATTGGATCGGGATAGATTGAGGAATATGAGTGTTGGTTGGATTGGTCATGTTGGGAACAAGACACGAAAGGGGCCTTATTGCTGAATTAGGTATCAAGGGTGCGATCTTAGAGGATGGGCGAATGTCACGATGCTGGAATATTGGAAGAAAAACCCCTAGAGGGCGAGAAGTAGGAGCCAACCGCCTATTCGGAGGGTTGGCTCATGAAGAGGTATTGACCTTGAGAAGCGATAGAGGCATAGACGAATTGGCAATGTGCGGATGTGCGAGGCAATTTACTATAGCGAGCGAGAAGACCTCTCGAAATGGGTTGTGGAATAGTCGAGGTAGCTGCTGCGTGTTAGGGATAGGTAAGACTAATTGAGAATTAGTCGACATGGTAGGTGGAAGAGAAAAGGGAGGCATAGGGGCCTCACCCTTCTCCGTGGCTCGAGCAAGAGAGATGGTGCAAAGCGCTCTAAAGAGGCACAGGATGATCCGCGAGGATAATTGTACACTTGTCGGATTGGTGGGTCTTGGTCGATATTTGGATCGACTTGTGTACTAGATAGTCCATGAGGGCTACGGATTGCGATCAAGAGAGCACGAAATTCGAGATCCCCGAGGAATAGACTCGAGTCGGAAGATATTTACGATGGACTAGGAGAAGCCGGACGTGATGGGATTGTTTTGGCTTGATGGAAAGGATTATCGACCATGAGGGGAACCCACTAACGGTGGTCGAGGAAGATTGGAGGGTGCCGAAACATCCACGGCCCGGTGGTGATTTCGGAGGAAGAAGGAACTGTTGGGCCATTTTCCTAGATTGTGAGCGGGTGATAGCCGTCGCATAAACAAGCAAGAAAGAAGATTGTCTTAACTAATGCACAAATAGTTCAAGCGTATAAGTGATTATCTCCTTTAAATTTTGATGCTTTTAAGAAATGAAAATGTTAGGGAAGGCTTTTAGAACAGGAACTACTCGATAGCCAAACTAGGGATGGTTTGGGTAATGTTTGGTGAGGAGTCCCGAAGGCACTTGATAAAAAAGACCGATGTCGTGGCTTGATATAGGGCCTACCCCGCACTTCACACACACAGCTGCGATAAAGGAGTCGGTGCTTTGCCAATATATACCAAAATCTTTCGTGAATTTATAGCGCGGCCCGAGTACTGCGTAGGCTCTTCCTCTTGGATATCACTTCCAGTAGGCGAGGCCGGGAAGGAGTTTTGTTTAGATGCTTTATACCTAGTGATTTTGGCTTTGTGTGCGAGGGTGAAAAATAAAAATCAAATAGTGTCACTACCGATTTTGATCAATTTTCCAACCTAATTAACACTAGATGACAAAGCATGCAGCATGAAAAAGAAAGGGTTCTTTTTAAGCACTTAAAAGCGAAATGTTTGATTTCGATGAAGACAATTCAAACAAGTTCTTTCCCAAATGCGATTAGGTTCTTTTTAAGCACCAAAAACTGAAGTGTTTGGATGTGATAAACAACCAACAAAGAAAACCTAAAAAGGAGAAAACACCGAAAAAGAGGAATACCTGTAGTTTTAGCTCTCGAGGTGTGTGGACTTCAAAAAGCGCGTTGTTGAGCTCTTCCCCTCGAACAATCCCACGAACAAGCAAAGTGCTCCGCAAGAAAGGATCAAGCAAACAACAAACAAGATCCGGAAAGATACATCCAGATAATGGCGAAACGAAAAATTTCTATTTTAAGAAAATAGAAAAATTTCAAGATAATGACTTCGCCTAAAAGCAAGATTGAAATGATGAACAGAAATGTTCAAATAGGACTGATAGAAATCAGTGAAGAAAAGGAACAAAGTTCAAAACTAGAAAAGAGATGAACTTACCATAAGGGACTTTGGTTCGGTCCCACCGGGCGTGCCAGAATGTAGATCAAGAATTTCGTGCTTGTTACCTGTCCAAGTTAATGCACCAAACTAAACACAAAAACCCTGAAAAACTCAATGAAATTGATACCTGATGAAGATGTAGATGGATGAGGAAGCGATGTAGATAAGGCGGGCGCACACGAGCAATTCGCACAATAGATCCGAATAACTTTGCAAAACACCGTGCTTGTGAGAAAAAGACCACGTTAAAAGATATTTTAGTGGGACTGCCCAGAAGCGGGTCAGAAGCGATAAGCTTCCTCGGCGGATGTCGATCCACGTTTTGATAAAGAAAGGAAGCATACATGATAAAAGATGTAAATAAAGACTAGATTTTCGATTGCGGTAATAAGACGAAATCTAAGCAGCCCATGACAGAAATCAGAAAACGAGGAACTATGAAATAAAAGCTGGTTTGTGTTACTGTATCCTTTACCTATCTGCGAGAAAAATCGGCGTCGCTTTTTAAAATCGGCGTCGATTGAGAATCTTTGAGTCGGCGTCGATTGAGGCTGATCGCGGCCAGCGTCGAGCCCGTCGGCCCAGGTTGAATCGGCGTCGGCGGAAGCGGTCGATCGATCGGGGGCGTGCGATAAGATTCGGGAATTAGAAGAGCGAATGTGGTCTGCTTTGGATGAGCCGAAGATTGGCGAGACAACTGGAGCAGAGTCACCGGATGATGATAGATGGTGGTGCGATGCTTGATATGAGCGAGGGCGAGTAACGGTGCTCCTCTCGAGATTGATTCGGACGAGATCTGCCTAATTTGATACACTTGATCTTTGAAGATCTCTCTTTCTCTCTCTCTCTCTCTGTTCGTGTCGCAAGTGCTCCTTTTTTTCGCTTGTTCGCTTTTTCGCTCTTGCTCCGTCTCTTTGGTTCGATTTTCCGCCCTTAGAACTGAGTTCTGGACTTGCTTTTATAATCGGCGCCGCTCCTAGAAAATCGGCGCCCGCCATATGGGTCGGCGCCGATCGCGGAGAAGACTCCCGAGATGGCTAAAAATGATCGATTCGAGAAAAATAAGACTCATCCCGACTACGGGAAAATATCCCGCTTAGGGAAGATTAAAAATAGATGTGATACATGGGTAGAATAAATTTGGGGTGGATAAGTGATTAAGATGCATGGGAAGAAGCGTAATTAAATATTTAATACTTAATTACTCATGGGTAAGATGTGATGGGATGAATTAAATTTAGAGATAGGTGATTAAATCACAGATTGGATAACTATCCCAAGGGGATAGTTGGTGATGTAAACGTGCCCTAGGTTACCTAGGCAAGTAAACGGATGAGAAGGGACACTAAATTGGGTAACCATTGTCATTGGACTATTTAGGTCCATTTTAATGTTAAATTAGGCAATTAAGGGGAATAGAGTTCATGCATTTACATTGTGTTTTGATTAGATTCAAAGTTATTAATGTTTAAAGGGTAGGACTTGCTCACTTCTTCATCATGATGGTGCACATTTCCCATTTTTAACTAGGTTAGGAAGCTATTTTTAGGTGGTATCTTTCTTTCTTTAAGTTTGGTTAAATTTGTAGAAACACTTGCACACATTTGGCACGCCCGGTGGGACCCTTAGTCCCATGACATTTTAGTTTAAGTTGCTTTGTTTTAGCTAACCTTTGATATGCACATGTAGTAATTAATGTCAATTTTCTTGTAATTTTTACTCATTTGATATGTGTAACTTCATGTTCATATCCATAATTGTAATGGGTTATTGCCATTTTTAAGCTAACTTGTCAAAAATTTGAGATATTGTGAGTTTTCTTGTGTTTGTTACCATATTTTTGTTGCAGTCTGGCGCAAGCATGATTTTAGGGGCGTAGGCATGGAATTCATGGTGCAGCATGGTTTTCGTGGTGCACACGTCTCTCACAGGTGGCACATGCGTATTGTTAAAATCTATCATTCTATCTGCCAACCTCTGGCACATGCGCACTAACCTGGCGCACACACCCTAACCAACACGTAGGTGCACTAACCCGAGCACACATGTCATTTTGTATCTTGTACCTTCACTACATACTAAAACCTGTCAGATCGGTGCACACACCCTAACCAGGGCACACATGTGGTTTTAGTGGCACAGGTATATTTTTCTAGTAATACAGTTATTCTGTCTATTTTTCTATCTATTTTTCTCAGTGGCGCATATGATGTTTTTGTGGCACACACACCTCTCTAGTGGCGCAAGCATTTAATAGATCTAAAAATTCCATAGAGTGGCACAGGTACTATTTTAGGGCGCAGGCACTATTTTTCATGGCGCACACATCTCTTGGGTGGTGCAGGTACACTGTGTGCTAAAAACAACCTTTGGTGGCGCATACGCCCTAACCCGTGCACAGGCACTAAAAAAGGGGCACAAACATACTTTTGCATTTTTTTGAAATTGAAGTGTTGATGTGCTAACATTCTTGCAAGTTTATCTAATCATATATTTGTCTTTGCAGGCTATTTTTACATGTTTGTATTTGATTAGGTAATATTTTGCATTGTTTACTTATAGGATTAAGATCACATATGCTCTTCCCTTGTGTCCCGTGGGGTGATATTGGGAATCAGAAATGATTCTTAAGTCCTTTTGATGCTTTGAGATTGTTAGGGGTGTTTTATTTGGAATTGGTTAATTTGGCATAGTGGAATTAAAGTGTTTTTCCATTTGATATGTTTTGGACTTTTGAAGACAAATCACGTATGCTCTTCACTTGCGTCCTTGGATGATCTAGAGAATCAGAAATGGTGCCTTCTCTTGTGATGGAAAATTACTAAATGTTATCATACAGGACCAAAATGCTTGTCAAAGAATGGAGGAATTGAAACAAAAGTTAGAAAACTACTAATACAGTTGTTATACAGGTTGTCAAACGGTGTTCGAGAAAACCACATCTAATTAAAAAAGATAAAAAGAAAAACATATTCAAAACATTGTATTATAGGTTTCAGAAAAGGGTACATGCCTCTCCGCTCAACTAGAACATAACCCCTTTGGAATAATTCCTTAAGCTACAACAATGGGGGTGGTTCCAGGAACCCCAAAGTAGTCCATGCAAGAGGGAACCTTGTGGATGAAATAGGGAAGTGCTCCACACTACCTATCTAAGAAGTAAATCCTTTATGAGACAGAGTTACAAGTTATCCCTACGCTACCCTTTTAAGTACACATTTGGACGCATTTATTGCCCACTATGCTTGAAGGGGGAAAAGTTGAGATACTCCCAAACTAGTCATTGTGACTTTTTGGGTAAATCATGCCGCTTGTGGATAATCTTTATAGCACCTAAGAAGATATACTTTTTCCAGGAGCCCACTTTGACCATTCTAAAATAGTGTTGAGTTATGAACCATATTTTCATTGAGAAATGTGTGACACGTTACTTTCACCTAGTTTTTACTTGCCTTAGGGCGAGGTGAAACTCCGCTGAAATGAAGCCAACATTTTCCATCATTTTTTAATTTTCTTCCTTCACATTCTTTTGACACTTTATTGATCAGAAGAGGTGTGATTACCTTTGTGTTGCCAATCAACTGTTTATGTCTATTTACGCCCATCCATGTTTGCGGTGGGTAAGTTAAATGTCTAAAATGTGCAGAGGTGTATTCATGTCATTGATAGCCATTGTGATCTTGATATCCATGTCAAGATCGTCATTGTAGTTAGGCATGGTTCATCACCGTAGGCTTCCTTAGAAGAGTTAGATTGTTTGTATCGTATCACTACAATTTCGATATTTATGTCTTGTTTCTTGTAAACTTGACATAAATACCTATATTGTAAGGTTACGTTGCACACATTTTTAACTATTCCTAGCTATACTTTGAGATTTTTAGTTTGGTTCTATTATTACCTCGATTTCAAAGAGTGCTAGGTGTTACCATTTGTGCATGTTATATCAATAACACCTTGATATCAATACTTCACTTTCTTGCAAAGTGGGTTAACATATCTTGGTGATATTGTTGTGTCATTTGTGAATTATAATTGGCACTTTTTGAGATATAGGTCTTAATAAAGTTTGAGCTCGCTCATCGTATATCTTGATTGGGAGATCGCATTGAATTCTTGTATTTACTTACATTTTGTTCATTTCCTTGAACTTGGCATAAGTGAAAACATCTTGTTAATCATCTTGCGACGCAAACTACTTTTTGAAATGTAGTCTAGGAGGTACTTCATTTAATAGGTTTCAATACCAAATGCTTGTGTCACTTTGGTGATTTATCACTCTATCACATTGGTATTCTCACATTGTTGACTTATTCATACTCTTAACAAATACATCTTGCATTTCACTTAGGGGTGATCACTAAGTTTTAAGCACATTTACAACTTACCCTAGTGAAACTATCATGAAAACATGGCTCCTAAAACACGTCTAGGGTTAAATAAATAGACATATGAGGAAAAAAAAGTGCAAGCTTGGGAAACCTCTAACAAACAAGGGTCAAACCCCTTCATTGGACATGACCTAGGACCACTGTTTTCTTCGAAAAGGAAACAGAAGAGATGGTTGATCATAGTGGAAATGAGTTAGAATCACCACACACAGACTTTGATTTTGACCCCACTCTACTAGATGAGTTTCTTCTTAGAAACAAAGATAGAGTGTTGGCATGGGTCGTGGAATTAGGGGCCAAATTTCCCACTGAGAATGAACCAATTTTACCTAAAATTGATGCTACTGAGGAAGAACATCCCCTTATCAATATGGAAGATATTTTAATAGGAAAACATGCTTCTACTTCTTATGTAGGAAATGATAAAGTGGTAGGGCATAGAATACCATTTATCAAAGTGCCACAAAGAAACAAGATAGAACACGATCTACAGTGAAGAACCTACACAATATGAAGAGGAGGAACATTTAGAAGAAGAAGCTACAAACCATGCCACAATCCAACAAAAAATCAGTCACCTAAGCTGAAAACTAGCTTTGCTTACTTCCCATGTATAGAAAGACACAAACAAGAACATTCAAAAGTTGAGGCTGAAGGTTAAAATCAATGAACTCCATCAGGAAAACCAAGGAGAAGAAGAAACAGGTATCATTGCGTATACATCCCCGCTTCTCCCACTAAAGAACAATTACTCACTCAGGATGTGCAATCTATGAAAGCGATGCTTGCGAGCTTACAAGAGAGAAATATAGGGAGCATTAGGAAATATCAATATGAAGAATTATGCCCCTATCCTTTTGAAAAAACAATGACCCTTCAACCCTTTCCAAAGAAATTTGATATGCCAAAATTTGACAAATACACGGAAAAGGAGACCCAAGGGATCATGTTAAAGATTTATACATGGCATGTCAAGAGGTGTCTTATAGTGACAATTACCTAATCATAATTTTTCCCAAGAGTATCGGAGGTCAAGTATTGGAGTGGTTTACACGTTTATGATGAGGATCAATTTTCACCTAGCTAGAATTGGCAGAAAGATTCATGTGTCACTTCTCATATAACATAGAGAGTGATGTCACCATGGCAGAATTGTGTGGGGCCAAGCAATGCCCAAATGAGACCTTCGCCAACTTCCTCCAACAGTGGAGAGGGATAGCTAATCGATTCCCTTACGCTTTCCCCTGAAAAGAAACTTCGGCATATTTTGTTCCAAATCTCAACTTTGGATAAAGCTTTCCACCTCTAAATGCATTGTATCTGTACTTTTGAGGAGGTTATCGAGAAAGGGATTCGGATAAAAAGGATCTCATTGCCAAAGGCACCCTCAAAACCCAATCTAAAGAAAACTAAAGTATCAAACCTGTGGAAAAGTCAAGATCTTTAACAAAAACAAAAATGTGGTGGAGACGCAATCACTGATTCCAAACATGTTCAAACGGTCCAAGCTAGTCAACCTTTTAAACTAACCAAGGGCCCAATTCAACCATCACCAAAGTGAAGAACATTCACCTCTCTCAATAAACCGTTGTCAGTCATACTAAAATAGTTGGATGCGGCCCACATGATGACCTATCCTACCACGCAACCATTTTACGACAACGCTTATGAAACCCTAATGGTATAAGGAACATGAATATTGTGAAATGCATCACGTTAAAGGAAATAAGACAAAAAAATGTCTGTGGCTTCGCCACTATATTCAACACCTCATTGACAATGAGGAGATAGAGGTGGATAACCCTAGCAAAACACAAACACCTAATGAGAAAATGGGGATTTATAAAGAACCATTCCCTAAGCATGATAAGTTAGAAAAGACAAATTTGGATCGGGAAATTCATCCCAAACCTATAAAGCCATGAATTACTTGTATACAAAAAGAGATAACAATCATTACGATTCACTTACCGAATGTATTCGCTCTCCTACTGACCGTGTCAATACCATCTAGATCAAGGGAAAGGACTATGCTGCAGTACCAAGGTGTGCCTTCCTCGTGATTTCAGAACCCTCTCCATTGATCCCGCAAACTGGTAAATATAACATTTAGAACAACTTGAGAAGACATTTGCTAAGATTTCGATCTTATATATTCTCAAGATATCCAATGTGCATAAGGACATTCTATACCAAACTCCTCGGGGTCGAGAGTGCCTTTAGAATTCGATCCTACATACCTTCAAGCTACAGTGGAAAACATTTCACCGAGTGAGCATCTCACTTTCAACCATAGGGAGATCACTACTGAGAATCCTACACATAATCTTCCCTTATACATTGAAGTAATTGTCACCCACAGGAAAATCAAACGGGTGCTTGTGGATAACGGATCTGGGTTGAACATCTACACACTTAAGTTGGTCAAATAATTGGGACATACGAAAAGAAGATCTTGTGTCCCATGTTATCACTATCACCGCATACAACAACGTAGAAAGAGAGTCAATAGGCACCATCATGCTGCTGCCCATGGAGGTGGGCCCCACTTTTCATCAGTAAAATTTTCACGTCTTAGACTTGGAACTTCCATTTAACATGGTTCCAGGTTGACCATGGATTCATGCCATGTAGGTTGTGCCATCAACATTTCTTCAATGCATCAAGTTGAAGCATGAAGGACACATGGTTACAATACCAGGAGATTCAGATCCCTTTGCTCATTATAGAGCTCTCAATAGCTTTACATGAAAGGGTACATACACATGTCCCTCTACAAATATAGTTATCCCTCTTCAGTTTAAGGCCATGGAATCCCGGGTAGATTTAGATTCTCTTAGTTCTTGCACTCATGGGGCATCTACTTCAACATCTCCATTTTATTCATGGAAGATGAAAATCCTAGAATATGGCATGGGAGTATAATTTACAACAACCACTCTAGGTGTCGACCTCTCTTTGTCACCCAAGACTAGAGGTCGACCCAACTACTGCTTCAGAGACCTAGAGAGGAACACATTATTGGGTCATTCCTACCTAGAGGCTTGTTAGCTAAGGAGAAATTTCTTGATCCACCTACTACTTGGGTCCCTGAGGAAACTCAACCATCTTGTTATCAAACCCCGCATATGAAAAATCTAGCAGAATGATGTACTCCATGGGCTACAAAGGCCTAGGATGTGGGAGTAATGAACAAGGACAAAGATAACCAGTTCCTCTTCCGTATTTCAAAATAGAGAGATATGGCATTGGGATTCACCCTTATGAAGCACACCCCAACAATAAAGATGTAACTTGTTTTGAGCGTGAGGATAGTTCGATTATCTAGATAGCGATCTGATTCCCATTGTAGCCAATATGAGGATCTGGCCTTCATGAAACTTTTCATGAACAACACTATCCTAACCTTAACCCCCACAGAACCAACCCTTGACCTTGTATACCCTTCCCTTGTTGAATGGGACCAACAACGTCACATGCCACTAGATTTATTTGAGAATGATGAGGCTATTGTAGAGTTCATGGGCATAAGGGATACAATCCTCATTGGAGATCACAAGAAAGATTTATTTATCGACTTAGACACCTACGCCTACTTCGGAGAGGAGGCTGAACTTCATGGTCAACAAAATTTAACAAAAATTGAGGGCAAAATTTCTAAAGAAAAACCTCGGAAAAAATCAAAGTCCAAGTCACACAAAGAAAACCTCTTTGAGGCAATCGCTAACAAACAAATAAGAAAATCAAATGACAAACAAAGTGACCATGCCAAGATGAAAATCTCATGGAGACATCCTTGGATGAAGATCTCAACCTACCTCCACGATCCTACGTGTATGGAGGATTTATCAAAATTGTTAGTCAAAGAAACCATTGATGTCAATATTGGTGCTGAAGAAAATCCCAAGATAGTAAAATTGGGAGAATCAATCTCGGCTAGAGATCAAAAGATGTTCAAGTATGCTATTGCAAGAGTTTATTGATGTGT
>CM031240.1:386648036-386932545 GCA_018340775.1 Taxus wallichiana var. yunnanensis | reverse complement strand
ACACTAGATGACAAAGCATGCAGCAATGAAAAAGAAAAACCTCAATGAAATAGATGACGATGAAGATGTAGAAGAAAAGAACGGATGAGGAAACTCGATGTAGATAAGGCAGGCGCACACTTGAGCGGTGCGCACTAAACACAAAAACCACTGAAAAACCTCAATAGATCCGAGTAACTGCAAAACACACAATAGGTGCTTGTGAGAAAAAGATGGCGTTAGAAGATATATGGGTGGGCTGCCCGAAGCGGGTCAGAAGCGATAAGTTTCCTTGGCGGATGTCGATCCACGTTTTGATAAAAAAAAGCGGCATACATGATAAAGATGTAAATAAAGACTAGATTCTCGATTGCGGTAATAAAAGCGAGACACGAGCAGCGACGGAAATCGAGAAAAGCGAGGCGAGAAATAATGCTAGATTTGTGTTACTGTGACCTTTTACATGTCTGCGAGAAAATCGCGTCGGCCCCATGTAGAATCGGCGGCCCGATTTGATCAGCGGCGGCCCAGGCGGCCCGTCGGCGGCCCAGGGCTGTCGGCGTCGGCCCAGATAAGATCGAGTGTCAGCGAAAGCGGCCCGACCAATCGGGGGCTGTGCGATGAGATTCGAGATCGGAAGGTGAATGTTATGCATGGATGTGCCGAAGATGGAGAGGCAGCTGGAGCAGAGTCACCGAGATGATAGATAATGGTGTATGGTGTTGATATGATACGGGCGAGTAGGTGCTCCTCTCGAGGGATTGATTAGGGCGAGATCTGCCCTAAGCGAGACAATTGATGCTAAGAAGATCTCTCTTTCTCACTCTCTGTTCGTGCGTAAGTGCTTCCTTTCACTCGTTCGTCTCTTTTTCGGTCTCTTCGCTCTTTTCGGTCCCTAGGCCCAGAGTTACAGGCTTGCTTTTATAATCGGCGCCGCTCTAGAAAATCGGCGCCCGACCATATGGAGTCGGCGCCGATCGCGGAAAAAGACTCCCGAGGTGCCTTAATTGATTGATTCGAGAAAAAAAGGCTTATCAGACTACGGGAAAATATCCCTTAGGGAAGATTAAGAATAGATGTGATACATGGGTAAAATAAATTTGGGGTAGATAAGTGATTAAGATGCATGGGAAGAAGCGTAATTAAATATTTAATTATTTAATTACCCATGGGCAAGATATGATGAAATGAATTAAATTTAGAGATAGGTGATTAAATCACAGTTGGATAATATCCCAAGGGGATAGTTGGTGGCATAAGCGTGCCCCGAGGTTACCTAAGCACGTAAATGGGTAAGAGGGACACTAAATTGAGTAACCAATTTTAGGTGTCTACATTTTGCCCCTTTTTGTCAAGTAACTTGCGATAAGCAAGGTTATGAGACAAAAACAAAGGGATGGAAGAAGGAAGAATTGTGGTGATGTGATCCCCCTCAAACTAGGGATGGGATGGATGATAAAGCAGATGATCCAGAGTTTGAAAGAAGTAGATGAAAAATGCGAGGATGCCCAGGTTGGATAGGCTGGAGTAGAGCGATCATTGAGGATGCATTAAAAATAAACAAAGAGCGGCACCTAAGGAACTCACATTGGTAGGGAAAACTAGCGGTCTCCTCATGAGGCAGCGTTAGTGCCTCTGAGACCCGCGAGTGTAAGGAGAAGCTGCAAAATAGTCGGCATCGAAGAGAGACACATTGGTAGGGACAACTAGGCGGTCTATGAATCGAGGCAGCGTTAGTGCTCTGAGACCGTTTAACTCTAAGGCTGCTTAGAGAAAAAGCGAGTGCTCCACGCAAAGGAACAAACTCGAAATAGACAATGACATCTAAAAGATGTGCGAAAAGACAAGATTTAGCACACAACAATGATCGAGATAGATGAGAAAGCCAAGTATCAACACTATGGCAAGCAGACAAGAAAAATCGGCGGCGACCAAGCGAATCGGCGGCGACTACTAGCGGCGTCGACCCAAAAAATCGGCGCCCGACCAATCGAGACATATAAATATGCGAGCGGAAGCGTGAGCGATTAATTTTCAAGCGTGGCGATTGATTAAGCGAGAATAGATTTGAAGCAATGATAGAAGCCTGCACGGAGGCGGACGAAGCGCGAGAGGACACGACACAGGGTAAGTGACCATTCTTGAACCCCTTACGTTATTATTATTATTTTTTTTTTTTTTTTTTTTTTTTTTTATTTGGATGGATATGAGGCGAAGTGCAGTTCACGTCGGCGAAAGTCGGCGCCGATTGGTATAATCGGCGTCGGCTTGGTTTGGATCGGCGTCGATTAGTAATAATCGGCGCCGACTAAAATGAGCAGCGCGAATTTTATCAAATCGCGCCGTGATGGAAGTTCATTGATTTGTATGATTTGGGAAGATGTGATTTATGAAAATAAGAGACTAATTATGCTTTTGATGTCGTGGATGCGAGCACGAGAGACCCTTCACATGAGGATGCCATCCGGAGCTATTAGAGAGCGATCTGCTGATGTGACGGATCGGGCGGCGGCATTTAGAAGTGGGGCAGGCTCGGGGGCTTTAGATATTATAGGCGAGTGCCACGGGATGTGGAGCTTATGCGAGCATTGGTGCGGCGGTGGGGCAGACCACACGTGCACATTTTGGTTTAGGGCGGGTGAGATGACTATCACCCATGAGGATGTATCTGAGATCCTCAGATTACAGGTCTGAGGACCCGGTGAATCACACCCAGAGAAGCGGCGAGAGAGGCCACAGTGCGGTTGTACGAGAGACGAGAGCGAGATGATGCGGAGAATAGTATACAGGGCGTGAGATATCCTCACAGTCTGAGACAGAGATAGCCCTCGGAGCGGGCGGATAGCCACGGTTGAGATGGCCATATCTTATTTTGCTCTGCCCGACTCGGGAGGTGGGAGATTCCCATTGCTATTTTTGCTAGAGCTGCGTGTGCGACATCTTGCGGTATAGGCAGTTTTTGCTTTGCCGATGCCACTGATAGCTCAATTTATTATGAGCTATGGATGTACCTGCGAGTCGGAGGACGAGGATCGATGTCGGCTTTGTGCTCCATTCTTTGGCGTATGAGCACATAAGGTGATCGAGGCCATCAGGGCTTCCATGTGATGCCCGGCGGCGGTGGGGGTGTGGATTATGGATTTCGGAGATGGCGGGGCATGGCGCGCGGGAGATCTGACGAATCAGCCAGTGGTACTCTGAGCGTTTGGGCGCTTACACGAGATCGAGGTTATCGGAGGCCATATCGGGCATTTCCGATATGGGTTGGTCGAGATGCCCACTTGGTAGCATTGAGAGCGGAGTCGGGTGGTGAGGTCGCGAGGCCGGATATGTGGGAGCGGAGTCCCATTCATGCGGATCTTGAGCGATTTGGTCTAAAATCTGACATCTGCAGGCCACATACACACCATATAGGCGGGATGGCGAGAGAGCGGATCTCTGCCGATTTTGATCCCGGCCGACCCAGAGAGAGAGCTCCACCCTCCATAGATAGTGATGATGACGCGGGGGTGGATGAGGGCTCGCGGCATGGTATGACCACGAGCTTCCACGACATCTCCCGCCCTCGATAGATCTTTGGGGAGGAGGACATAGCTGCTTATCTTTGGGCCAGATTTAGAGGAGAGCATGCCACAGCGTCTGAGACACATCGGGTAGCTCTAGAGAGATTAGGGCCTTGGCGAGAGAGAGGATTCCACGATGCGGAGAGAGACACCGCTCGCGCGGGAGCGAGATCGGTGATCCAGCGGCCAGGACCGCTATTTTCGGCATAGGAGGCCCTCGGGGCCAAGTATGGGAGAGCAGTGCCACATCAGTCGCACACGAGGCACGACCCTAGGAGGCGCCACCGCGGCGCGCCCGGCGGCACCAGCCCGGCCTCGTTACGAGCACGATGCTTGTGAGCCTTAGCACGTACAGTCTCTCCTTCTTTGAGTGAGATATTATGAGGATGCCCTAGCGCGGCATGCCCGAATGTGCCTCGGTATGGGGCGAGAGGAGGCGAGGGCGGCTACGGCGGCGGAGCCTCGGGCGGAGGAGCAGGGAAAGAAGATCGAGGTGGGCCGAGACCTCCGGCCAGGCGAGTGCATCGAGCTCGATCGGTGGCGGTCGGGAGAGGCGGCCCGGTGGAGAGGAGGGTGGAGGAGATAGTGTCCTCCATGCTTGGATTTTACTATATAGAGTTTTGATAGACTTTTGCATTTGTATAGTGATGTAGCCTCGATTGGAAGGCATTGTATAGATGGCTTGATGGAAAGCCACCCATTTTTATATAAACACACATGTATATATATAGATTCATCATATGATTTGGCATACTGATTGTACTTATACTTTTTGGTTTTGATATACATGGATAGATGGATATAGATAGATGTGATTGGATAGATATAAATGGGATAGAATAGATGATAGATGATAGAAATAGATGTGATTAGATAGATTGAAATGTGGATAGAATAGATGTGATTGGATAGATATAGATTGATAGATGATGATGGATGTGATGAGATAGATAGATTGATGTGGATAGAATAGATGTTGATTGATATATAGATTGATAGATGATAGATGGATGTGATTGATAGATTGAAATGTAGATAGATGTGATATAGATGTGATTGGATAGATATAGATGATAGATAGATGGATGTGGTTAGATAGATTGATTTAATTTTGATAGATGATGGGAAGTATCTTGGATGGACATAGCTTTTAAATATTTTGATGGATAGATAGATAGATGCGTTTGATGTATAGATGGATGTAATTTTAATGAGAAATGAATAAAGATAGATGTTTTGATAGATAAGAGGAATGTTGATAGAAGATAGATTTTGATTGAATTAACATGTGAAATGTCAATTCAACGGGATGCAAACAAAAAGAAATGGAGAATGCTTATTGTAAGAGCAAAAGATGAAAGCGAAATAACCGTGACTTAGAAGAAGACACTCGGAAAAGAAGGGAAATGATAAGTCGGACTTCAACCGACCATAGAAGATCCGGATAAGAAACCGAAAGACCAAGCATACTGAGGCCCTATATAAGATTAAAATAAACACACTAACTAGTATGAAACCGGATCTAGGATAGAAATGGAAAGAAAAGAAAGTAAGTATCTTGTCGGAACCTACGAGGACGAGAATACATGTCCATGATAGGAAAATAGGATTCTCCATATGATCGACAAAAGGTCTAAAATCTCGGCTTCATGATTTGGACGAGAAAAGCAAAGCCCGATCAATGTGGGAAGTTTGCTTGATATGGAAAAACGATCGATGCGGGAAGTCTTTCGGTGATCTTAACAAGTGTATAAATATTTGGAAGGCTGATTGATTACAAGAAGCCTTGAATATTTCTTTGAAAGCGGCCGTCCTTGAGGAGCGGTGCGTATTTTGAAATTTGTATGATAGCCATCCTTGAGGTATGGTCTATTTGCTTTTTGATTCACTTGACAATGTATGGATAGCTTTGTCCTTGAGGATCGAGTCTATCTTTTTGGATAGCATCTTTTTTTTTTTTTTTTTTTTTTTTTTGAAACTCTTTGGAAGAAGGCGAGTTTAGACCTAGATAGATCGAGATGAAGGGGAGGAGAACATGGAAGAACATGTACTCATGCCCGGCGAGATCCGATTAAGATAAGTACTTGGGACGGATGAAGTGGTGATTAAGGTATTCCTACCATGAGGAGGAACATATCCAAAAGCGTCTGATAGTAGAGCCGCGATACTCATATTTAAGGTAAGCGAGGCAATAGGCGGAGAACCACACAATTTCAAATCACCACGAAAGTAGATGGTAGTTATTAGGGCGGATGGAAGATCGAGTTGCGACTAGATTTGTGTAAGAGAGATTTTAACAATAGAAGGGCCGTAAATGCAAGGCATTAAGAGGTTACCTTGAGGATACCATCCATGGAAGACAAGCGATAAGCCCAGACCCATATTTATGAGTGATAATGTAGGGACCCATCCGATTGGGAGCAAACTTACCACGTTGACTCCTTTCGAGTGTAGTGACATTTTGATTTTCCTTAAGAACAAGGTCACCAATTTTGAAGTCACGGTGTTGCACATGCTTGTTGTAAGCACGCTTGACACGCTCGAGATAGACTTGATGATGCTCAAAGCGTTGAGGCGCCGCTCATCTAATAATTCAAGTTGAGCTAGGCGATTTTGTGATAATCCTCATCGAGAGACAAATTCTCACGAGAAAACACGGAGAGATGGGATTTGGACCTCGAAGGAAGGGCGGCCTCGAGACCCATAGGCGAGAGAGAGAGGGAGTAGCACCGGTAGGAGTATGCGAATGCTAGTCAGATAAGCCCCGAGAAGCGAAAGGGATATGTAGATGCCAATCCCTACCCATCGACTAGTTACCTTTGCGAGGATATTACGCAAAGTTTTATTGGAAGCTTCGGCACGACCATTAGCTTGAGGATAGTATGGAGAAGAAAAGCGAGAGCTTGATTTTGAAAGCATTGCGAGAGATTTTGCAAATCGGCGTTCTTGAAGGATTTACCATTATACGTGATGAGCTTGTGTGGAGCATGGCGACAAATGATGTGTTGATAGACAAAATCAACTATGGGTTTAGCCTTTGTTGAAGAAAGAGGATAGCTTCTACCCACTTAGTAAAGTACTCGGTGGCGATAATGATAGAATGATGGCCCATTTGTGAAGAGCGAGGGATTGATGAGACCAATAAGATCAAGGCCCCATTGTGAAAAAGGCCACAAATCCGCCGCGAGAGTTCTGGCTTTGACTAGGGGCGTGCGTGAGATTGGAATATTCTTGACACTTGACGCATTTCTTGTGTATTCACAACAATCTTGATTAAGAAGGCCGATAATATCCCAAGCGTAAGATGCGCTTAGCCACGGCTAAACCACTAAAATGTCCACCACGAGATACCGTCATGGACCTCTGAATAGCTTTAGATGATTCATGGGTTTTGAGGCATCGAAGCAAAATACCATCAAAGCGCGTTTGTAAAGAATCCCTTTAGGATAGAATAGCGATTAGCGCGTTGGACAAAAGACCTTCTACCATTGGAAGTCGGATCGGAGGAAGCACCGAATGAGATAGATAATCAACTATCTGTTGATACCACTCATCTGAGTATGGGTTGTGGCATTGATCGAAGTTAGGCTTTTGAAGATAAGATGGTTGATCTAATCGTTGCCTGACCACATAAAACGCGAGTCTTGATAAAAAGCGGGATAAGGGATCTTAATGAGGCCATGGTATCCAGCGAATCGATTTGCGATCGAGGAATGGATTGGATGGTGAACTTATCGAAAGATTGGAGTTGGGCAAAACAATGTCGCGATATTTTTGAAGGATATCATTCTTGCATTGATAGACACCGTGACACGATTAACGATGAGTTCGAGAATCACCAAAGATGTCAATCTGACGGCGCAGAGATTAATGGCATTTTGAAGTCCTAAGACAAAAGCTTCGTACTCGGCCATATTATTGGTGCACTCAAAGTTCAATTTGTGTGCGGCCCAGGATAGGCGTACCCCGAGGAGGAATCATCACGAAACCCGCACCTCCCCTTGCGGCATTTGGATCCATCGAAGAAGAGCTTTACTTTAAATGGAGATAGACCAAAATCGATTTGTTGGATAAATTCATCGGGGAATTGAGCAAGGGGTCTTGAGTGTCGGAAGAGGAGCACTAGCTAGTTGATACTGCAATAACGACCCTTGATAGCCTTTTGCGGGATAAACTCGAGGTCAAATTCTGTCATGAGCATAAGCCAGCGAGTGATGCGATCATTGTGATAAGGCTTTGCATGAATTGTCTTGAGGGATTGACATTTGTGACGATGTAAGTTTTGTGATTAAGAAGATAATGACGAAGCTTAGAAGTTGCGAAAAGAGAAGCGCAACATAGTTTTCAGCCCGAATGCGTGTCTCATACTCATGGAGGTGCGGCGATGTAATAGACAGCTTGTTCTTTACCACAAGTGTCCGTCTGAAATCATGGCTCCCGAGCATGGTCGATCACGAGAGATATAAAGATAGAAAGGCTCCCCCTCGCGTGGAGGTGTAAGCACGGGCGGAGAAAGAAGATAAGCTTTGAGATCATCAAAGGCCTTTTGGCGATGCTCATCCCATTTGAAATGAACATTCTTACGGAGAAGATGGTGAAAAGGTTGACAACGGTCCGACAATTGGGAGATAAAGCAGCCTTGCGATTGAAGGCGTCCTTGGAAGCTGCGGAGTTGCTTTAAGTTAGGCAGGGGAGGCATCTCAAGGATGGCTTTTATTTTTGCGGGGTCCACTTCAATACCCACGATGGAAATGATAAACCTAAAAGTTTACCGGTGAGGGCGCGAAACACGCATTTAGATGGATTTAGGCGAAGACAAAAGCGGATAAGCCTCTCGAAAGAGAGTGCGAGGATGAAAAGATGCTCGGCGGCGTTTGGATTTGCGAGGAGATCGTCAGCGTAATCCTCTGATTTTGTGTAAAAGATCATGGAAGATGTAGGTCATTGCTCGTTGATAAGTTGCTCGGCGTTCTTAAGACCGAAGGGCATGACACGATAGCAAAAGGTCCCCGAGGAGTTATGAAGGAAGTCTTATGCTTTGGTCTTACAGTGCGATGAGGATTTGATTATATCGAGAGAAACCATCCATAAGAAAGCATTTCATGACCCTGATTAAATCTACGAGTTGGTCGATATTAGGAAGAGGAAAATCATCCTTTGGGCGAGGCGAGATTAAGATCCGGAAGTCGGTACAAATTGAATCTTCCCGGTAGCCTTGAATTCTTGGTACTACATTGGACACCCATTGCGGATAATCGATGGGTTGGATGAAGTTAGCGAGAGCAAGCGTTGTAATTCTTCTTTAACAAGAAGGGCTACTCTAGGGTGCATTTTACGTAATTTTTGCTTGGTTTGGTTTGATGTTGGGAAGGGTAGCGATATTGTGGACTACATATCGGGATCGAAATCTGGCATATCCTCGTATGACCAAGCAAAGGCTTGGCGATGTTTGGAAAGAAAAGTAGTAAAGTCCCTAATTCTTGTGGATCGAGGATTGGCCGACCTTAATGATGCGAGGGTCTTGAGAGTCCTATATTAAGGTCGATAGTGGCCTCGTTGAGAAGGGTAGACGTGTCGAAGGAATGGTTTTGGGAAGATATGAATCCTCTGCCCCTAGATAGGTGAGGGCGAGTCGTCATCCGCCTGATGGATAGTGTTGATAGTAGGAGAGTCGTCTCCAACTATCTCGGGGAAGATTAATGGTATAGAAGCGGAGACCGATTGTTAGTCTCATAGACTAAAGGTCCCGAGGAAATGGTATTGATCAAAAAAAAAAAAAAAAAGTTAGGTGGGATGGAAATGTCATCGTCCACATCAGTGATGCTTGGTTTGGTGGGGAAGATGGTTCTTGATAGGAAGAGGCTCATCAAGAATAGTGGCAGTGGCTTTTGAAATGGGTTTAAATCCCAAACCAAACTTTTGGTGTGGCATGAGAGTAGGAATGGATTTGAGGTCATGTATACCTTGTTCATATTTTCCAAGGCCAAAACCTTTCCACGCGCATCGATATAGATAAGTTTTTGCAAGCGTGGGATTACGTAGATAATCAAACCTGTTAGGTAAGGTTTGGCTCTAGGAGGAGAATCCGGACAATAATGAGGTGTATCAAGACCACCGTAGATGAAATTGATGCATTGATTGGGCGAACCAATGGTAGCGATGCGGCCAGAGACACGATTGATATTCGGGTTGCTTGTCGGGTCTACCATACTCATTAGGTTTGAGATGGGCATCGAAAGAAAAGAGAGGAAGCTCTCTAGTGAGAAGCGCTGCAATGTCTCTTCAGTTTCGCAAATCTGGTAGTTTGGTTGCGAGTATGGAAGAAGATGAAGCCCCATCTGGAGAAGATGCATTTTCTTTTAAAGGGCGAGACCTTGTGGTCATGTCGCATTGCGCGAAGGAAAAGGATCTCTGGATGGGTGTAGATTTTGCCCTCATATTGATATTTTAGGCATCGATGGAGGGTGGATGGGACCTGATGCATTGCGCGAACCCGGGGCGTCGAGATCATGTTATAGTGGAATTTTCCTTGACAATATAGAAGAGTTCATGGAGCGACTTTTTACCTACTCGGATGGGTAAGACCACGGTTCTAGAGTGGCTGCTAGGCTGATCGTTAAATGATCGAAGGGCGAAAGGCGGAGGTGACACCACATTCTTAGGTAACTTAAGTTGTTCGAATGTGTGGGAAGAGATGGCGTTGAGAGCAGCTCCACTATCGATCATAACACGTTTTAAGCGATGTTATTGACTTGGGTGTGATGAAGAGAGAGCCTCGAAATCCTCGAAGAAAGATGAGGAATTTACGAATCCTCAAAAGAAATGGCGGTCGATGGACCATTGATCAACAACCCACTCGAAGAGTGGGGCTCATCGAATTTCTTTGCGATGCGGCGCGATTATCGATTAGAGCTGGCGATGTTGTGGAAGGATTGGATGAGGTCAAAAGAGACATTTGGCCGGAGCTTGGGTGAGTTGCTTCATGACACTCTCCTCAGCGGATACGGGAACTTGAGTCAGTGCGGCACGAATGGAGACCTTGGGTCGTGGGGGCGATGAGGAAGGAGACACGCCTTCGAGGGGCTGCGAAATGACAACCCGTGGTCTAGATGTTGGAGATGAAGATGGGTTATGATAATGTTGGGTTCTAGTGGCGATATGGATTGTGTCGATTTGGGAAGGAGGAGATCAAGTGGAGTGGAACCACTAGAGTGCGAATGGATGGTTGAGGTTCGGATGAGGCTAGGGTAGCAGGAGGTACTTGTTCCTCCTCCAGCAAGGTCACTTTCTTCGAAGGTTCTTGACAACGGCTTGAAGAGCTTTACATCCTTCAGTGTCATGACCTGGAGTACGGTGGTAAGCACAAATCAGATCAGAGTTAAACCAGGTAGGTTTCACTCCTTTGGGGTTATAAGGCTTAATCGGAGGAAGGGTTATGGCTGAAGATTGGATAAGTTGATGAAGGATTTCGGTGTAGAATCCGGTGAAGCGAAGATGAGGATAGAGATAATGGAGATGGTTCTTTTACCTTAGCAAAGTGCCGGGGTAAAAGAACTTGCATGTTAGGTTTAACGGTTTTATTAGGGATCCTCTTATTTGTTTGGACATTCGGAGGAGCAGTCTTGGGTGCTTGGGATGGGAGTAAATGAGACATGATTGTCTTTGGTGGAGGAGGAGTCCCTAAGATAGATTTTGAGGAGGATGGAGATGCGATAATTTTGCGGTTTTGGAGAAAGGGGTTGCTTAGTCGGTTCTGGATGATTTAGATAATGTCGGTTTGGAAGAGGAAGAAGCTCCCAAAATAGGTGAATTTGGAGGAAGATAGGGTGTCTTGATTTTTGGTAACAAAGATGAGGATTTTGATAGAAGAAGTGGCATCTTTTTGGTAGGTAAGTCTACTTTTAGGGATGTTGATGAAGAAGAAGATGATGACTTTGATAGGTGTGTAGAAGAAGATGCCTTCTCGGCGGGCAAATCTAATCGTTTATGAGGCGTGGAGAGAGATTTTTGTGGAAGAACACAGGAGTTTTGATGGTCGAAATATGGGCTTCCCCTTTTCGAGGATGGTGACAACTTCAACGTCATAAGGTGATTGTAACCTTTTTGGAGGAAGCAAATGGGGAGATATTGATGGTATAATGTTAGATTTTGGTTGTCGCGGTTTAGGTTGAGGAATCGAGTGTGCGGTGTTGGTGTTACTTCTTTTGATTTTCTGAATAGGTGAAGTAGTATTAGTGATGGAAGAAGTAAGTGATGAAGAAGTTCCTTGCGAAGGGACCACTTTTGGTGTAGTGATCATGGGTGGAACTACTATAGGAAAAGAGATAGGAAGAGTCAAAGTTGAGGACACTTCGCGAAAGTCGGCACGATTATAGGGATGTTTATCGAGGGCATAGTTGTAGCCGAATGGGAGCAGCGAGTAGTAGATGTGTGCAAGTGGAAACTCGAAGGGATGTAATTGCCTCGAGCATTGAAAGGATGTCGATGATGAGACAGATGAGGAAGACAACTTGTCTCGGGTATGGATGGGAGATCGGACAAAGGAGCGGAGAGAGATGACTCCGTGTTTAGCAATGTAGGAATATCCAAAGATGGGTTATCGAGGATGGAGGAATTCCGTGATTGGTGAAGTGGAAGAGGGTTACGATTCGATTGCTTTGCGTTTGTAGATGATGTGGTTTTGAAGCGGATTCTTGATAGAAATGAAGTTGATAGTGTGGGTGTTTGGTTTTGAGATTACGAAGAATTATGATTTGGGGCATGATTGGGGAAGGGTTGTTTGAAAACGTCCGGTAGCTTGATTTGGGGAGCATTTGGGTTATCGAGAATAAGCTCGCCTTTATCGATGAATTTTTGGACAAGATTTTTGAAAGTCGACATCGTTCGATGTCATGACCCTTGGTTATGATAGTGGCAAAAATCGTTTTCTCGTACCCAAAAAGGGCGTTCTCGACTTTCATCAATATCTCTAATGGGTGGAAGTTCGATCATGCGAACTTCGACATTTTCCTAAGATGGAGGCATATGATTCCCCCAATGGAGCGAAGGATCGAGATGATGAAGCCCCTTTTCGAGCAGATGAAGGGTCTCTTCGTGGTGGTTGATTAGGAGTACTATCGGTTCTCGATGTTTTTAATACGATAGCATTGGTGGACCCTTGATTCTTATCTTTAGGAGGAAAAGAATTTGGTTTGGTGAACCGAGAGAAATCGGGTTTAGATTTGGAGCGAAGTTTTAGTTTTCCTTGTTGATAGCACGAGATTGAGTTTGCGTGCCATTGTGAAGGCTTCTTGAAGGTGTGGAAAGTTTGGATTCTTAACGTGGAAGAAATGTGACTAGCGCAAGATCGGGTGAACAGCTCGATCTGTTGTGATTGAGGAAGAGAAGGACAATTGGTTGATTATCCCTCTCCAATGGCGACAAAGTCTGCATAGACTCATCGTCAAATTGGCGAATGTTGTAAAGATCGTGATTGAGATCTTATGGGCAATATTTATTGAGAAGTTCTCAACAAACATTTGGGCCAATTGAGAGAAAGAAAATAATGAATGTTGAGAATATTATTGTACCGGTCAAAGCGGGACCAGCCCCAGAGACATAGGAAAGGTACGGAGCATGAGCTCTGATCTTGGACAATGAGGTAGCAAGCATGTTTGAATGCTCGCGAGATGTTGTTGGGGTCTTCCCGATATGAAATTTTGAGAATTTGGGAAGTTCCCATTGGGGAGGATAAGGCTTAAAAGCCACCGAAGGATGAATGGGTTCATTGCATACTTCTTGAAAAGGAGTATGAAGGGCGGGCTCCTTTTGTGGAGGCTTCCAGTCTGCAATTTTCTTGAAGAGAAATTGAACCACATCCGATTGGGGAGGAGGTACATTGGTTTGTCCTACATGAGAAGCAAGTAGTGGGTGTGGTTGAGGTGTCGATGGGGATTCATCATTGTTGGATAGGATTATAAGAGGAATAACCGGTGTTACGGTGACACGGGTGGGGTATTTGTTGTGCGGCTTGCGTATAGGCGAGTGCGAGATAATAAGTGGTTGAGCAAATAAAGGTTGGGTGACGGATGGAGCACATGATTGGTGGACTCTATGTTGGTTGATTGGATCGGGATAGATTGAGGAATATGAGTGTTGGTTGGATTGGTCATGTTGGGAACAAGACACGAAAGGGCCTTATTGCTGAATTAGGTATCGAGGTGCCGATCTTAGAGGATGGGCGAATGTCACGATGGCTGGAATATTGGAAGAAAGACCCCTAGAGGGCGAAGTAGGAGCCAAGCTGCTGTTCGGAGGGTTGGCTCATGAAGAGGTATTGACCTTGAGAAGCGATAGAGGCATAGGCGAATTGGCGGCATGTGCGGATGTGCGAGGCAATTTACTATAGCAAGGCGAAAGACCTCTCGAAATGGGTTGTGGAATAGTCGAGGTAGCTGCGGTGTTAGGGATAGGTAAGACTAATTGAGAATTAGTCGACATGGTAGGTGGAAGAGAAAAGGGAGGCATAGGGGCCTCACCCTTCTCCGTGGCTCGAGCGAAGATGATGTGCAAAGCTTGCTCTAAAGAGGCACAGGATGATCCGCGAGGATAATTGTACACTTGTCGGATTGGTGGGTCTTGGTCGATATTTGGATCGACTTGTGTACTAGATAGTCCATGAGGGCTACGGTTGCGATCGAGAGGCACAGAGTCGAGATCCCATGAGAATAGACTACGAGTCGAAGATATTTACGATGGACTAGGAGAAGCCGGACGTGATGGGATTGTTTTGGCTTGATGGAAAGGATTATCGACCATGAGGGGAACCCACTAACGGTGGTCAGGAAGATTGGAGGGTGCGAAAACATCCCAGGCTGGTGGTGATTTCGGAGGAAGAAGGAACTGTTGGGCCATTTTCCTAGATTGTGAGCGGGTGATAGCCGTCATAAACAAGCGAAAGAAGATTGTCTTAACTAATGCACAAATAGTTCAAGCGGCGCAAGTGATTATCTCCTTTAAATTTTGATGCTTTTAAGAAATGAAAATGTTAGGGAAGGCTTTTAGAAGCAGGAACTACTCGAGATAGCCAAACTAGGGATGGTTTGGGTAATGTTTGGTGAGAGTCGAAGGCACTTGATAAAAGACAGTCGTGGCTTGATATAGGGGCCTACCCCGCACTTCACACACCCATGCGATAAGGGAGTCGGGTGCTTTGCCAATATATACCAAAATCTTTCGTGAATTTATAGCGCGGCCCGAGTACCGCGTAGGCTCTTCCTCTTGGATATCACTTCCAGTAGGCGAGGCCGGGGAAGGAGTTTTGTTTAGATGCTTTATACCTAGTGATTTTGGCTTTGTGTGCGAGGTGAAAAATAAAAATCAAATAGTGTCACTACCGATTTTGATCAATTTTCCAACCTAATTAACACTAGATGACAAAGCATGCGGCAATGAAAAGAGAAAGGGTTCTTTTTAAGCACTTAAAAGCGAAATGTTTGATTTCGATGAAGACAATTCAAACAAGTTCTTTCCCAAATGCGATTAGGTTCTTTTTAAGCACCAAAAAACTGAAGTGTTTGGATGTGATAAACAACCAACAAAGAAAACCTAAAAAGGAGAAAACACCGAAAAAGAGGAATACACTGTAGTTTTAGCTCTCGAGGTGTGTGGACTTCAAAAAGCGCGTTGTTGAGCTCTTCCCTCGAAACAATCCCACGAACAAGCAAAGTGCTCCGCATGAAAAGGATCAAGCAAACAACAAACAAGATCCGGAAAGATACATCCGAGATAATGGCGAAGCGAAAAATTTCTATTTTAAGAAAATAGAAAAATTTCAAGATAATGACTTACGCTTAAAAGCAAGATTGAAATGATGAGCGAAATGTTCAAATAGGGTGATAGAAATCGGTGAAGAAAAGGAACAAAGTTCAAAACTAGAAAAGAGATGAACTTACCATAAGGGACTTTGGTTCATGGTCCCACCGTGCGTGCGAGAATGTAGATCAAGAATTTACGTGCTTGTTACTGTCGAGTTAATGCACCAAACTAAACACAAAAACCACGAAAAACCTCAATGAAATAGATACACGATGAAGATGTAGACGGATGAGGAAGTCGATGTAGATAAGGCAGGCGCGCACGAGCAATTCGCACAATAGATCCGAGTAACTGCAAAACACCGGTGCTTGTGAGAAAAAGATGGCGTTAGAAGATATATGGGTGGGTGCCCGAGAAGCGGGTCAGAAGCGATAAGCTTCCTTGGCGGATGTCGATCCACGTTTTCATAAAGAAAAGCGCATACATGATAAAAGATGTAAATAAAGACTAGATTCTCGATTGCGGTAATAAAAGCGAGAACACGAGCAGCGAGCGGGAAATCTGAGAAAAGCGAGGCGAGAAATAATGCTAGATTTGTGTTACTGTGACCTTTTACATCTGCCGAGAAATCGCGTCGCTTTTGTAGAATCGGCGGCCCGATGTGATCGCGGCCCCAGGGACCGATCGGCGGCCCCAGGGCTGTCGGCGTCGGCCCAGGATAAGATCGAGTGTCAGCCCCGAAAGCGACCCGACCAATCGGGGGGCGTGCGATGAGATTCGGGATCGGAAGGTGAATGTTATGCATGTAGGATGTGCGAAGATGGAGAGGCGGCTGGAGCAGAGTCACCGAGATGATAGATAATGGTGTATGGTGTTGATATGATACGGGCGAAATAACGGTGCTCCTCTCGAGGGATTGATTAGGACGAGATCTGCCTAAGCGAGACAATTGATGCTAAGAAGATCTCTCTTTCTCACTCTCTGTTCGTGCGTAAGTGCTTCTTCCTTTCACTCGTTCGTCTCTTTTTTTCGTCTCTTCGCTCTTTTCGATTTTCCGTCCCTAGAAGCCCGAGTTACGGGCTTGCTTTTATAATCGGCGCCGCTCTAGAAAATCGGCGCCCGACCATATGGAGTCGGCGCCGATCGCGGAAAAGACTCCCGAGGTGCCTTAATTGATTGATTCGAGAAAGAAAAGGCTTATCCGACTACGGGAAAATATCCCGCTTAGGGAAGATTAAGAATAGATGTGATACATGGGTAAAATAAATTTGGGGTAGATAAGTGATTAAGATGCATGGGAAGAAGCGTAATTAAATATTTAATTATTTAATTACCCATGGGCAAGATATGATGAAATGAATTAAATTTAGAGATAGGTGATTAAATCACAGATTGGATAATATCCCAAGGGGATAGTTGGTGGAAACGTGCCCCGGTTACCTAAGCACGTAAATGGGTAAGAGGACACTAAATTGGACTAGATTTGTCCAAGAATAAAGCCGCCCGCCACCTAGGAGACACACTCAACCCGTGCCTCTATCACAATCAAAACCATCATCGTCATACCTACCTTCCATATTGGGACCTCATCCTTCCACCTTGCACCAATATATCATACCCCTACGTTTTCTTCAAAGCGATCTCGCCTTTTGCACCCATACGAGGATCAAAGGGTATATCAACATTATCACCCCACGTATCTTGTCCACCCATCAACCCTAAACAAACTCCATCATCAAAGGATTTATTTTCTGTCACTCCCCTTTCTCCATGGTTGTTTCCTGCTACCATGTCATCTGTAGCCTCATCATCTAACCATGACGTAGCTCTGCGCGCCAAAGAAACCACGTTTAGTGAAAAACACATATCAACACCCCTCGGTTAAACCACCACCCATACGAACTAACCACGCCCAAACATTACCAAAACCCGCGCAATCAATACCCTCATCCTCTTCTGATTTTGACCCACTCAAAGGATCTTACGCCAAAATCCTTGCTATGTTAGTAGAGAATGCGACCATTTCCCTACCCCCACTTAGACCTTATGACCCGTCTAAACCTCGACCTATAGGTTATGATGAGTCTAAGATCTGTGCTTATCACCGCACACCAGGACATGATGTGGAGGGATGCAAAGCTTTAAAAACCATCCTTCGTCAGTCACCTCTCCCAGATAGAAAGGTTAAGAAAGACAACTTACGAAGGGAGAGACCTTTAGCTTCAATTCCCTCTCCTATACCATCTATCCCCGCCTCACCACGATCTATCATTATTACAACCCCACCTCTTGAAGACCATAATTTATCCCAACCATCTTCCTCATCTCTGGTTTATGAGATTAATATGATTAGTGTTGCTACTCGAGCACAGAAAAACAACGAGAAAGCGAAAGAAAGCACACCTGCGTCCTCTCTTTCTCTGTCTAGCATCCCGATTGCACCACCACCCAAAGTGGTTATTCATGGACCCGCTTACCCCGTCTCTAATGGAGTTGCCCATCGAGCCATGATCAAACAGCTTCACCAATCACCCGTCAAAATGACACTATATGATCTCATTCAGACTTCTGAATCTCATCGACAAGCTCTCGTTGAAATTCTTCAGGGGATCGAGGTCTTACCTAATGAAGCCCTGCCCGTTGCCTCCATTCTAACACCCAATCACGTTGCCTCTCTCACCAAACAACCCACCACCCCAACCACTTCTGTCTCTGTACCACAAGCTGCTGCAGTCAGTTTCTCTGAAGATGAAATTGTCGATTTTGGTACAGAAGATCCTGACCCTGCCCTGTTCATCTCAGCTTACGTCCGGGACATTCGTGTACGTCGTGTTATGATTGACGGGGGTGCTAGCCTAAACATCATCTCTTCAAAAGCTTTTCAACAAATGAATATCCCTTCTAGCTACATGTGTGCCAACCCCATCATGTTGCGGTCATTCAATGATGCTATTACCTCTACCTTAGGCACCGTGATCCTCAACATTCGGGTAGGACCACGTACTTTACCCGAACTCTTCTATGTCCTTGAGGAGAGTTCGATATAATATATTCTGGGTCGTCCTTGGATCCGGGCCATGGGATGCGTTCCCTCAACCTTACATAGATGCATAAAATTTGAGTACGAGGGGAAGTCCTACACCGTAAAAGCTGATCCTCCCCCCTTTAAAACCTGCAATATGTTATACCGCCCAAATGATGTGCTTATACCAATCAAGACACCCGTTCATTCAACCCACCATCTTCTTGAACTATGCCTCAACCATGTACCTCAATCGCACCTACGCCTTGGTAATGAAACCACCGTCGCAAAAACCACTTCCCTTCCCGCAGCTAACATCCCAACCTCGAGACCCCTTAGTAGATGTTTTTCAGCACCTTACGCTGGGGGAGTATCGCCTATATAACGTTAGTTCTTTCCATACCCCACAGGAGTACGGACAATTACATGCACATCCTACCTATGACCGCCGTGTGGGGGAAGTAATCTCCTACGGACCACCTCATTGCCGCACTAACCTAACGTATGGGGGTGTCGACGCATCTTCCATTGCCCCTGAGCCTCCTCTTGGTGTGGTTCCTTTCCAGTCCGATTTTCAATACCTTACCAATCGTCGCTTTGCCCTCACCTTCTTGACTCACTGTGCTTGGAAAGGCTTTGGTTTTGGTCTTTATGAACAAGGCCGACATACGCTCATCCCCATCACCACACGCAAACATAATGATCGCAGTGGTCTCGGTTTTCCTGAAACACCTACACAGGAGACACCTCGTGTCAGCTGTATTCTGGAAGAAGACGACGTCACCCCTACCAAACCATCATCACCCACTTTGCCATCATCACCCACAGAATCTATAGACCCTGAATCTATCCCTCCTAACTTTTTTTTTCATAAATGCTATCTTCATAGGTCCTCTCACTTATCAACGCGATAATGAGGACCCATCTTCTCTTCCCCTTCTGTATCCAGACATGATCGAAGAGGATTCGCCTTTGATTAATGTTGTTGAGTGTCAGGATGACGACTCCATCCTCACTTACCTTGGCGCGGATGATTCTTATATTCAACGAGCCTTACCATCTGAAACCCAAACCATGCTGAATGAATCTACTATAGAAATCAACATCCACACGGAGGAGGATCCTCACATTGTGAAGATCGGACAATCCCTTAACGCATCAGAACAAGTCACCTTTACTACTTTCCTCCGTGCTCACAACCAAGCTTTCGCTTGGTCCTACGCTGACATGCCAGGAATTGATCCTACCATTGCCGTCCATAACATCACTCTAAACCCCGATTCCAAACCAGTCAAACAAAAACTGAGAAAAATGCATCCACGCATTGCCCTCTTGGTCAAAGAAGAGCTTCAACGACTTCTTTCTGTTTCCTTCATCTTGCCTATTGACTATCCTCAATGGATTTCTAACATCGTACCTGTCACTAAAGCGATGGGGGGACTTCGGATATGCATGGATTTCTGGGATCTTAACCTCGCTTGCCCTAAGGATGACTTCCCCCTACCTAGCATTGATCAACTTGTTGATCTCACTGCGGCCATGAGATGCTTTCTCTCATGGATGGCTTTTCGAGGATCTGACCAAATTTTGGTTGCCCTGCCCGATCAACACAAAACTACCTTCATAACTCCTTGGGGAACCTTCTGTTACCGTGTAATGCCATTTGGCCTTAAGAATGTTGGTGCGACCTATCAACGGGCTATGACCTACATTTTTCATGACATTATGCACACTATCCTTGAAGATTACGTCGACGATCTTCTTGGCAAGTCTAAACATCGCGGTGAACATCTCGATGTTTTAACCATTATTTTTGATGCCACCTTACTGATATTACATCCGTCTTGACCAAAGAAATGTGTCTTTGGTGTCCTTTCGGGAAAGCTTCTTGGTTTTATCGTCTCTTTGCGTGGCATCGAGGTCGATCCATCTAAAGTCAAAGCTATCATAGAAATGCCCCCACCTACCAAATCTCAAACAATTGCGTAGTTTACAAGGTAAGCTCAATCTATCCGACGTTTCATCTCCCACTCTCGGATCGATGTCAACCTTTCCATCACCTCCTTAAAAGGACATTGAGTTTCAATGGAGTGAAGAGTGCCACCAAGCCTTTGAAGCTCTCAAAACTTATCTCTTGCAGCCACCCGTGCTTATCCCACCTCAAGGCGACCGCCCTTTCTACCTTTACCTTTCCGCCACTGACCACGCTTGTAGGGGCCATGCTTGCACATCGTGACTACGAAAATCGAGAACAAGCCGTTTATTATATAAGTCGTACTTTGGTGGATTATGAGACTAGGTATACACATGTAGAAAAGTTGTGCCTAGCCCTATCATTCGTGGCTACCAAGCTCAGACACTACCTTCGAATCACAAAACTTTCGTCATCACCAACACGGACCCCATCCATTACATGTATGCCAAACCTCATCTAAACCAGCATCGCATCGCCGATGGCTCATGCTCCTCACCGACCTCGACCTTGAGTTCGTCCACGAGAAATCAATCAAAGGACAAACCATCGCGAGACCAACTTGCGGAAGCCCCTTTACAGAACAATTTACCAATTTTATATTCCCAGGCGAACTCATCGCCACTCTTTCACTCGGGAAGAGTCGTATCAAATGACCCTCTTCTTGATGGATCTAAATGCCAACGCGGTGGAGGAGCTGGCGTTGTTCTCGTTCCTCTTGGCGTTGAGCCTATGCCTCTTTCATTCCGACTCGATTTCCCTTGCACTAATAATACAGCGGAATACGAGGCCCTTGTTAGGTCTCCAGGTTGCGTTGCACTTAGGTATCAAATCTATCAATATTTTTGGCGACTCTCAATTGGTAGTCAATCAAGTTATGGGCATCTACCAATGCAAAAATGAGGAACTTCAAAAATACAAACACTACGTGGATTCGCTTCTAGCCTTATTTACTCACTATTCTATCCAAACCATTCCACGCTCTACTAACAAATTTGCGGATACTATGGCTTGCTTAGCCTCGCAAATTCCAGCCTCATCAACTGACTCGACATTTTTGTCTTGGTCAACAACTCTTTGCCCCATCTTATTCAGCCCGGTTGTTTGTATGCGATAAATACGTAATGCCTGCTTTCGCGGGATACTTGGTATCACCAATTCCATGACTACCTTACCCTCTGTTCTCCCTTCGACCTTACTAGTCTTGGTAAACGTGCTTTTCTTAAACGCGTTTCTCGTTATGTAGTTATGGGGGGACTCCTTTATAAACGTGGCTTTGATGGCATCCTCCTTCGATGTCTCACCGGTGCGGAGATCACCCATACCATCCAACAAGTCCATGACGGTATTTGTGGTGGACATTTTAGTGGCCTTGCCGTGGCTAAACGAATCCTTCGCCTTGGTTATTATTGGCCTACTCTCAATAACAACTACTACGAATATGTTAAGCGTTGTGTTATGTGTCAACAACATGCCAACCTTCAACATACTCCTAGCCACCCGCTCCAGGTCGCTCGAGATCTTTGGCCTTTCTCACAATGGGGTTTAGACCTTATTGGTGAGATTCACCCGTCCTCTTCACAACGTCACCGATGGATTATCACAGCCACCGAATATTACACAAAATGGGTGGAGGCTATTCCACTCATTTCAACTAAAAAGGAAAAAATTGTCGAATTCATTAACCATCACATTATCTGTCGTTTTGGTATTCCTCATCGCCTAATAACGAGATAATGGTAAATCTTTAAAAACAAGTTGTTCTGAAGACCTTTGTGACAACTTTGGTATCAAACTTAGTTTCTCATCGCCTTACTATCCGCAGGCCAATGGTCAGGCTGAATCTTCTAATAAAACCCTAACCAAAATCCTCATGAAAGTTGTCAATGAATCCGGAAGAAATTGGCACGATCACATTCCCTTTGCCCTTTGGGCTTATCGTACTAGCATTCGTACCTCTACTAATGCCACACCTTTTCTTTGGTATATGGTACAGAGGCTGTTTTGCCTCTCGAAATACAAATACCCTCCTTAGAATATCTCTTGGGGATATTCTCACCAACGATGATTTCCGCCAAGGCGGTTAGCCCAATGGAGCTTCTTGACGAGACGTCGTCTTACGACTCTTGATCACCTTCAAATCTATCAAAAACGCATCAAACGTGCTTATGATAAGCGACTTCATGAGCGTACCTTTAAGGTTGGTGATCTTGTCCTCAAAGAGAATCAACATGTCACCAAACTAGAAAAGAGCAAACGTGGAAAATTTGCTCCCAATTGGATTGGGCCTTACATAATCACTCACACCTATGGATCAGGCACTTATCGTTTAGCTTCGCTTAATGGTAAGCTTTGAGCACAAACCCTTAATGCCTTGCATCTTGACCATTCTCTTGTTGAATTTAGTGTTATATCACTTCTTATCTACTGCTTTCGTCCCTTGAGCTCACATACCACCACATGCACTTCGTTTCCTACACCTCATAATAAAAATCAAGCTCACATAGTTTGATTCTCACCTCACCTAAACGATGCCTTCCCCTTTTTAGTCTAGTCCATGACTTCAAAGTTTTAAAATAAGCCGTATTCTTATGGGATTTTCTTGAGTCAAACTTCCTACCAAACTAGATGCTTCACGCCAAAAGAACATCTAGCTATCTAAATTATATATAGACTGTTCCCTCGAAGGACAGCTATATGCCAAATTATTGTTGCTATTATATATAGACTGCTCCCCCGAAGGACAGCTATGCACTAAAATCATATCTGCTACTATAAATAGACTGCTCCCTCGAAGGACAGCTATACACAGTCAGCCTTTATCAGAAGCTTCTCGCATTGATCAGCTTCGTGAAGACCTCAAGAATAGCACAATCAATATCCCTTGTAGACTTCCCGCATCGATCAGTCTATATTCAGTAAAATAAAAGCCTCATTCAAAAAGAACTTTTTGGGTCATGGACTTGTCTATTTAGGGTAGGTTCTCTTTCGTCAGAACACTCACTTTGTAATAAATTCTCTGTACCTCAGCTATATCATCCACCTCACCTCACCATTTGTTTCAACTCAAGGGACGTAACGTACACCCGATATATTGTGATCATCTGACTCTTTTCACCTATGGACTTCTCGTCATGCACGGTACCTAGGGCTTCAAGCTCGTTCTACGTTTGGTGGTTTGTTTAGCTCTTTTCACCTACGGAGCACTCTTTCCGCTTTGCCTCGCATCTAGGATTGTGTGTTGATCTTAATCAGGACATGGTTCCCTACCACTTGGGTAGGCTAACTTTCGCTTCCCTTATACCTTTTACAACATCACCAATTCATTTCCGACACCAACAACCTTACCTTACCAATATTAATATCAATATTCTTACCAATCAACCAATTGCCTAAACCGTACCAAATTGCCTGAATTCGCCTCTCCCTGATCCTAAGGGAGAACTACATCGGTCTGAGGCCCCTCCTTGCTTTGTGCAAAGGGCTATGTAGGCAGCACTTCGGAGACATGGGGTCTCCCAAGGTTAGCTCGACCATCCCCTACCATAACCTATCATGTGTGGTAAATATAAATATTTTTGTGTATTTCTATTTAATCACATTCCTCTTTATCCTTTTTCAAAACACAAAAGTCAAAACGAAAACATTCTTATTATTATAACTCAAATCAACATACATATTCAGTTTTATTTAGATGTTAAACAAATACATCTTCTCTATCATCGACACACGCAGTCGGTCGGTCTTATTTATTCTTATACCTTGCTAACATTTATTTAGACCCTCACGCCTCATCCCGAACTAGGTGATGATCGTGATCGTCGACCCCTCTCGCCATGAGCCTCTCTGTCCTCAATGGTACCACGGCTATTGGTACCGCCCAGCGATCTGCCCGATCTCTCTGTAACATATGAATACGCCCTCTCGCATGGAGGACTCCGACCTCTAGTCTCTCACCCGTGACTCATGACCACTAACAATCCTCTTGTCTCATTCACTGCGTTTGGAGCTGCTTTGAACCAAGCAGCTGCAGAGCGATCCCTCTCTGCTGTAATCACCGCTATGTCAGGACGATCACGTACACCTCGCAGTTCTGCTACCCACCATAATCTATAGGCCTCTGTCGTTCCTGCATCCATTACCCTGCGATCGGCTGCTACCTCTTCAGGCCCTTCTGGAGGTGTTGGCTGGGGAGGTGAGAATCTTTGCCTCTGCGTCGATCCTCATATATGGTCTATAAGCTGGGGTATATCTGCACAAATCCAAATTGTCGCCGCACGCGATCTAGAGGAATCCTCTCATACTCACCTGGCCTGTGCCCTGCGATCCACCTCAATCGCTCTACACCCCTCAACTCCTCAGCTATATTCTCTGTTACCATATAGTTCCCGTAAGGCCGCCAACAGATATCCACAATCGTCACCCTCTCCCATACCTGCCTATAATACTCAATGTCACCCGTCATGGCACAGGATCTTGCCTCTTGTTACATGCGGACCCATCGTCGAATCCCAACCTCGTACTCCGGTCTCTCATTTGGATGGATCGGCCTATTGGTCGCACACAAACAATGTGCTCATAGGCCCAACAGTGTAATAAGTATGAACAATCCAGTGTCGTTCTGTGATTTCACCTACAAGCCCATAAACCCCTGTATAGCTCCGCCAAATATGCAGGTGCCCATGCAAAAGTCACGTTCCTTTCTATCATCTCCCAAATAACACACATCAATGCCTTTGGAAATCTTCCCCCTTCTGCCCTCGGTAATGCATAATACCCTACCGCTATCATTAATATTACTGCTAACCTTGTCTCCTCAGGATGTGCTGCATACATTATCCCATACGTAAATGACAAACCTCGCTGTGTTAAATCTCGTGCGTATGGACCAAATACTGCTGTTATCGCTCCCCGTGCCGCGCTAGGTAATGCCTGATATACTGGTTTTCCTGTAATTGGGAGTCTCAAAATACGGAACACATCTTCGATATTCTTGTCATTTCCCCTGTTGGCGGATAGAAGGTATTTGTCTCGGGATTCCATCTCTCGATCAACGCTGTAACATAGCATGGTTACGTGCGATTCGTGAATAATAAGCGGATTCCACTTAACCCCAAACGATTTATCAATGTCCATTCAGCTGGCGTTACATCCGCTCGGATTAAGTGACAAGCGTTGGTACACTATCATTCATCCTCAACCCTGCCTCTGCCTGCATACATCCAAATAACAAAAAACCATTCAATTCCTCCAATCCCCGGGTTTTCTCAAATTCTAAAATTCCTCACGGCAACCGGTATCGTTTACACTAACTTAGTACCGGTTGAGTAACCGATACCGGTTATCCCTAACGATATCGGTCCTGTTTACTTTCATACACCTACACCTAAAAACAACCACCTACGACAATAAATTGCTCGTTTATTCCTCTCTGTATACACAGACATACTTGAAACCCTTGATTACCTACCATGTAACACTCACCCCATTTATAACCCTTGTTATCATCTTTTCTTTCTCATATCTACCCACATACTCTCCCCCATCTTATTCACAAAACATGCAGTAGTCAAATCACAAACAAAACGTTACCTCTTGGGTTGCAGTAGCTTGAGGTGGCCCTTGTCTTCCCTCTTGTCCCTGCCTGCTGGATGTTTCTCCTCGTCCTGCCATTATCACCACCTTTTTCAAACCTGCCTTTCTGTCTTCTGAATCTCAGATCACAATCACTTTCCCTGTCTCTTTACTCCTAATCACTCAAATCTCTCATGCAAATACCTGTCTCAGTCGTCAAAAAGCGTCGCGTTCGCGTATTTAACTCTTGCATGGCTCTAAAAATAAGAACTTAAGTTGCCACCCTAGCTTTTCTATTTTTAGAAAAGCTCATAACTAAATAACCGGTATCGGTCATGTGACCGATATCGGTCTAGCACTATCTACTGAGAGCATCGGTTATTAACTAACCGATATCGGTTATAGACCTATCTTTTTACAACATGGTTCTTTTTCTTCATTTTCTACCTAATTTTTTGTCGCGCCCGCCCTTTTTCCTGCATAACAACACCATTATCCATATTTCTCCATCCACCACACATATCATTACAATGTCCATAACATCATCTATTTTACAAAAACAAACAAACCATCAACTAAGTCACATCTACACAAAACCAAAAACTCATCATTTGGATCCAACTCATCAGATACATATATAACAATGTCACAAAACCAGCCCACAACATGCAACATTTCATCATATAACATGTCATCCATATATACTTGCAAAAACAAAAACATCAACATCATCCATATATCAACATGTCAACTAAACTCATCCTACATTCTATATCACAAACCATCGACAAAATACTTAAACACATTTTGAACAACTTTGCATGTGGATCAAAACATCATCTCTATATATATATACAAATTTTCAAATATCTGATGTGCCTGCATCGGGGCCTCTGTGATCTCATCATCAACTAAGCCGGCACGCGAGCCGCATGATAACTATCAAAATCTCGACTCGGCTCACGCGGCGGTCCCTCATATCAAAAATATACTCGGCTCGCGAGGCGGTATCAAATATCTGACAACCGTACTCGACTCGCGAGGCGGTATATAATGAATAAATGAATCCATACATGAATAAATGACGGCACGCGAGGCCTCTATCAACACAACCGGTTCGCGAGACCGGTGCCCATGTCCTATACAAAATACAAAAACTATGTGGGGATCCCTCGGCTCTCCCCACCCCTCGGCACCTCTCCTGCTTGGTCCTGTGGCGCCTCTCGCCTCCTGCACCTGTAACGAGACACGCCGGCATGGCTGCGCCTCCTGCGATCTCACTACGCGAGGTCTCGCTCGGTGTGCCGCGTATGGGCTGATACTCGGCTCGGTACTATCAAGAACATCCTGATAGTACTGGGCCTCCGCTCTCGCCTCCATGTATCTATCCCGTGCCACCGTCGGTACTGGGGCTGGTCCCCAGGACTCCTCTTTGCCCGGTACCCCACATTGCTGTCTTTGGTGGTGCACATGTGGTGTGCTTCTTTTGTGGTGGTATCTGTACTGTGCTGGGGGTGTGGCTTTGTCTTCTTCTTTGATCTTCTTGTGCTGCATGCTGTCACACACTGCTGTGTTTCTTCTTTGGTGGTGGTCTTTGCTTTGTGCACATGCACTGAGCACAGGCTAGCTGCCCCTGTAAGACCCCTATACGTGCTGCTGTGTGCAGTGAAAGCTGCCCTGTAATAACTACTGCACTTGGCCCTGAGGCTGATCTCTCTCTGCCGTCACCATTTGCCAGTCAGGCATGTGGGGGGTATGCTTTACCCTCGCCGCTCTCGGCCAGCCCACCAAACCCTGTATGCTCCCGTGCACCCAGCATCATCTACGCCATCATCTGCTGGCCTCTCTGCAACCCAATCTGGATCCAAGGGCTGTGGTGCAGGCAGTGGGGCCTCTACATCATCCCTCCTGTACTGAGGGAAGGGAGGTGGCTCGTCCTGTCGCAGCCCCATCTGCCTGCGTACCCTCTCTAGGGTATCCTCTCGTACTCTCCCGGCCTCGTCTGCTTTATCCGAGAAAGTGTCTTTGGATCCAGCGTAACTGTACTCGGCCTCCTCTGTGCGGGTGATGACCTCTGTAAGGTCTCCATATGATGTCTACCACTGTCAGGCCCTCTAATAAATGTCTATAATACGCCACATCTCGCCCTGCAAGAACTGCTCGTGGCTGCCCCACGACCCCCAACCACCTCTGAAAGCCATATCTGTATATGACCTGTGGCCCTGGCTGCTGGGGTAACCCTACTGGCCTGATGCATATGATGTGCTCATATGCCCAACAATGCAGCAAAAATGTCGAGCAGAATCTTAGGAATCGCCTCATCCGTGATAACCCCGAGCTCTGTATAGGCTGCACTGAGATACTGCTGGTGCCCACGCATAATGTAGTATGCTCCTCAATCATCTCAAGCAACACCCCCATCAACGCCCGTGGAAAGCGGCCTCCCTCTGAGTCTGGGAGGCGTGCGGGTGATCCCATCATCATCGGCCACGACCAGTAGTGTCTCGTGTCGATGCGCACGGTACATGTCACCATACCCATGCTCACATTTGTGATAGGTAAGTAGCGCGGCTGCATCTCCAAAAACCTGTAATATGCTATGTCCATGGCAGTCTCTGAATCTACCTGGAAGACTGCCTCTCCCTCGATAGGTAGTCGAAGGATGCGATACACATCCTCCAACGTGATAGTCATCTCCCCAGTCGGGAGATGGAACACATTGGTCGCCGGATCCCATCTCTCGATGAGGGCGACCATCAGGCTGTGATCTCTCTCTATCGCTCTGTACCTCTGGACTCCACCGAGTCCCACCTCGCGCATGATCACCCAGTGAGCTGCGGACACATGTGGTCTCATCCGCACCAACAGCGGGGGCATCCTATCCCGCATCGTCAACTGCTGACGTGCCTGCAAAACCAACCCACATCCTTAGACCTACTTTTTATCACAACATCTACTTTACCCTCTAAACCCCCTTTTATCCCCCCGACCACACCCCAACTCTCTACCACCCCCCTGACCCAAACTCACCCCACCACCCCCCAAAAAACCCACCTAACCCCACCCACCCAAATCCCATACCTACCCACCCAACCCACCCAAACCACCACTACCCACCCAAAGCCCAAAATCTACCCCCCCACCCAACCCAAAACCCACCCCCCAACCCAACCCCAAATCCCACCCAACCCACCCACAACCTACCCCACCCAACCCAACCCAAACCACCCCAAAGCCCAAAATCCCCAAACCCCCCAACCCACCCACCCCCCCCCACCCCACCCACCCCACCCCACCCAAAGCCCAAAATCCCCAAACCCACCCACCCACCCCCCAACCCCCACCCCAACCCACCCCACCCCACCCAACATCCAAACCCACCCAAACCCCAAAATCTGAAACCCAACCCACCCACCCACCCCACCCCCACCCCACCCACCCCAACCCCAACCCAACCCAACCCAACCCATACCCATACCAAACCCAGCCGACCGGCGGCCGACATGACGACCGACGCGACCAAGCCGGTCCACCCATTGACACACCACTGTGTCCACACATTTCGACCGATGCGTCGCTTTGCAGCAACCGACATCGGTCATTTGTAATTCTTAGGAGCCGAACCCCAGCGCGGCCCCCCGCCCATATTTTTCCATTTTTATACTTATCTACCCACCCAAACACCATAAAAACCTACCCACCCAGCCGACTTGCCCTATTTTACCCCTCTATCCTCTTCGTTTTTCAAATTACGTCAATTTACTCATTATTTCCTAAAAAATGTAAATTCCTACCCAAACCCCCAATTTCGCTTAATACCATTCAAATGCACAAAATAAAGAGTTCCGAGCCTACCCGTACGATGACACGTCGTCGTGGTGGGATGGGTGGTGGTGGTCAGTTGGTCCCGGCCCCTCTGCTCCCTCTGCTGTGCCATGGCTCCAATTCTACTCTGCTGGGTCCCCGGCCAATCAACTGCTGCCTCCTCCTCACTCGGGCCCGCAAACAACTCACTCCTCCAGCAAAATAGCTCCACCTCACTCAATAAACCTCCAATCTCAACTCTCCACGTCAGACAAGTCAATTTGGTTTTCAAAATAACAAAGTGACAATGACAAGCCGTATTTTTCTTTTTATAGGTTTTTCGCCCTTAACCGATATCGGTTTCATTTTGCCCTAATGAACCGGTATCGGTCCCTTAACCGATATCGGTCATGTAGAATCGACATCGGTTTTTCTGCCAACTTTCCCCCAATTTTTTGCCCTTATTTACCATTTGCCCCTTTTTTAACCACATATCACCTATATCCACCTTTCTTTGAACACCATTTGTTTACCTATTGGCCCGACCAGAGGCCTCAGGCCTCGGCCTACCTGTCGGCCCGACCCAGGCCTCGGCCTACCTGTTCGGCCCGACCCAAGGCCTCGGCCTACCTGTTCGGCCCGACCCAAGGCCTCGGCCTACCTATTTGGCCCGACCCAGGGCCTCGGCCTACCTGTTTGCCCATTGGCCTCGGCCTACCTATTGGCCCGACCCAAGGCCTCGCCTACCTGTTGGCCCGACCCAGGCCTCGCCCTACCCATTTGGCCCGACCCAAGGCCTCGCCTACCTGTTGGCCCGACCCAGGCCTCGCCCTACCCATTTAGCCCGACCCGAGGCCTCGGCCTACCCATTTGGCCCGACCCAGGCCTCGCCCTACCCATTTGGCCCGACCCAGGCCTCGCCTACCTATTTGGCCCGACCCAGGCCTCGCCTACCTATTCGGCCCGACCCAAGGCCTCAACCTACCTGCCAGGCCCGCCCCGAAGGCCTCGCCCTGCCCATTTGGCCCGACCCAGCCCGCCCCTCCCCATCCGGCCCACCGAGGCCTTACCCTACCCATCCGGCCCGACCCAAGGCCCTACCAACTTGGCCCGACCCAGGCCGTACCACTTCGATACCTACCTTACCAATCAACAACATTTTACTTTTATCCACCCATCATGTAGCTTTTGTTCCATCGAGCTCACTGTTCGTGTTTTAGCATGATTAGGGTCCTTGACTTGATCTGTCGACCAACTTTGCCTAGACCTGGGCCGTGACGTTTATCTCAACCAAACCAACCATTTGAGTGCTTTGCCGAACACGCCTAAACGTTCTGTACCTTACCTTATTATATACCACTGGAGCTACTTCTATGCCTTGGATACCGGGATTATATCACCCTTGTTTGGATAAACTATCGACCTTTGCTATGCCTTTTTGGTTTGCTCGTCAAATCATGTACCCTAGTCGTCTATTGCATTTTACCATGCGTCTGCTTCCTTGGACCTACCCCACCATCTTACCATCCCCTCTACCCCATTTACCCTTTATCAACCCTATCCACTGATTTCCCCTTCACTCAATCATGTGATAGATTTGAGGGATTACCTATATCCTTAACGGAGAAACCACTTCATATTATTGTCAGTGCGACTTTACAAAAAACAAGCTACACGACAATAAAGGGGCTAATGTAGACACCAAATTTGTGTCTTACGACCCCTTGTGACCCGCATCTCATCTCGCAACTAACCTCATCACCTAAACCTTACACAATTATTTATTAATTACCTTGTAATTGATAAATCCACATCACCTTACACTGCCACCTCATTTTGCCACCTCATCATGACCTAGCCCTAACCTAAACTAACCTAATTAAGACCTATGACTTGGTCTAGACTCACATCCATAACTAATGCCTCCTTACTCGCACTTTTAAAACCGACCTTCTAGCCACTTGACCAAGCCCATGGCTGATCTCTCGGGAGAAAGCGGGGAAGGTGGGCTATTTTACTAAAAATAGCCTACTTTTTCCTTACCGATGCGGTTCTACTCGACCGCCATCGGTTCTGCATGTAACCGCCATCGGTTCCACTGTAAATGGCCTCCCAGACCAAAAACAAAGGATCGAAATTTCATTTTGGATCGGAAGGAAAGATTTTGAATCAACGAGAGATCATTGGGAGCGAAAAAGAGAGTCCAGATCTTCACTTGACCAGAGCGAGGCAGTGGAAATACCGAAGTGTTTACACAAAGGAGATCAGCTTGCATCTTCGTCAAAACCAGTAAGTCACATCTTGCATGTCCTCTGTTATAACATTTCTTATGCCTTTTGAATTACAGTCCTCATAAATCCATCCCTGAATCCACTACCCAACATGCATATTACCTCTAACTATCATTCATCTACCTCTCATCACCTTATTTCCTAATACCACCTATATACAGCCTTACAAACAACACAACTACCCCACAAAGCAACTAACCTACAGATCCTAGAACCCACCGGTATCGGTTATCGATGCTAGGCATCGGTTATCGATGCAACGCATCGGTTCCTCCGATCAAAACCGAGAAAACCAGCCTTTCCCTACCCGGTTCAACGAAGCAACTTAATTGATATTTTACTGAGTCTTTTGTGTTAATTCATATTAGCGGGAAACCACCACCTTGAAAGGAAGTTTTATAATTCATATTAGCCTTCCAAGCTGACCACCTTCTATAAACCATCTCGAAGTTTTATATTTCACAGGCCCCATACATGAGATAATTCCTTTGAAGGAGTTTCAAAATATTCATGTCAGTCGGTCGGTGTCATATCATCCAATGGCTTGATTACCTTTGATCGGGCTACTTCAATGTATTGATTACCCATTTCCCAATCAAGCACCATGAGACCCTACGTGGGAGATTTCTTTATATTTTTATTTAGCCAATGAGATAATCGTTGATAGATTAGGGGCTGCCACTTGCTGCACAGTGTGGGTGTCAAGGAAAATCATTTCCTACATCCAAGGAAACATCTCATCGGATTCAGGCTCGATGATAGGTGCACCAACCATTCCTTATTCTGGAGGAGGAGGAAAATCCTGAATGAGAGAGGTATGGGTGTCAACAAGAGGTGAGACCTCCTATGGTGACTCGAATACTTTGGGTCTTGAACCATGTGTTCTTCATCCACTTGTGTTTCAGCCATTGGATTTTCTTCCTACATTTCTACGATCAATTATTCCTCTCACAGTGACGTAAATGAGTCTTCTTCTACCCTAGATTTCTTTGGCATCTTCTTGTGAGGAGAAGCTTCCAAATGTGGCCTTCCTTTTTGAAATTTCTCTGGAGTGTTTAGAACTAGAAGTCACCTCTACAAATTTTGAAGATGACTAATGGGAGGATTTCTTTTGACTTGGAGGAATTCCTCATGACTGGATGATCATGGTTCTCTTCTTCTGAAACCAATTTCTCGTTCTCCTTGCCACTTTCTCAATCCACTCCTTTATACCCCGATTCACGAAAATACCAGCTAACTGGAGGCAAGGGGTACATATTGAATGTTGTGTACTGGGATCATACATCTATGTCCCATCATCATGTAAAATATATTCATACCAAGAAAATTTGAATTTATTCATCTCACTAATTTTCATCCTCATATATTCCTTTTCACGCACTTCAAATTCATCAACACAATTAGCCTAGTAGTCCTCGACTTATGGCTCATGTTGTAATTATGGGATGTAGAAAGAGTTGGGATCTTCTCGTATGTCGAAATTAGGCCTGACAATGTAGGAATGCAAAGTCAAATGAGTGAAAGTGGCCTCCAGATGAGATGTGTCATTTGAGCTCTTGCACGTGAATAACCCAAGAGATATAGGAAATAAAATAAACTTATTCCTCCTACTCCTAAGCCTATTATTCACTTGAATGATCTGCCTGTAGAGCTCAAAAAATACAATTTTGTCACTAAGGTACTTGGGCAGCCTTAACGGGGTTTGTTCAAGCCAACAACTCGCAGTAGGATAAGGTTGAGAATTATATGAAATAAGAACCATATTTCTTAATCAAGGACGCCGCTTGTGGTGAAATCCTAGCTTCCAGATCCTGTTCTAAGATTTGGACCACATACATTTTGAACGCATTGTTCATGTGAGTGAAATGTCAATGTATTTCATCCATTACCAATTGTGGAAGATTCTTGTATGTAGGTACCTTGGCAGAGATATTCTGCGTGAGGGCCAATCCTTTGAAATATATTGAGCTAGTGAGGAGATAGACCAAGTAAGAAATCATGTGGAACTTATACGTCATGGGTACTTGGAGTAGTTGTAGATAGAGATTATCAATGATGATCTGCCCCAATCAATTCTCTTCTTTCCTTTTGTCAACATCAAGATGAAAAGGCCCATCCAGTCTTAGAATTCTCTTTTGCTTTCTTCACCCAAAACTCTGATAAGGAGAGTGATGGCATCTAGATATCTTTCTCGAAACTCACACCTTAGAATGTTCTTGGGAATCCTTGAGGGATTTCTCCTATTTTTAACCACGAACCAAGTGCAACCCCTTGCACGTAGGCATCCATCGTTTCACAATCATACAAGGTTCTGTCCTTTAAGATGACGACTATGTTGGGTGATGTAGGTATCTGTAGAGAAATTGAGATGGTTCTAGGGCTAATGACCAACATTGTTGTTCCATTTTCAGCTTAGATGGTTCATGTTTTAGGCTCATAGTGGTGAGAGTAGGCTAGGACCAACTCAATACTTTTCACAGACACTGGATGTCCTCTGGCGCGAACAAGCCACTTGTGAATATCTGATCTTCAATATTCTTTTGGTCTTTGGATGTCATGCAAGTTCTAAGGTCATTCATTTCCATGTACAATACATCATTGTCTTTTATCTCATACTCATAGGTGAAGGGTTGTGCCAACTTCTATCTCATCCACTTCTACTTCATGTTTTCCTTAGAAAGGGCAATTTACTATTTTTAGTAAGTATGAAAACGTAACTCCCTCGAACCTCAACTAGATGTTGTGAATCGGATTTCCTCTTCTCCCTAAATTCCTCTCACTTTCTAGATCAACTTTCTATTTTTATAAGGTGCTCATGGGACCACTTACTATTTTTAGTAAGTTCCAAAATTGGAACAAAATGCCCATTCTGGTGAATTATCAGCTGTAATGCATCTTCAATGTCTTTGTCTCCTTCGCAAGTTCTTCTGTTGATGACTTTCCCAAAATAGCAGTCTCTTATATAGAGGACTTGCTATTTTTAGAAAGTGAGATTCTGAAGGTTGTATTGATGTGGAATGAAGTTTTCCAATATGGGTTTTTTCCCAATATCGCCCCTCTAAAATTTTAGACCTACCCGCTCAACAGTTTAGGAGATTTTGAACTTTTCATTTTTCAACATGACATAGTGTTTCCGGACACAAAAACCATTAATGGACCTCAAAAATTACATTTCTTATTTTCTCCTCTATTTGTGATGAAATTTATATTTTTTAATATTTTTTTTCCCCTTGTGCATTCGGTGAAATCTCGTTTCGATCCGACCACCGGTTTGACGGAAATCAAGCTTTTTTCTCCATTGGGTCGTAAAGAAGGTTTCTTCACTGTGAATGTTTTATGGCATGAGAGGAGGATATGAAGGTATTTTTCTGATGGTTTTGGATAGAGGAAAAACAGAAAAAAATTCATGAATCCATGCATCTGTTTGCAATATTTCTTCAAATTTCAATTTCATGGCAATGGGGATTTATATTGTTCTTCTTCTCTATTCTTCGTTTCTTCTCCTTAGCTCGATGAAATCTTCTTCTGAGACCTACATATCACCATGAGAAAGAGGATTTATTTTCTTTGGTGGATATTTTTTGATCTTTGGTAAGGCGGAGTGGTTGTAGGAGGTTGTAGAGGAGTTTACAAATATGGTTGTGCACGGAATGTTAGAAGTTAGAAGCGGGAAACAGTGGGGATTTTTAAATTTTGAAATAAAGTTGAGAAGGGATGAGGAAAATTTTCATTTCCTTGATTTCCCTCACCTCAAAGTTATGTGAGGGACATCAAATTCCATGATGAGTAAGGTGATGACACGTGGCGAGAGATCCGACGACAGGGAATGAAGGCTAAAAATCAGCTTTAAAGCACTAAGGGGCTGGAAGTCTGGTCATATGGGTGACCAGAAGTCTCCCTAGGGGCTGGGTGCATTTTTCCATGTTTTATTTCCCTAAATTAAATGGGACATGAGGGACATAAAATTCCACAATGACTCTAGGTGATGACACGTGGCGTGCGATTTGACAGTTGAGGCTTTGAGCTCCCGCAAGCACCTAGGGGCTGAACTGGAAATCCTAGAGGTCGTATGAGGGTCCATAGGTCTTATGGGGGCTAGGAAAATTTTCCATGTTTTATTTCCCTGACCTTAAGGGATGTGAGGAACATAAAATCCGGTCAAGCTCCTGGAGCTAACACGTGTCCTCCCAAAATTTGACTAACTCTCGAACTCGCTCCAAGAGGACATCTTGAAACGATAATAACTTGAGCTCTCGATGGAATTTTTTGATGAAATTTTATATGATCTTGACTTAAAATATCCTTTTTAATCCATTGGTGCGGTATCATGTCTTGATTCTTCCATTTGGTCCCTTAAAAATTAGATTTTTCATCTGATGCCCCACTTATGCATGAGAACAACAACTTTCAAACCCATTATGAAAAAGTGTTGAGAAAAAAATAATTTCTCTATATTTTAGGGCTTGGAATTTCATTTCTAGAGATGTTTCTATTTTCTCCTAACTCCATCTAGAACTCATGGAATCACCTTTGGAAGCTCAGCGGTTGTTTTGGCTTCGTGCACGCCTAAGCCTCGTGAGCCCTAATTTTGGTGAAACGCCCAAACTATCCAAATATTTCCTAATCACTTCTATGATGTCCAAAGGCCTTTGGATCACCTTATCATCTAGTTTGGATTTTATTTTCTGCTCCATGGGGTTGCTCCAATCCTAGGAAGGCTAGTGATAGCCCTTCCCACAACTGCCTAAAGCTTGCAATTTTTAATGAACTCCTAAAATCACCTAGGGGGTTGATTTGACTTTCCTAAATCACCTAAGGGAATGAATTAACACCAATTGGGAGGTTAATAGACTGAATGGGTAGACCCGAGGTGCTTCGAATGATAAAACATGAAAAAATTGGTACAAGGGTATAGTTGTCATGCTCGAAAATTGTCAATTTCCTTGTTGCACATTTTCAAGACAACAAATGGCTCTAGCTTGGGGACATGACATGGAATGAGTGTAGTGAAGACATGACATGGGGAATCCATAATATCAACTTTATACCATATGATTCATTGACCAATGCCTTATCCATTGGGCCCTACAGAGTCATGCACTATTTATAAGAGAGGGAGATAACGAAGAAGGAAATGCACAACACATAATAGGAAGGGAAACACATGCAATAGAAAGGGAAACACACCTAGAAATCACCTATGGTACAAGGCGTGGATAACCTGCTTTCACTGATGATATAATTTCAAGTATTTCCCACTGCGAGGTAATTCTAGTGGCGTTCCATCCAAATATGAGAGTAGAAAAACATTCTCTCCGCAAGCTTCATGAACCTAGAATGGGCCAAGCCATAATGAATCAAACTTTCCATGGCTTCCTTTTGGTTCCCTTCTCTTGTCCCATAGTAGGACAAGGTCTCCAACTTTGAATTCTCTCACTTTGGATTTCTTGTTGAAGATCTTCTTTACTTTCAATTGGTGCTCCTTGATACGGTCCACCACTCGAGTCTATTTTCTTCTAGCTTCTCAAGAAATAGGATCCTCTTGTCAATGGAATCCTTGTATTGTCCGTCTTCTATTCCCTGGAGAAATTTGAGATCCGACACCTCAATCGTGATGGGAATTTCTACTTCAACTCCATATAGCAGTCAGAATGGTGATATACCTATTTCCTTCTTGGGAGTGATCTTATCCACCCACAATGCATCATACAAACTTTTTGTGTGAATTCCTTTGGTTTTCTCTACGAGCTTGCAAATGTTGGTTATGTTCTTGTTGCTTGATTTGGCCTTGCCCATTTCCTATGGAAAGTAGTTTGATAAATGAGACAAAGAGATTTTGTAGCCATAACAAAACTTAGTTAACTCCCTTAAAGATAAATAGGTAGCATTCTCTGCTACAATCTTCTTTGGCACTCCAAAATGTACTATGATATTCTCCTTGATAAAGTTGCATGTTGTTTCGGTGTTGGCTTGCTTGGCTAGAATGGCTTATGCCCATTTTTTGAAGTAGTCTGTTGTTGTGAGCACATAGGTGTGACCCATGCTTGAGTGAGGATTTTGAACACCGATGAAATCCAATCCCCACTACTGAAATGGTTCTTCAATAAAAATTGGCATGAGCATCAATGCTACAAGTTGTGGTCTCCCAATGAATTGTTGACATGCTTCACATTTGGAAACCCATTCTTGAGTGTTTGCAAAGAGGGTGGGACAATAATACCTTCCTCGAAGATCTTGTGTGCAGTGACCATCACCGAGAAATTTCCACCACATGCTTGGTCATGGTATGCTTTAAGCAATTTTTCTTGTTGTTCTTTTTCTACACATTTGAGGAAACATCCATCAAGACCTCTCTTGTAAAGTGTGTGGTTCCATATTACAAAATTTGTTTCCTTCAGCTTGAGTGTTCTCCTTTGCTTGTAATAAAAATGAGAAGGGAATTCTCCATAAGTTAGGTGATAGGAAATATTAGCATACCACTCATCAGTAGTGGTTTCAAAGAGAACCTATGGATTATTTTCAGAACAAGTTGGGAAAGCACAGTTTTCTTCACCATGTTGAGCCTTGAGTGCTTCATCTTCAGAGATCAATGTACATAAGCCATTTCCTCATACCAAATTGGAGGGTTGGATCTCCAAATCATACTCTTGAATTTTTGTAACCCAATAGAAAATCATACTCTTTAATTTACTAGGAAAGCGGAAAGGGAGTGAGAAAGTTAGAAAAGAAAACTAATGTCAGTAAGTAGAAAATCATAGACTTACATACACCAAATTTGAAATTTCATTACATGCACTTGAATTTAGAAGAAAACAAATCCACATAACAACAACAAGACCAAATAGTGTTTAATGAGCACAAAGTACCACTAAAATCCTTAGTCAAAAAAGGCTAAAATTCCTTCTTCCTTTATTGAAGCTCAAGCAAAAATATACATAGCATAGAAATGGAAGACATTTTAGAGTAGGGAAAATTGAAGAAATTTGTTATCTCTTTGCTCTCTTCACAAGGATATCTCTCTCATGAATTCACAAAAACAGCTCCAAAATCTAAGAAGTCTAAGAAGAAGCTCAAATGAGGATCTTGTTACAATTTATAGAAGAGAAAACAACTCTTCATCTTCCCGGTGACTTTTCAAATACTTTAATCTGACTTTAGACTGTTCATATTCCACTTGAATATTTAAGTCCCTTTTATAAAAGCAAGGTGACTTAAATTTTACATTATGTTTCTAAAGTCACTTAAAGTTATATTAAAAAGTGCAAACCTCAACGCAAAAATATAACATTGATGAGAGAGAGCATTGGGTGAGAGGAGAAGAGAGAGAGAAAGAAGAAGAAGAAGAAGATAGAAAGGAATAATTATGCAGAAGAATGATCCGCTGAAGTGGATTTGATCTCACTTCCTGACTGGTTTCCACCTTGTGCTCTTAAGGAGACCTATATCCCTCAATCTCCTTGCTGAAATGAGCTGCTACAGGTTCCACTTTGTCGGCATGAGGAATGCAAACGCAGCTCAAGGTATTTTTCCATCCATCAGCTACATTGTTGATGTCTTTGCACTTCCCAAACCATGATGAATGTTTCTCTGCAATAAGTGCAATAGAGGCCCGAATCTCTAAGAGGAAGTCGAGGGTACCCTTAGTGAAGGATAATGGATTGCCTACCTCTTTCTTGACATGTTATTCAAATGGACCAATCAACTCATCAACAGTTGTGTCCTCACCCATTGTAGGTACTCCAAGTTTATGAGTTTTCCGATTTATACTATCCTGCAACTTGTATGTTTGTTCCTCTTTTCCTCCAGCTTGTGTGATGGCCTGATTGATTACCTCAAACCTTATTTCCAAGGCCCTTCCCATACACAAGACAAGTCTTTTGAAGGAGTTTCAAAAATATTCCTCTTGATCAACTCCTGACAATGAGTGTTGCTCATTTCATCTACTACTAGACCCAAAGGTTCCCAATAGTCCCTTTATTTCTCCACGTCCTCCCTAAGTGTCTCGTGTCCATTTGTTATCACGCAATTCTAAGAAAAAATTTTGACTGATTCTCGGAGCACTGACTTCCCTTTTTCAGAAATTGAGTCGATTTATTCATTATTCACTCACACCTACATTGTGAACTTGTGCGTCCTCTTCATGGAATCTGGATTGAAACTACTTATGGGCGTAAATTCCTCAATGGGGATTGTTATGGAATTGGGATCAACTAGTAATTTCACATAGAATGATAGAGTTCATACTTACTCCTTTAGTTCATCGACGTTCTTCTTATACTCTTTATTCCTTGCCACCATACGAGTAGAAGATTGCTGATACATGTGTAAATCCCCTTCATGAGATGTCGGTCCCAGTTGGATCATGCTCATCTCATAGTCATTTGGTGTCATCTCATCCATTGGCTTGATTACCTACGGTCGGGCTACTTGAATGTATCGATTACACTGCTTTTTTCCACTTTATAACCATGAGGTTGTATGTGCAAGTTTTATTGATCTTTTTTTCTTTAGCCAATGAGATAATCACTGATAGATAAGAGGTTGCCACTTGTTGCATAAATGTACGGGCATCGTGACAATCATTTCTGCATCTAGGAAGCATCTCATCAAATTCTTTGGAGTGACATTTCCCAATCATGCAAGGCTTTGTCCTTTGAGATGACGACCATGTTGGGTGATGTAGGTATCTACAGAGAAATTGAGATGGTTATAGGGCTAATGACAGCCATCATTATTCCATTTTCATCTCGGATGGTTCGTGTTTTGGGTTCATAGCGGTGAGAGTAGGCTAGGACCAACTCAATACTTTACACTGACAACAGGTGTCCTGTGGCAGTAAACAAGCCACTTGTGAATATTTGATCTTCAATCTTCTTTTGGTCTTTGGCTGACATACTAGTTCTAAGGTCATTTAGTTCCATGTACAATACATCATTATCTTCTATATCATACTCGCAGTGGTGAAGGGTTGTGCCATTTTCTCCACGTCCACTTATGCTTCATGTTTTCCTTAGAAACAACAACTTACTATTTTTAGTAAGTATGAAAAAACAACTCCCTCGAAGCTCAATTGGATCTTACAACTATGATTTCCTCTTCTCCCCGCGTTCCTCTCACCTTCTGGATCAACTTTCTATTTTTGGTAGGTTCTCGTGGGACCACTTACTGTTTTTAGTAAGTTCTGAAATTGGACCAAATTTCCCATTCTCGTGAAGTCTCAAATGCAGTGCATATTCAATGTCTTTATCTCCTTCGCAAGTTATTTTGTTGATGACTTTCCCAAAATAGTAGTCCCCTATGTAGAGAACCTGCTATTTTAAAAAAGTGGGCTTCAGGAGTTCATATTGATGTGGAACAAATTTTTCTCGATATGGTTTTTTTCCTAATATTGCCCCTCTGAAATTTTAGACCTACCCACTCAATAGTTTAGGAGATTTTAAAATTTTAATTTTTGACCTGGCAGTGCTTCTAGACATGGTAGCCATTAATGGACCTCAAAAATTGTAGGTCTGGTTTTCTCTCGTGCATTCAATGAAATTTATATTTTTATATTGGTTTTTTCCTCTTGCGCTTTGGGTGAAATCTCATTTCAATCCATTGCCGATTTGACAGAAATCAAGTTTTTTCTCCGTTGGGCTGGAAAGAAGATTTCTTCACTGTGAATGTTTTATGGCACAAGAGGAGGGTCTGAAGGTATTTTCTAATGGTTTTAGATAGAGGAAAAAACAAAAAAAGGGTTCATTAATCGGTCCATCTGTTTGTAGGATTTCTTCAAATTTTGATTTCACAAAGAATGGGGATTTCTATTGTTCTTCTTTATTCTTCGTTTCTTCTCCATAGGTCGATGAAATATTCTTCTAGGACCTATGTATTGCCATGAGAAAGAGGAAATATTCACTTTTTTGGATCTTGTTTGACCTTTGGCAATGACGGAGTGGTGGTAGGAAGTTGCAGAGGAGTTTGCAAATATGGTTGTGCAGGGGAACATTAGAAGTTAGAAAGAAGTAGGTGGGGATTTTAAATTTTGAAATAAATTTGAGAAGGGACGAGATGAATTTTCATGTCCCTAACATCCCTCACCTTAAAGGGATGTGAGGGACATCAAATTCCATAGCAAGCAAGGTGAGGACACATGGCGAAAATCGACGGAACAAATAAAGACTAAAAATCATCGTTAAAGAACCGAGGGCTGGAAGTTGGTCATATGGGTGATCAAAAGTCTCCTTAGAGGCTAGCCACATTTTTCCATGTTTGATTTCCCTAACCTCGAAGGGACGTGAGGGACATCAAATTCCATGGCACTCTAGGTAATGACACATGGCAAATCGGCGACAGTTGAGGCTTTGAGCTCTTGCAAGCACATTGGGGCTGAACTAGAGATCTTGGAGGTCGCATGAGTGTCTAGAGGTCTTATGAGGGCTAGGAACATTTTTCCATGTCTGATTTCCTTGACCCTTAGGGACGTGATGGACATAAAATCCTGCCAAGTTCCCGGAGCCGACACGTGTCCTCCAAAAATTTGACTAACTCACTCCAAGAGGACATCTTTAAATGGGGATAACTTGAGCTCCTGATGAACGTTTTTGATAAAATTTTATATGATCTTGACTGGAAATGTATTTTTGAATCCAATGGTGGGGGTCTCATGTATTGATTCGTCCATTTGAGTCCTAAAAATAGGATTTTTTATCTGGTGCTCCACATGTGCATGAGAAAAACTGCTTTCAAACCCATTTCGCCAAAGTGTTGAGAAAAACTAATTCTAGCATATTTTAGGTCTTGGAATTCCCTTTATGAATATGTTTTGTTTTTCATGTGCACTGGCTAAGCCTATGAACCCTAATTTTGGTGAAACTACCCCAAACTCTCCAAATATTTCCAAAAACACTTCCATGATGTCCTAAGGCCTTTGAATCACCTCCATGTCTAGTTTCACTTTTCTATTACGCTCCATGGGGTTACTCTAGTCCTATGAAGGCTAGTGATAGCCCTTCCCACAACTTCCTAAAGCTTGAATATTTTAATGAACACCTAAAATCAACTAGGGGTTAATTTGACTTTCCTAAATCACCTAGGGGAATGAATTAACACCAATTGTGAGGTTACTAGACTGACTGGGTAGACCCGAGGTTCCTCGGAATGATAAAACATGAAAAATTTGGTACAGGGGTATAGTTGTCATGCTCGGAAATTGTCAATTTCCTTGTTGAACATATGCAAGAAAACAGAAATACATATTATTGGGGATAAGGTTCCTTATGTAATTCACATTCACCTAGGATATTTGTGTGAGGGGATAGCTTCCAATGATTTTATATCTAGGAGATAGAAAGTAAAAACCTTTGTGTGAGATTAGAATGTTGTTGACATTTGACGCATTTCTTGACGTAATTGCAAAAATATTGATTAATCGTAGGTCAATAATAGCACACGTGTAGGATGAATTTAGAAATAACTAAACCATTTAAATGTCCTCCACATATGCCATCATGTACTACTTGGATGGCTAGACGAGCCTCCAAATTTTTGAGACAGCAGAGGAGGAGGCCATCAAATCCTCTTTTGTAAAGGATACCCTCTAGTATGATGTAGCGAGACACACATTGTTGAAATTATCTTTTCCATCTCTAGATAGATCTGGGAGGTAGTGTACCAAAGTGGAAATATAGTCATATTTTTTATCATACCAAGTATCGATGGGATATCTTCTATATGATTGATGGTTGGAAGATCGGTGCTAGTATAAGATAGTTAATTGAGATTTTGTACGAAAAAATAAAAAATTTCAATCGTTTGGTGAAAATGGGATGAGGGATACAAGTGATGCCATGGTGTCTGTGAATTTTTTAGATGAGTGAGGGGTCATTTGGATTTCATAATGGTCAAAGAGTTGTAGGAGTAAAAAAATTGAAGGATCTTATTTTTACATTGATATATAATTTTAATTTGATTTATGATGAATCAGTGAGTCTTTATAGATGTCTAGAATTTGTATGCTTTGAGGAAAGAAGTAGTTTAAATTCCCATGATAAGATATTTGTATTCCACCATGTTGTTAGTGCATTCAAAGTTAAGTTTGAAGGATAATAGGATAGGAGTGTCCTAAGGGGGAATTATGACTATCCCAACACCTCCCCCACCTGCATTTGAACCCATCAAAGAACAAGGTAATTTTAAGGGGGTTTTTTCATGATTTAGAGAATTGATTGATTCATCAGTGAAGTGTTTATTGAGTAAAATCGGTTATATGGGAAGGTGAGCTTCTATGAGTTATTTGAACCGACTTGTTCCCTAATGTATTTATGAGAAATGAACTCAAGGTCGAATTTAGTCATGAGCATGATACATCTAGTGATGTAATCATTGTGATAATCTGCTTGGAATGTATAGATTTGATTGGGTTAAATTTGGTGACAATGTAGGTTTTTTGATTAAGAAGGTAGTGATAAATTTTAGAAGTTACGAAGTATAGGGCACAACATAATTTTTCAACTTTTTAATATCAAATTTCATACTCGTGAAGGGTGTGTCTTATGTAATAGAATTCATGTTCTTTTCCTTGTTCATCACAATGTGCAACCATATATCCCAAGGCATGTTCAATTATAGATATATATAGGTATAAAGCCTTTCCCTAATGTGGAGGTGTGAGCATGGGTGCTAATAATAGATATTTTTGAGAGCATCAAGGCTCATGAAAATTAACGTCCTACTTAAAGTGGACATCCTTTCTAATAATATGGTGGAAAGGTTGACAATAGTCCGATAATTGAGAAATAAAACAATGGATAGATTGGAACTTCCTTGAATAATGCAAAGTTTTTTGAGATTAGATGGTGGGAGTATTTTGATGATGGCTTTGAATTTAGCGGGGTCAAATTCAATTCCTTGAATAGACATGATAAATCCAAGGAATCTTTCTGTGATAACTCAAGACACACTTATCATGATTAAGATGAAGAATGAATTGTAAGATATGTGTAAATATCACATAGATAATGGCTAGATGGTCCCTTCGATGTTTGCATTTACCTAATAGATCATCAACATAGTCTTCCATGGTATTATGTATGAGAACATGGAAGATGTAATTCATGGTGCGTTGATATGTGGCTCCTACATTTTTAAATCCAAAATGCATTACTCTATAGCAGAAGGTTCCCCATGGGGTGATGAAGGATGTCTTGTGTTGATCTTCTAGTGCAATAATAATTTGATTATAACCAGATAAACCATCCATAAGGGATAACATTGCATGGCCTACTATTAAATCAATGAGTCAAGTTAATACTTTGGGTAGAGGAAAATTGTCTTTAGGGAAAGAGAGGTTGAGGTGTCAAAAATCCATATAGATGCACAACTTTATAGTGTATATTGTGAATGGAACGATGTTAGAAACCCATTTTTCATAATCAATAGGTAGTATGAAGGTTAAAAGAAGATGTTGAATCTCTTACTTGACTAGTAGCGCTACACGGGGATGCATTCTATGAAATTTTTGCTTCACCCGAGACCGTAATGATGTTATGGATAATGATGTTAGGATTTATACCCGACATGTCATTTTAGGACCATGCAAAGGATTGAATTTTTGGATAGGAAGATGGTGAACTCTTGTAGTTCATGCGGGTCTAAGACTTGGCCAATTTTCATAATGTGTGGCTCTTGCGGTGTGTCGATATTAACATTACTAGTTGATTTGTTAAGGAGTGTGGATGTATCATGAGGAGGACTTCGAATATGGTGTTTTTCAACTCCCATGTAGGTCGGATAGCATCGTTGTTATGGAAATGAAGAATATCAATAAAATAAGAGTATTTCTCTATGATGTGCGGTAATTTCAAGGGAATGGTTTCAGTTTTGTCATTACTTTGATAGGTTAACGGTTCAATTTTAATAGTATTGACTAAAAAAGGTTAGGAGGAATGGATACGGTATAATTGTTGTCGGAATGTGGATATAGTAAAGGTGTTAAAGGTTATGTTATTGATGATGATGGATCTGAGTAGGTGCTTTGAATCCGAGACCATATTTTCATAAGGTTTTCTCATATTATTGAAGGGTAGGTCATGCGGACCTTGATATGAGGAGAATGGTTTTACGTGTTGTTAGGCATCAAGATGGGATGAAGGATGGTTGATGCCTCCATACACTAATTGTGTGCGTGAAGAAAGAAGGGCCAAAGGAGATGATATTTCCTACACTAGGTTCATATAGTGGATATTTATCAGTGTCCCGTAGGTTTTATGTTTAGGGACTGAATTAAGAGATGAAGGTGATACCCCCAGTGAGATACATTTCATAATGTCTTCAAGGATTTGTAATTAGGTAATTTGGATGAGGGGATGGAAGATCTTGCTAAATATTGATATGAGGATGTAGTATTTTGTAGTGGAAGTAGTATGGCGTTGGGCCTATAATTAATGTGATAGGTTTTGAAAGGATTAGAATTAGAAGGGACATCAAGGTTTTACCTCATTTTCATACTTTAGTTAATGATGTAGTGTTGATGGGACACAACGCATAACGCAGCGTGACAAGGTTGTTGTAGTAGCATGTTATACTAGAACTCTCCTTCTACAATAGAGAAGAGATCATGAAGACTTTAAACGTTGTTTTGATGGGTAAAGTGATCATGCCTAGTGTGGGGGTGACGGTTTCGTTAAAAGTGTGTAACAAAGAAGGTGATTGGTCTATTGTGGCATTGGGTAACTATATTTTTTGATATGATTTTGATACTAGCATCGTTATCAATCATAACTCTCTTAACGAGAGTGTCATTGATTTGGGTGGTGACGAAGAGAGGAAGATCATGGTCTTCTTCAAGTTATAGGGATGAAATTTCATAATCGTCTAAGGTTATAATGGTAGATATTTTAAGAGTGTCGATAAGGTTAGAGAAAGGTTGTGGGTAATTTGATGGTATTGAGATAAATTAAAGCACCTCAATCATCACTTTTGGTGTTTTGAAGAATTCTAAACATGCTCATAGAGAGACATCTTGACATGAGTCTAGTGTATCTATTTGATTAAGTTATTTGATATGGATGTGGTAGACCGGGTGAGGGAGTGGCGAGGATGGAAATATTTTCCTTTCAATACAATGGGTTAGGTGACTTAGGAGGAGCGAGGATATAGAGACTTTGAACCCATTTTGATTCGAGGATTTAGAGTCTTGTGCGCGTGATCTTGTGGTTAGACAGATGACGTCTATCCGATGGAGTGATGCTTTACTAGAAGAATACTTACTCATACTAGATGTGGATGTGGTATTAGGTTATGATTTAGAAGCGGATGGTTTAAGGTTTTAATAAGTTTGTTTGACTTGATGGCTTGGTTTGATTATATTTAGATCTGATAATGGATAGTTTGTATGTTCGGGGAGAAGTATTTTGTTATGAAGGCTTAAAATTATAGTACGGAGGGCTTTACAGTCCTTAGTGAAGTGTCATGGTATCTAATGGTACGCACATAACACCTCATAATTATACCAATAGGGATTCCACCATTGATAATCGATGACTTAGAAGGAGGTAATGTTAGGATGGATGATCATACAAGATTCTCAAGGATTCTAGTATAGTATATTGTTGTACATTGACATAGATGATGACGGTGGCGAAGGAATTTAGATATCATTTGATGATTTAGAGTTTTGATATGTTGGGGTCATGTCCTATGTGGCATATTTAGGTGTCAGTCGAGGAACAACCTTATATTCTATAATGGTGATTGTAAATTTGGACGAAGGATGAGGCCCCAAAATGGAGGGCAGGGGCAGTGTACTTTTTGATAAGGTTGTTTTACGATTATTCGGTATGGTTTTTGTTTTTTTAGATGAATGATTTGTGGATTGTCTAGTTAGATTATTAGGATTTTTTATGTGATGTTGGGTAACGTGATCTTTGAAAGAGTTATTTAATATTTCAAAAACATGTCTCTTTTCTAGATCTCTTGAAGAAACAATGCAAGAACATGAAGAAGATGTGATATATTATGTGTGTTGCTATGTAGCAAGACTCATGGTCTTAGTAGTGGAAATACTTGAGGAGTCACACAATTTGATTGGTGTTTGAGTTATAGAAATAATGGGAACTAAGGTTAAAAGTGGGAGATCATTGGAAATATTGATAATATGATGGGAGACAAAGGCATTAGATTGGGGTTGATTTCTAGATGGGGGATGGTTAGGGAAAGGATGTTCAAACACATTAAAGATTTGATTTGGAGGTGTGTTCAGGTTATCAAGTTTCAAATCACCTTGGTCGATGAGATGCTTAATGATGTTTCTAAATTAATGACACCTTTCAATTTCATGGCCTCAAACTTGATGGTATTTATAATAATCATTTTCTTTGTACCATGATGGTTTAGATGTGGATATGTCAACAGGTCATATGGGAGGGAGTTTAATCATACAAGTGGCTAGGATTTTGTCAAATACAACACTATAGGACTCACTTATGGGCATGTAATTACATTGAGGTCAAGTTCATTTGGATTCCGAATGATCTTTAGATGTAATTTTCACAAAAATTGTGTGTTTTGACCCTTTAGATTTATTATTATTAGAAGTATTTTTAAACGAAGACTCTCAAGTTTTGATGTTTTAGATCACAATTTCATTTTACCATCTTTTAGGTCTCATAGTTCTAGCTTTTGGGCCATGGTAAAGGATTTGTCAAATTTTTAAAAGGATTGGATTTGGAGAGTCGATGATATGTGCTTTGTGTAGGATCAAGAAAACAACTTGATCAAATCAGTTTGTGAGAGAGAGAAGGAAAGCTGGTTTATAATCCCTCACCATCTGGTGATGAAATATACAACAAAATCATGCTCAAATTATTTAATGGTGTAGAGATCAATGATAAATATCTTATGAGAAATCTTGATTGAGAGGTTCTCTAGAAATAATCTGCGTGAGTTGTGTGAATGAGAAGAGAGAATGTTGTGGGATGTTATTATACTAGTCAAGGAAGGGCCAAGTAAGGACATAGGAAATGTTCTCAACATAAGGTCCTGGTCATGGGAAATAAGATAACATGCATGATGAAAGGCTCTAATGTTCTGTTACGGGTCTTCCTTATTATTAAACTTAATGAATTTTGGGAGTTCCCAATGTGGGGATAGGACTTGAAAGGCATAGATGGATGGATAGGCTAGTTGCAAATTTTTTCATATGAGAGGTTGTTATTGGGTCCCATATTAGTAGCTTCAAGGCTTGGTACTCTTCTTAATAATTCTTGTATGGGATCATTTTGACATTGTTTTGTGTTTGAAGAAGAGGGAAAGGCTTTTTTATAAGGATGGAGGTTTGATTGTTGATCTAATGGTATGGTAATGGGATATTATGATGAAGAGGGGTAATTGTTGGGATATTATAGGTATAATGAGATAATAATGGTTTTGAGGGTTGGATGTATTAATAAGGAAGAGGAATGGAAGTGTTAAAAAGAGTTAAGACAATTTTGTTATATATTGAGAAGAGATGGTGTTATGTTGTGAGATAGGGACAATGGATGCTTTTTTGTGAAAAGGGGTGAGTAATAGCAATATAACTCATATTAATAGGAGGTATAGATGTGGGGAAAGATAAAAGTAGGTTTTAGATTGAATATGTAGGTTGTGAGGGTGAAATGAATTGAGATGTGATAGGAGGGATTATAGTTAGCGGAACACCAAACGATATAGCAGGAGGTGGAAGAGGATCAAGTGGAGGTTGTGGTATTGGGCATTGATGGAGAGGTCGTAGTGTGGGTTCTTGTGAATAATGAGCTTGATGAGGGAGTTGATGATGTAGGAGTTTTTGGTTGGACGTGTCTTATGATGAGATAGTGTTAAGATTATAACTAGCAATGGGAGGATATGTAGTGGGTGTTGATGTCCCTACAACACTAGTGTAAGGATAAGGGGATATTTTTTCTATGATGTGTTGATAATTGGGATGGAAGATTTTGGAGAAAGCTAGCTAGAAAGGGAATCATATTTGTGTCTAAGATTTTTGTAAAGACTGGGTCACCACTCTAGAAGAAGTTTGGAGGATCAAGACAAGGTGCTTTTGATGTCGTGGATTGAGTACTTGGGAGAATGTGGAGGCTAAAAACATTTTTCTAAGGTCAGATTTGTCGTGTTTGGGATGTTTTTAATATGAGACTGAAGTGAATCTACCATATTTGAGATATTTTGAAAGTGAGATTGTAGTCTAGTTAGAACCATGAAATAAGAAATTAAACAAACAATAATTGAAATATGGTTGTTTTTTTCGAAAAATAAAAGATTAAACAATCGGAAGAAGATTTGTATTATCTTGATTAACTTAAGAAAAAATTTAAATGAAAATGGATAGAAGGGAATTAGGAAAAGGCTAGCTAAGTTTGGTTTCAAAGCAAATTTTGGATTCCTCAATATAATCAAAGGTGCGTGAGGCTTGGATCTATGTTGGTGTTAATATGAGGCGTGGTTTTGGGGGATACCCCATCACTTCAAGATCCTACAATGATAATGGTGTTAGATGTTTAGCCAATATAATGCCAACCAGCTTATTTATAATCGGCTCGAACACCGAATTGGATTTTCCAATTGAGGATGAAATCTAAGTAGGTCCTCCTGAAGGAATTGTTAAGATGTAGGTTTCATTTAACATGTGGTTTGGTTGTTTTTGACGGATTTTTTTGAATGAAATTTTTAACCCCTCATTATGTTACGTCTTTAATCATATATCTTATATTGGATGTATATAGCGGACTTGTGGCTATCATTATGTATCTCTTTCATATATGTTATATTTTCATTAGTGGGCGGCCTTGGTGTTGGCCATAGCATAGAATAGTATATATAGAGGTTAGTAAGTAGTAGTTTATCATCATTGGAGCATTTGAGTATTATTGTATGGTTTGGAGATTGCCCCTCGAAGTGGCAAAGCTATTCTAATTGAATATTGAGATCATTATTCGGAATATTGTGTTATTTGGTGTTATATTTCGCTCATGATCTTAATTATACAAGTAATTTCATTACAAGTGGTATCGTGAGCTTGAACTCGGCCAACACTACGTCAAACCCTAATTTTAAGGTTCATCCATATCTCAAGAGTGCTAGTGAATTTTTCTAAAAAAATTCTTTGGTGTGGCTAAATCAATCAAGTAAGCTTCGCTCAAAATTTTAATAATTTTTGACTTGTTTTGCAAAATTTATAAGCAGCTTTACGTTTTTTCATAATTCAGCTACATAAGGTGCAATTTGTAGAATTTTTCAAAGTTATTTACATTTCCAGAAAGAAGATTAAAAATTAGTTTGAGTTCGTTCTTTGAGTTTTATAAAATTTGGCAGAATTCCTATTGAAATCCAAACCCTAAATTTTGACCTTGATCCTTAAATCTTACCATTTTTGGCATCATGGCTAGGCCTTCGACAAGAGGCAAAAAGAATGCCATCACTTCGGGTAAAACCCCTAATAATGATGAGATAATAGTTGAGGAGTTAGAGTTAGAAGGGGTATCTACAAAGTCCTCAGGGTTAGGGTTTACTTCAACTGACCATAAGGTCAGCTATCTTGAGTTAGAGTTGTGAAACCTCGAAGGTAGAGTGGCCAGCAAAGAAGATGTAGAAAATATTGGACAACAATTGGAGGATTTCATTCAACAATTTAGCTACAATATCATGGGTCATCATATCATTCCTAATGAGCCACAACTCAATCATACTCATATTAACCATGGTGGATCTTTAGGTCAAAGTAATAAACAAACTAGCCAAGGTGGATCTGCAAACATGACCAATCCAAATACAAACACTCTACAAGCCCATAACATGCTTCCAAAAGTGGAAATGTGTAAGTTTGATGGAAAGGATCCACTCAATTGGATTAACCAGATGGAGAATTTATTTGATCTTCATCAGATTCCATTGGGACAAAAGGTTACCATGGCATCGTTGTATCTTGAACCTGACCAATTCATTTGGTATCGATGGTTATGTGCTCAAAGGAAAAAGAGTGGCCTCAATGTTACATGGACAATATTCACCAAAGAGTTACAATTGCACTATAGTTCTAGTGTGTCAGAGAATTATTTCAGCCAATTAGCAAAGCTCAGACAAACAGAACAGTCAAAGATTACATCCATCAATTCCAAAACCTTTCCTTATGGGTGGAAAATATTCCTGAAGATAATTTGAATGACTTATTTCTTGGGGTTCTTAAAGAACAAATTGAGATTGAGGTGCGTATGTTTAATCCTCGTAAGGTTTCAGACTCTATGATCATGGCACGTAGGGCGAGAGGAAAAATTTCTTTCAAGTCGGAAACAAATTGTCACAAGACTTATCGAGAGATCATAGCACCCTTCCACCATCATTCCCTCGGCCAGTGAGACTGAAACCGCAACAAATTGAAGAAAAGAGAGCCAAAGGGTTATGTTTTAATTGTGACAACAAATTTGGACCAAGACATAAGTGTGTGGAAAATAATTTTTCTACATTGAGGGACCTATGAAGAAGAAGAAAATGAAGAAGACAAAGAGGTAGAGCCAGAGGAGGAATTAGGAGATCCCCAGCCAACAATATCATGCCATGCAATTTCTAGTATTAGCACTCCCAAAACTCTCAAAGTAGTTGGATTCTTAAAAAAACAGAGGGTAACAGTGTTGATTGATTCAGGAAGTACTCACAATTTCATCAATCATAAGTTAACGTGACACTTGAACTGCTTTGTTTATCCAACTCCGAAATGTCAAGTCATGATCACGATGGGAAAAGCTGTTAGTTGTTCAGGAAAATGCCATAACATTAATCTTACCATGGGAGATTACTTTCTAACTAGCAATATGTATGTCATTGCCATGGGAGGAGCAGACATTGTGTTAGGATTTTAGTGGCTTACCACCTTGGGAACCATTGAAATAAATTTCTAAGAGTTGTTCATGCAATTTCAATCAGAAGGGAGGAATTTTAAACTAAAATGACTAAGATCAAAGTCCACACAAACGGTAAGTTCTCATCAAATGCAAAAATTGCTTAGAAAGGGTGCAGAAGGGTTTTTAGCACAACTATTTTCATTAGAAGAACATCATTCCAATACATTTATACCCGCAGATATGCAAGTAGTTATAGATGAGCACTCAGGGGTTTTTGGAGAAATTCCCAAGGGTTTTCCTCCGAAAAGAGACCATGACCATGCCATCTAGCTAGTACCAGGGAGTCAACCACCCAACATCAGACCTTATAGGTACCCCTATATGCAAAAGAGTGAGATTGAGAAGATAGTTCAAGAGATGTTAGAAGCAGGACTTATTTGTCATAGTCAAAGTGCTTACTCTTCTCCTGTAGTGATGGTACGGAAAAAGATGACAATTGGTGCATGTGTCCAGATTACAGGGAACTCAATAAGTACACAATTAAAGATAAGTTTCTTATTCCTATAATTGATGATTTGCTAGATGAGTTACATGGTGTTGTTTACTTTACAAAACTTGATCTTCATTCTAGATATCATCATATTAGAATTAAGGATGAATATATTCATAAAACAGCCTTCAGGACACATGAAGGACAATATGAGTTCTTGGTAATGCCTTTTGGACTAATAAATGCACCCTCTACATTTCAAAGCTTGATTAATTACATCTTTATGCCATTTCTTCGAAAGTTTGTTTTAGTGTTCTTTGATGATATATTAATCTATAGTAAAACATGGGAGGAACACCTGCATCATGTAAATAAGGTGTTGGAAACTCTTGAACAACATCAACTTTATGCAAAGCCTTCTAAGTGTTCTTTTGGTGTCAAGGAGGTTGAATATCTGGGTCATATTGTCTCTTATGAAGGTGTTAAAGTGGATCCTAACAAGATAAAAGCCATGCTTGAATGGAAGGTTCCCAAAACCCTAAAAATCTCTGAGGATTTTGGGGGCTTACAAGTTATTATCGTAGATTTGTAAGGAATTATGGCAGCATCGCAGCACCACTCATAGCTTTATTGAAGAAGGACTCTTTCCATTGGAACGAGCAAGCTACTATGGCCTTTGAGAAGTTGAAGGAGGCCATGTGCACCACTCCAATTCTAGCCACCCCATATTTTTCAAAAACATTCATTGTTGAATGTGATGCTTCAGGGTATGGTATGGGGGCAGTACTCATGCAAGAAGGGTGACCCATTACCTTTGAGAGCCACCAATTCAAAGGTAAGAATATCTCTAAACCATTTTATGAGAAAGAAATGTTAGCAATACTTCATGCAGTGAAACAATGGAGACCATATCTAATGGGACGACATTTCAAAGTAAAGACAGATCATGATAGTTTGAAATACTTCTTAGAGCAACGTTTATCATTAGAAGAACAACAAAAATGGGTCTCAAAAATGTTGGGGTATGATTTTGAGATAATATACAAGAAAGGGAAAGAGAATGTAGTTGTTGATGCTTTATCTCGAAAGGATGAATCAACTGCTAGGCATTGTTGTGTGCCATATCTGTATTACATGAGGATTGGATAGAGGATGCAATGTCTGAATGGAAAAATGACCCAGGTACACAAAATCTCATTCAGAATCTCCAACAAGATCCAAACATGTCAGAAAAATTTTATGGAAAGGAGATGTTTTATGGCATAAAGATAGATTATATCTATGTAAGAATTCAATCCTTAAAAATAGGGTTCTATCTGAGCTCCATGCTTCTCCAATAGGGGGTCATTCTGGCTTCTTAAAGACTTATCATCAAATCAAGCATGGTTTTTTCTAGGAAGGGCTAAAAGGAGATGTCCAAAATTTTATGGCGAGAATGCATGGTTTGTCGAAAAAAAAGGGCGAAACAATTAAGTCCCCTGTGTTTTTTACAACCTCTATCTATTCCTAGCCGGATGTGGGAAGAGGTGTCATGGACTTCATCACAAGATTGCCTAAATCATAAGGTAAAAATGTAATCATGGTGGTGGTGGACAGACTCACCAAATATGCCCATTTTTGTGCTTTATCACATCCATTTGTTGCAGTACAGTAGCAACGGCCTTCAAGGATACAATTCAGAAGCTACATGGGACACCAAAGATTATAGTAAGTGATCAAGACCCTATCTTTACTAGTAATTTTTGGACTAACTTGTTCTCATGCTTGGGCACACAACTAGCTCGTAGTTCCTCTTATCATCCCCAATCTGATGGGCAAATAGAGGTGGTAAACAAGTGCTTGGAGGGATATCTTCATTGTTTTACATCAGATAAGCAAGCGAGATGGGTCCAATGGTTACCGCTGGTAGAATGGTGGTATAACACCTCCTTTCATACTTCATCTAAAATGTCTCCTTTCTTGGCATTATATGGGTACCATCCACCATCTATCACTTCATCTTTGAGAGTCTAGCCAAAGGTTCAAGTAGTTGAAGAACATATTCAACACCAACAAGAGGTGCTTTCTAGTCTCAGGGAGAATTTGGCCATGTCACAAAACTGCATGAAGCAGCAGGTAGACCAACATCGCAATGAAAGACATTTTGAAGTCGGTGATTGGGTTTTGTGCGTTTACAACCATATAAGAAAATGTCCTTAAAACAACACAAAAAGGATAACAAGATTTCACCTAAGTATTATGGTCCTTATCAAGTGTTACAGAAGATTGGAAATGTAGCATACAAACTGGAACTTCCTCTAGCTACTTGAATTCATCCAGTCTTCCATGTATCTTGCCTAAAGAAGGTAATTGGACAGACAATATCAACCCAGAAAGTGTTACCCGAGCTTGATGAAGAGGGTAGAATCATCCTGGAACCAGAATGCATCCTTTAGACATGCACTAAGCGGTTGAGGACAAGGGTCATCACTGAGTATTTGATCAAGTGGAAAAATCTAGACAATGAAGACGCATAACTTGGGAGGATGCAAATTTCTGCAAAGAAGATCCGATCTTCTCAACATTCGGGACAATGTTGCTTCAAAGGGGAGGGGCATGCTACGCCCTTAATCATATATCTTATATTAGATGTATATAGCCAACTTGTGGCTATCATAACTTCTTATCATTATGTATCTCTTTCATATATGTTATATTTTCATTAGTGGGTCGGCCTTGGTGTTGGCCATAGCATAGGAATAGTATATATAGAGGTTAGTAGGTAGTAGTTTATCATCATTGGAGCATTTGAGTATTATTGTATGGTTTGGAGGTTTCCCCCTCGAAGTGGCGAAGCTATTCTAATTGCATATTGAGATCATTATTCTAGAATATTGTGTTATTTGGTGTTATATTTTTGCTCATGATCTGAATTATACAAGTAATTTCATTCAGACCTTTCGGTGTGAAAATTTTGGATTCCTCAATATAACCGAAGGTACGTGAGGCTTGGATCTATGTTGGTGTTAATATGAGGCATGGTTTTAGGGGATACCCCATCACTTCAAGATCCTGCAATGATAATGGTGTTAGATGTTTAGCCAATATATCGCCAACCAATTATTTATAATCGGCTTGAACACCGAATTGGATTTTCCACTTGGTGATGAAATCTAAGTAGGTCCTCCCGGAAGGGAATTGTTAAGATGTAGGTTTCATTTAACATGTGGTTTGGTTGTGTGTGACAGATTTTGTTGAATGAAATTTTTTAACCCCTCATTAATCTAGATGAGTAAGAAGATATGAAATTTCATGTTAAGATTCAAAAGGAAATTTTGTTTGATGAAATAAGATCAAACAAAATGTAATTCTTGAAATAAAAATGAAGGAAAACTAACATACACCGTAATCACTATTTCCTTTTGATTTTTAATATATTTTTACGTATATTTGAAGAAATGAGAGAAAAGCACTCCAATCTAAAAATTTAGATAATTTGACAAGAAAGAAAACAAGGGGATATAAAACCTTATCAAAAAGGACTAAGGGTCCCACCGTATGTGCCGTATGTTTATGGTGAATATTGGTTGTCAATTATATGATAAAACACCAAAAAATCAAAAGATGACAGGGTTTAACAATACCTATGCCAAAAGTACGGTGTCAAGATGAATAGGTGCAAAATAGATGCATTCCTCCTAACGAGTGAAATAACTTGCATGTAAAGGAAACTAAATAAATAGATATTAGACAAATATTTGACAAGTTGCTTGGCAAAGGTAGATCTCAGGAACTAATGGGATTCCTTTAAGGGTTTCATCTTGTTTTAACGATTAAATGATGTGATATGAAAATAATTAACAATACAAAGAATGGATAGAATTACAAGGAGATATAGAGATCCTGCTCCATGTGGTAGGTGGCCCAGGTAAGGGTAATGGTGAGCTCGAATTATAGTAAGTATTTGAATCAAAATTATTCAATGAAGTCTCATTCTTCTTGTATGATTTCAAGTTGATCTTTGATTTCTTCAATGTTTGGTGTCAAGGAGATGGAAAAGGCATCGAGTTCATGTGAAATGTAAAATTGTTCCTAGATAAAAGATTTTTGGATGATGGGGAGATTGTATATGCTTATAATCGGATGTTTCGACTCGGTACAAGATGATTAGACAGAAACAAAATGATAAAATGACTGAAAAATATGCAAATGTGATTTAAATGAGATAATGATAGGGATCATTGGTGATTTAGGTAGAATCACCGGTGATTCGATATAATCATTGGCGATTATTGAAACAGAGGTCAATTCTTTAATACAATGTTGATTAGAAGCATGATAGTTGATTTAATGTTTGTTTTAGATTTATAAGTGATGCTTAAAGAACTTGGTAATGTAAATGATTGGAGATAACTTACTGTTGTTGTGTAAATGAATGAACAGAGCTAGAGAAGCCTTATAGAGATTTTTGGATGCTCCAAGGGCTTAACAAATTCACTAAGGATGTCGAATATTGGTGTTAATGTCTTCTGGGTTTGGAGTGGAACAAAGCTTCACTACAAATGCTTCCGGATTTGTTTGAAGGAGGTTTAGTGATGCTTTTATAATCGTTGGTGATCCCAGTAAAGTGGGTAAACCCACTTAGAAGTGGTTTTAACCACTTCTAAATAAGTTTTCTTGGTCAGTTATGAATGTAAATAGTTGGGGAGGTTGGGTGACTAGGATAAAAATGGGTTTAGATGGGTTAAGGGTGGTTAGGGAGGTTTTGGATAGGTAAATGGGTTTTACGAGGGGTAAAATGTGATTTTATGGGGTATTTCATGGTTTGGGATAGTGAAATGGGTGTTAGGATTTTGAAATGCGAGAGTGAGTGGTGTAACCAAGAAACAAGTGTCTACACTATCCACTATTGGCGAAATGGAAGATTGTTTCCTTAAAAATACCAAGATTATTACAGAGGGAGAGATAAAAAAGAGGAAGAATTCCATGTAAAACAAAATGAAGATGAAAATTTGGAAGATTACCTAGATAGATTCCTCTTTCTTCATAGGAAATGTGGACATCCTTTGAGTGAAGACTTAACTAAAACCATTTTCCTAAAAGGACTGGATGAATAATCAAGAGAATCTCTAAATTTGATGGGAGGAGGAGATGTGAATCATTTAACTTTCCACCAAATTGAGCAGATCTATAGAAAAAACTCTAGAACTAGGGGCGACCCTATGAAGAGGATAACTATGAATACCAACCCATATGTAGGACAATTAATGGAAGAACTCTCCAATTTTAAAATAGAAATATTAGTACACTTGAACACTACATTAGATGGTATGCAAGCACATGTCAAATACAACACTAAACCATTAGCAATGTATTGTCCAAGATGTAAAAATAAACATTCCCTTAGATATTTTCCTTTGGAAAAATAGAAATCTGTGGGATATGTGACAAAGATCATGATACTAAGGACTGTCATTTCCTACTACTCCTCAAAAATCATTTCAAACACACATCATTTGAAGACCTCAATTTTGTACAAAAATAGGGAAATTAGCCTCCATAAACACAACCCCATTTCATGCCAAGAAATAATCCTAATCCATGGATGATTCCATGGGCTACAAATATGTATCCACCGATTGGAGCACCAATGTCTTGAGCTCCATCAGAATGGACATCCCAACCATGGATTCCTAACCAATCTCAATACTAGACATCCCTCCCATGGATGTCACATCCCTATCATCAGCCATGGACCAATCCAAAATGGACACAATATGCCAACCAACCTACTAATTATTCAAAACAAATAAGGTTTCCACCCCAACAATAATAACATCAACAACAAGCATTAATGTCACCCCCTCTTGTTCAACCTCAAAAAAAAATCAGTATTCCAACCTCAAATGCATACACAACATGTAACAAATCCAAAGAACAGGAACTCACCCTTGTCTTTAGATCTAAATAAAAATCTCTGGGAGTAAATTCCATAAATTTTAAATACATTCAATTATGATTAGGAAAATTTGTGGACAAGACACCAATTTTCATCACTGAAATACCAAATAAAAAACCAACACTTGTAAAAGGAAAGAAAAATAACATGAGGAGAAAACAGAAAGACGTCAAGAGAAGTCTACAGTTTTTCTATCAGTTCCATTCCTAGAAAGACTCAAAGAGATCATCAACAAAGAATTTGATTTTCTCTAAGAAATAAAGAAATTAAACATTGAAATTCCATTATTACAAGTAATTAAATATATTCTAGAATTGAATAGGTTAATAAAAATACTTTACATTAAGAATCCAGAAGAAAGAAACAATCCATCAAAGCTATAAAGGTAGATGGAAAAATTGATGACCAAATATCAGGAAAATTATTGATTCCTAAGTATGGTGACCCTATTAGTCCTGTTAGTACTGTAACAATTGGGGAAAATAACTACAAAATGTGTTGGTTGATCTTGGAGCTACTATTAACATTATGACAATTGATACTTTGAAATAATTGGCATTAGTTTGGCTTCAACCCACCACTACCATTATACAAATGGTTGATCAATCCATTGCCAAACCAAAAGGATTCATTGAGGATGTTATGGTAACTATGGAATCATGGGAATATCTTATGGAATTTATGATTCTTCACCCAAGAGAAAAATACATGGATATCCAATTATCCTAGGAAGACCATGGTTAGCTATCGTAACATCCTTAATAGACTACAGGTATGGGTATATGACCATATCAAATGGAAGAAATGCAAAACAAATATCTTTATTTCCACCTGGAATACCATTTTTAGATGTTAAAGAATATATTTGGAATGATGAATCTGAATTTGCTAAGTATAATTTATCTTCTTTGTCTATGATTGCAGTTAAAAACCATGTTACATAAATTGAAGAAGAGTTGACAAGAGCTCTAGAGATGGCCAATATTGCTTTGGAGTCTCCTCAATTACCTTCAAATTATAGTTAGCGTCACATTCTTTTTATATCACTTAAGAGTCTCCTCAATTAGCTTTGTAGTCTTCCAACCTTGATTTGGATCCATCTTACTCAACTTCTAGATCCTTAAATGGAACTCGCTGATATGGTACTACTTCATGAAAGATATGAATCTATACCTTTTCAAAAAAACATCAAGAGATTGATAGAAATAAATTAAAATGTTTCTACAACAAGTTTCATTGTCCCCTAACAACATTTATTCCACCAAGAAATCCTATATTTGGGAGTATAATTATTTTCCATATGCCTTTACCACACGAATTCTCACTAAATTCATTGATGAGTGAATTTAAAATCACCAATTCAGTGTATCCTAGAACAAAATAGTTTTCTATTTATCCATGGAAGGAACTAAACATTAACAATTGGTTAGCTAATTTAATGATGAGTAATCAAAAGTCTTTGATATACTAAGAATCCATACCAAATATTATGCATGAGATTACACTAACATGAAAGGAATCCATCCAAGTATCTGTACCCACCACATTTACACAAGTAATGTCAAACCAATTAGACAACCACAAAGAAGAATAAATATTGCATTAAAGGACATGGTTAAAACTAAAATTGAAAAACTATTGCAAGTTGGATTCATTTACCCCATATTATATATCCAATGGGTCTCACCACTTGTGATAGTTCCTAAAAATAATGGTAAGTGGAGAATTTTTGTAGATTATAGGGAGCTTAACAAAGATACTTTGAGAGACTATTTTCCTCTACCTTTTATTGACCAAGTCTTGGATAACTTAGCAGGAAAGAAGTTCTTTTCTTTTCTAGATGGATTTAGTGGTTACAACCAGATAAGGGTGGCTACAAAAGACCAAGACAAAACAACATTCACTTTCCCTTGGGGAACATTTTCTTATAGAGTGTTACCTTTTGGTTTTTGTAATGCACCAACTACTTTTCAAAGAGCAGTCTTGGCCATATTTTCTAATTTGACTAATGATTGTGTAGAAGTGTATATGGATGACTTCACAGTGTATGAGGACTCTTTTGAAGAATCTTTGACCAACTTAGAAAAATTATTAACAAGATGTGAACAACATAACCTATCTTTGAGCCATGAAAAGTGTTTAATGATGGTGGATGAAGGAATAGTTCTTGGGCATCACATTTCAGCCCAAGGGATAAAAGTAGATCAAAATAAAATTGAGGTAATTTTTGATTTACCTACACCCAAAACTTAGACACATGTTAGAAGTTTTCTTAGGCATACAAGATATTATAGACACTTCATTAAATATTTTAGTAAGATTTCTGCACCAATGTTTAATTTTTTAGTTAAATATAGTGAATTCATTTGGGATGAGAAGTGTCAAAATCCTTTAAAATGATTAATGAAAAATTGAATTAAACCCCAATACCGAGAGGACCCGTTGGAAATAGCCTTTCCATATTCACATTGATGTTTCTAACACTATTATAGGGACAAAAGATTTGGGACATAAGGATGAACAAGGTAAAATTTATGATATCTACTACATAAGTAAAAATCTCACTTCCATAAAGAATAACTATACTACTACCGAGAAGGAATTTCTAGTTTCTAGCTATGCCATAAATAAATGTTGTCATTATATTAATGGGTTATTGGTGAAATAATTTTTCGTGTTACAAATTATGTGTTTCCACCAACACTCATGGGGCTATGCCCCTCCTTCTTATGTATGGGGAGGCTCTCATTATTGAATGTAAACTATCCTAATTCTATATAAATGTTGTGGGGTGGCCAAATAGGTTGGGTATCACACAGAACACTTCATTGAACCTATGGCAAAGTGTTTTTACGTGGTACAAGGGATTAATTTGCAGCGATGAGGGATAAAGGAGATAAATTAGGAAAGAGAAGGTTATTGTTGTGAGTAGGCACTAGCAGAGTTCACACACAATAACCAGAGTAGTTCAACATTCAATTGGAGGAAAGCAACAATGAAGTCAATTAGCGACACTAAAAATACAAACACACAATTCTTTAGATTTCTCAATCAAGGATACAAAGTTCCTTTTTGATCACTATGCTTGCAAAGTTGAAGAATAGAGAGAGAATAGAGGAAAACATAAGAAAAGGAAATGGAATAAATGTAGCTTTTTATTTCTTTCCTGTTAGTGATACAAAGCTCAACAACCATACAATAATCCATAATTTCTACAAAAACAAAACTTTCCTTATCTAGGATTCTTTAGAATAGCATTGCAGATTTCCTCTTCATCTACCCTCCACATGAATATTCAAGTTCTCATCCAACTTGTGACTTTATATCTTCCTAAAAGTGAAGAAAATAAGTTCCTCTTTATAAATAAAAGGTACTTTTACAATGCAACTTTAGAAAGTAACTTAAGTGAATTAGGCAAATTACCATGATTACGTCATGATGAATAATTAGAATGGGGAGAGAAGAGAGAGAGAAATAGATGAGAAGGATGATGAAGGAGTTCCTTATGATGACTAACTTTATAATTCATGATCCATGAGGAAGAATATTTGAAACGGGTTCTTGTCCTTTTAATTACTTACCGAATCGAGCTACCATGAGTGTCAACTTATTTGCATCTGGAATGCAACATAGATCAATACTATGATCCATGCCCCGGGAACATCATTGATCTTCTCTCATTGACTAAGCCATCTTTTGTGATCTTTTGCAATTTTAGAATGGAGTCTTTGATGTTGGTAATAGACTCTAAGGTATCTTCATTGAAGGAGAGAGAGTCACCTACCTCTTTCTTGACTAACTTCTAGAAGAAAATAATGATTTCTCTTGATGATTAATTCTTAGTGAGTGAAGGGAACCAAAGTTTCTAAACATAGTTGCAAATGTCATTAAAAACTTCAAAATCATGTTGCTCTCTAGATTTAAGCTCAAAGATGGCATCTGCTATCATATTGTATCTCTCATCTATGAGGCAAACTCAAACTAGAGATAAGTTCTTAAAGCATATGGTGCAAACATGTTATTTCTCACAAGGGTTTGATATTTGAAGGATTTCATCTCGGACACAAGTGGGAACACCTCATCCTAGTGGATATTCTCTTTTACAATCTCCTCCTTACTTTATTCACTTCGATGAAGTGGAAATAATATGCTCAATTAGTGAGAGTACCTCTGAAACATTATCTTTCTTTTTTATGATCTTATCAACCCAATTCTCATTATCCTTCCCCTATATCATATAACATTTTGTTCTATTTATCACCTCGTGGTCAAAGCTAGTGATTGGCAGAATTTCTTCCATGGGGAGTGAAGGTAGTGAATCGGGCTCCAAGAAAGGTTGAATGTGAGCACTGAGATTTTGTACATGTTCCTCTTATTTCTCAATTGTTTAATTGCACTCTTCATTCTAAGAAATGAGGAGAGAAAAGGATTCCTTGAACAAGTGATAATCACCCTCATGTGAAGCTTGACCTAATGAGATTTGGATAAGCTTGTAGTATGATGGAATCATCTTCTCAATAGGTTTTATATTCTTAGGCCTAGAAACTTCTACATACTTGGTTACCCGAGGTTCCACCAAGAAGCGGGAAGTTATATGGGAATTATTCCTTCTCTTGGATTTATAGTTTCTTGATATTGCTTCGAGGTCAAGCAAGATAACTTGATATGTTGTTCTTGGTTAGATTTTAAGCCATTCTTGAATCTATGGGAATGGCTCTTCAGGAGTTGACATGATGTTGTTTGTTGGAGAACTTTCAGAACTTGATGCAAGATCACTTCTTGTTCATTATGGGAAAGCTCCATCATTGGGTAATACATACTTGTATTCCTTTGAATAGAAGTATGTTGCAATGGATCACTCTTTCTTGACTTGAAATTTTATGTGATATTTTTAATGGAATTTTCCACTTATGAACTCTCCGGAATATGGAATCACTTTGTGTTGTTTGTTAATTATCTTCACTTTTGAAGAATCGCTTAATTTATCTTCTTGAAATTATTCACCTTTGGAGGATTGATCATGTTATCTTCTTCTTGATTAAGCGTTTAAGAACATTGTTATGCCAATGTCATCAAATGAAGCTTGAATGGTTTCTCATTCTCACGTACAAGGTTTCCTAAGTGAAGATCACTTATCTAATGTTCTCAAAGACAATAGTATCTCAGGAATGAAATCAGATTTAGGGATGCTTGCATACCTCATATAGGAAAGATTGGGATCTTGATCCTTTGCGTAGAATAACTTGAATGCTCAAGTTCTTTGACCGTTCAATCACTCACTTGGCTGAACCAACTCACTAGAGAGATGATGGTGGATCAAGCTTGATCGATTAGTTATGATGAACCCATTAGCTTGAATTTCAACATATTTCTTGACTTCTTTCAAATACTTTCCAGCTTCACAATGTCTTTGGCGTTCACCTATTGCGCCTCGAGATGTTTTGTCTTGATCCTAGACACAATTGTGTCTTAATCTCTATGAAGGGTGAGTTTCCTTGTTTTATCTATGAGGAAACATTATAATCATGTGAGGATGGAAAAAATCAGTGATATGAGTGAAAATGGAGTCAAATGCAACTTTTTGCATCAAGAACTGAAACTTTCTATTTTTGGCAGGTGTGACCAAGAGCTACTATTTTGGGATATTTTTCCTTTTTGCTTAAATTTTATCTTCTAAGTCTCCTGGAACACTCAATCCATCTCCATTGATGATTCTTTATTGTTTTTATCTTGTTTCTATTTTTATCGAGGTTGCTTTTTTTGGACTTGTTATTTTGGGAAAATTGCCAAATTTGTCTTGCATCTTGTTTTGCATTGTTTCCATATGAGCTAAGTGATCATAGCTTGCAATTTGAGGGACTAAATATTTTTAGCATGTGAATGGGCATGGAATATGATACTTTTAGTAACCGGTCATTTTGGTCTCAATTTTCATCAAAAACATCATTTTTGAATTCGGCTATGTGCTACGATTTCGTGCTCCAAATTTCATCATGTTTCGCCCACAGGAAATTTTGGAAATCGAAAAAGAAAATTTATAGGGCACAATTTTTAGGTATGAATAAATTTTGTAATCCATTAATGGAGTTTCTAAGCTTCATGGAACCTGATATGGTGATATGTCGTGAAAGTCTCACCAGAGTCCATTTTCAAGTTTGCAAGCTATGAATAGATCACTTGTTTTACAGTCATGGATGCCCTAGAATGATTTTGAAAACATGGTTGTTGTTTTTACATGTATTTAGAAGTTTGAAATATTTTTAAAATGTAATCTTTCTCTAAATTTATGAGAAAGCACTGAGCGATTAGTTATTTTCATGTTTTGAAGGTCACCGACAAACAGTCAATTTTGAGCATAGAAGAGTAAAAGCAGCTAGGGAAAGAATTAGGGTTTTATAAGAATGTGTGAGGGGCACATTTTTTTGTCCTATTTTTCCCCTTGCGAATGGGGAAAATAGGTGCAAAAATGTTCCTCAAGGAGATGTTTTCATGTGTCACTCTCAGACGGGATGAGGGGGAGATGGAGGAAGGCTAGTTTCAAGCACCTAGGAGCTGGTTTTTTATCGCATGAGGAACCAAGGAAGGGGCCTGAGGAGAGGTAAAAAAATTTGTCCCATTTGGTATGGGGGAAAATGTGTACAAAAATGTGCCACAAGGAGATTGTTTCAAGTGTCAAACAAATATGCAAGATGAAGGAGATAGGGTTTTGTCAATTTACCACTCCGGGGGGTTATAGGTTGGTCACATGGAAGACTAGAGGAGGAGATAGAGAGGGGAAATTTTTATTTTCTTATATATCCCTTGGGAATTGAGACAAAAATTAAACAAAATTTTTCCTCGCCAAGATGTGACATGTGTCCTTAAAAATGACTAAGTATGAAACACTTACCTTGCACAAGAGAGACAACTTGTCAAGAATAAACAGAGTTCCATGTGGCCTTTTTTGATAAATTATTATATCATTTTGACTCCCAATACCATTTAAAGAACAATGGGATCGGTCGTAAAAATGAATTCGGTTTTAAAATCCCTTAAATGAATCCTTTTTCTTCATGACACTAGGGTGTGTCTACACAAATTATGTTGCCCGAAAGTAAACATGTCTTTTTCAAAATGTGAAGATTCCAACATGTACATAATTACTATAGATTTCAAATTAATCTTTGATCAACTCCTAACTCCTTACATATCTCTCATAATCATTTGGTGAAGTCCAAGTTCCAAATTTAGCTATACACTCCTTGTACCTTAGAATCTTGTTATTACACACATTATCACTAAACATACAAATATTTGCTAAATATTACTAAAGAATTTCCAAAACATTCATAAATATTTGATATGACATCTAGATGAGTGTGAGATTTTAGATCCTTCCTGAGGATGCACACCAATCCTGAAAAGGTCATAATTATCCTTTCTAGGCCTACCAAAGAATTCACCTTTGGAAGCACTTATCTGTATGAGATGAATGACCTTGTTACCTCATTTAAAACACTAGGAAAGAGTTTTCAACACATTGGGAGGACACATAAGGTCAGCATGAGTATGATACAAAAAGTAATCTAGTCCGGAGAGGGGATTGGGAAGACTCGGGAGTAAATTTTCAAATTTGGCTTAGTTGTCATGTTTGAAAGTTTGAATTTTTAATGCTACACATTTACATGACAACAAGGTTATAAGATATTTGTGTATAATGGCCTTACAATTATATTATATTTAATGAACAAACCAATAGTAGGAGGTAAGATCATTAGATGGTTATTCCTTTTGCAATAATTTGATATTACTATCATTGATAACCTACAAAGATCTAATTTGGTTGTTGATTTATTATCAAGGTTAGATACATATGGAGAGGAGGATCATGTGAATGATAAATTCCTAGATGAACAAATATTTTCTTTATATGTAAATTCTCCATGGTTTGCTGATATAGCAAACTATTTAGCAACATGAAAATTTCTTGATGATTTTACTAACAAACAAAGAAAATGGTTGATTAGAGAAAGTGTTACTTTTAAATGGTTAAATGGTATTCTATTCAAATGTGGATCTGACTTGGTGCTACATAGGTGTTTCGAGAAGATGAAGTATATGACATCACAGAGCTTGTCATGATGAACCTACAAGAGGTCATTACTTAGCAAAGAGAACTATTCATAAAATCCTTGGAGCTGGATACTATTGGCCTTCCCTTCACAAGAATGTGAAGAAATATATTTGGGAATGTGATGCATCTCATAGGATGGGTAAACCTACTATGTCTAGTGAAATATCTCTTCAACCTCAACTAGTTCTTGAATGTTTTAAATAGTGGGAGCTAGATTTTATTAGACCAATGAACCCACCTTCACAAGGAAAGGAATTCATCTTGGGTTGTACTGATTATGTGACTAAATGGGTAGAAGTACAATATCTTCCACAAGCCGAGAGGAAGCAAAGAGAAAATAATTTGTATTGTAGAATTATGCACATGTTTGGAGCACAAGGGAGCATAGTTTCAAATCAAGGGCCTCGGTTCATGTCTAAAATGATCAAAGATTTTGTATAATTATGCAAAATCAATCATAAGAACTCATCCCCATATCACCCCAAAGATAATGAATAGGTGGAAGGTACAAATAGAGAGCTGGAAAATATCTTAACTAAAGAATTTAATATTTGCGGTAAAATTGGACAAATAGATTACCGAAGCAGCTTTGGACATACAACATTACTTGGAAAACCACCACTGGATTTTCCACATATGAATATGATTCCCATTTAATTTGAACTACAAACACTAATAAAAATAATCAAGGTTAGTATAGAGTTGGATGAAGCACAACAACAAAGGATAATTCAATTGAATGAACTTGATGAAATGAGGATGGAAGCACTTCACAAGACTGAATTACTACAATATTAGAGGAGACAGTGGCATGACACACATATCAAAGGAAGGAAGTTCAAAGAAGGAGATTAGTATTTTTTATTCTAAATACCAGGAATTTTCAAGAAAGCTTAGAACCATATGGCAGGGACCATATGAAATTGAGAATTTTTTTGACAATGGTTCAAGTTAACTACTTCCCATAAATTAGAACATTAAAACTTTATTGGTCAATGGCCATAGACTAAAAATTTATCATAAGCCATTGAATAAACAAGATTTTCTATAGTAAATCCAATCATAAGGTGAATTTGACTATGAGAAGAACCTAATTCTTCCATCATGGTCAACCAATGAAAAACAAGGAAGGCTACTAAAGGAGAAAGATTGAAAACAAACAATAGTGGTTCTTATCTTTAAAAAAATAAAATAAAATGAATATATATATAATGAAAAAATGATAATAAGGGATGTTGAAATATATTTGGAGTTGATACTACTTTCCTTCCCTTCACAAGAACATGAAGAATAATATTTGGAAATATGATGCATGTCAGAGGATGGGTAAACCTAATCTTTCCAGTGAAATGCCTCTTCAACCTCAACTAGTTCTTGAATTTTTAAACTGGGGGTAGATTTTGTTGGACCAGTGAACCCACCTTCACAAGGAAAGGAATTCATCTTGGTTTGCATTGATTATGTTACTAAATGGGTAGAAGTACAAGCTCTTCCACAATCCAGAGAGGAAGCAGGAGAAAAGCTTTTATATCATAGAATTATGCACCAGGGAGCACCAAGGAGCATAGTTTCATATCAAGATCCTCGGTTCGTGTCCAAAATTATGAAATATTTTGTATAAATTTACCATATCAATCATAAAAATTCATCTCTATATCACCCTGAAGCTAATATAAAGGTGGAGGAGGGAAATAGATAGATGGAAAGTATCTTAACCAAAAAAGTTAACACAAGCAGTAAATATTAGACAAATAGATTACCAAAAGAATTTGAGAACTTAGCGCTTTTTGGGTTAAAAACACAAAATTCGTTGGCGCTCCTAAGCCCGCAAAGGGAACCAAAGCGAAAATTTGACTAAGTCCCTGAAAGGGACACATGGCATCATTTTGTGCAAAGGCGCTAAGGCGGGCTGGCGGAGGATTTTGGGGACTTGGAAATTTTTTCCAAAAGAGTTTCTAAGTCAAAATTGTGGCCGCATCTCCGAAGGAACCTGTATAACACGTGGTAGGCCCAAACCAAAGAATGGGGCGGTGGGCCTTTAGAGGCAAAATAGAATTTTTGCCCTTTTGTGAAAAAGGTGCAAATGGAAAAAAGGAGCCCCTGCCTCCACCGACCCCAATGGATGCCACATCATCAGCGGATTTGTGGGGAAAAGTTCAAAATTTTCCCGAAGCCAAATTTGCAAGAAACGTAAGGAAAAATGCAGAAGGCCATATCTTTTGATCCAGCTCCATTTTTGACAATCTTGGTACCAATGGAAAGATCTAGAGATTCTCTTCATCATGGAGTCTTCAATTTTGTATTTTGGTATATTTGTGGGAGAAAATTACAAAATGTGATTTGGCATGGAAAAGACAAAAACCGTTTCAACTACCAAATTTAACGAAGTATGGGTCATTTTCTTTGGTCTGCGAAGTAAATACATGGAAATATGAGCTTTTGCATCGATCCCATCAACAGATGAAGAATTAAAATGAATTTTTAAAGGTGGTTGGAACAAATCCCATGTTTTTTCCTCTCTTCTCATGTTTCTTCTATAAAATGTAAATAGAGGCACATTTTTCAAGGGTTGTTCATTTTTCTTCTCTGCCTCTCCCTTCTTTTCTTCCCCAGGGTCAAAATGGAGTTCAAACCTCTTCCCACACTCTATAAATGGTGTTTTATGCCTCTTTCTTGTGAATGATGTTATGTGCAAATGTATGAATCAATAAAACGTGTTTTTGTGATGCATTTGTCCATCCTTTGCTCGTTTTTATTGCATCTTCTTGCCTCTCTTCATTTGCAGGGTATCTGTGTATGTTTTGAATGTTTATTTGCAGATCTGGGAGTTATGTTCATGGATTTTGGAACATTTTCTGTGTGAAATCCATCTCTGGTCTATGATGCACTTGTCCATCCTTTCCATTGCTCACCTCTCCTTGTTCCATGGCAGTTTTGGTAGATGATCAACACTTTCCTTCTCTGGTGTATCACCGTTTTAGTGTAGGCTCTGTTTTTTCTTGTTTTCTTTCTCTCCTTGTCTCCTTAGAAGTTAGATTAGGATTAGATTAGCTTGCATGCACTAGAATATCTTGTGGTAGGTAGATTAGGAAGAGGAACCAACCTTCTTTGGAGGATCATTCCCATTTGCAAGTCCCACAACTTGGGGAATGATCCAATGTTATGCAAATCACACCAAATGACCCTACCTTAGAAAAGTAGACCTTATAACTCATTTGGGGGTGTTGTGATTTTACACTAACAGTTTTGGCATGCCCGGTGGGACCTTAGAGGTCTCCACTTCATTGCAACAATATTGATGTGCACTTGTTGTAATTTCTAGCTTATTAGAAGCTTCAATTTGCACATCTAGCGACTCCATCTGGTAAACAACTCATTCTCTGAGTTGCAGACCTATTTTCCATTCACTTCCATTCATCCTTCTTTCCATATTCTTTCATTCTTTCATTTCCACCATGGAATTCACTTCTACAACAGCAAAGAACAAAGACATTCCAACTCCAATAAGCTTTACAAATCCTTCAAATCAGCATTTTGAGCAAATCCAAAATCAGCATGGTTACCCCTATGAGCAGTAGTGCCAAAATCAGTTTGGCTATGGAGATTTCCAAGAGCAAGGGTATGCAAACAATGAAGAAAATCAAATGCAAGATGTTGGTCTGCTAGAGAAGATCCAAAAATGCAGATTGGCATGGTGCGATCAAGAGCTACTACGGCTCAAATGAAGGCGTTCGAATTGGTTGTCGGGCACCTTGCCCATGGGAAGGCCCTTTTCCAAGACACTACAACCCTCAGGAGAAGCTAGACTTCATGATTGGAATGCTGCCCCAACTTGCACAATGGACTGAAGAGATAGAGGCCTATGAATTTGGTGCTAAACAACCTTGTCAATGGGTAATTTCTACACCATCATCTGGTATTTCTCTTTCCATTCCTCAAGTAGCACCATCTCAATTTGAATGTCAAGTTTCAAGTTTCTCCAATGCTGCTCTAGTTGTGAAAACCATCCCCCCATCCCCTAGTCTTCCATCTCATCTCATCTTTTCTTCCCTCTTCTCTTCCAAATCCAAACCCCCTCCACAAGAGAAAAAGAAACACCTTCCCCTCCAAAGAAACAAGAAGTTCCATCCTTCCCACTACCACAAACAAATGCACAAATGATTGAATCCCAACCTACTTCTCCTCTTGCCTTCCCAATTCCATGTGGGGAAGAAGAGATTGCAAAAATTAGTCAAGGACAACAAGAAGAAGAGCTGGTAAAAGAAGAAATGGTTAAGAGCTTAGTGAGCTTAGCTCTTAGGTTTGGGATAACAGAGATTCCTTTGCTGGTTAAGCCTACAGAGGAGGTAAAAGTTGAGGAACCAGAGGTGGTCAAGGCTGAGTTTGTTGCAGCAGAAGAAGAACAAAGACAAAGGGAAGAAAATCAGTAGCCTTTTTACTCATAATGTAGTGCCCATGTTGGCACTCTGCTTGAAGAAAATGTTGATCCAATAGAAGTTGCACAATCAGCCATGGAAGAGAAAGAACAATCAGCTCAAAGCCCCATTGATGAGGAGCAAATGGAAGAAATTGAATCAGATTTTGTAGTAGCAGAAGAAGAAGGCATCATTGGAAACTTTTTGCTTTCATTTGAAGGGCCTGATTTGGTTAATGAATCCATCATGGGGGAGGAAGAACCAGCAGCTCCAAGTTCAGTTAGAGAGGAGCACATGAAGGTGGACAAAACAAATTCAGAGGCATGGAACCATGAGCTGGTTGCACATAAGATAGCAGATCTCTCCCCCATTCAATCTCTCCCAAAGTCTGACTGTGTGGAGGAGTTTGAACTCACTAGCTTCATGTTTGAAGATGAAGCTTCATCTGGTGAAAAGAATGCAGATTTTGAGATCACCATGCAAGAGGGAGAAACTTGGCTACACAAAGGACAACATAGAGTTTGATTTTTTATCAAACTTAGAAGGATGTTTTGATAGGGAGCAGCCCATAGAAGTTGCAATATTTTCTTCCCCATCATTCACCATTCAAGAGCCTGCTGCCATGAAAGAAAACTTGCAAGCACAACCAACATTTTCCACCATGCTTCTTGAATCAAGGTTGGGAGATTTTGATCTTCCAAAGGCCACATCCACCATGAGAGGGAACCGCCAAGAAGACATTGCTGTCACAAACAGTCCTCTAGAACAACAAAGTAGAAATTTTGATTTGACAAACTTCATGCTAGAAGAAGGGGTTGTCCAAGAGCAGATTGATCTTCAAAAATCAGCAGAAGAACTCCAGAGCCAACAATGTATAGCAGCAGAGTATGATGATGCAAAAGCAGCTCCAATGGATGTTGCAATCAGAGATGAAGAGATGTAAATTGTAGAGGAGTTTTATGCTGCTATGGAGGAAGAAAAAGAGCAGAAGAGTTCCACCACTTCTTCCACACCATCCATTCAAGAGGATCTGTAAGAAGACTCCATTTTTGGAGTTGAAAATTAGAGCTATGGGCATATCAAATGGACCATACCTTTCCCAATCAGGTATTTGGCTTCATTGGAGCCAAAGGAGAAGCCAAAACTAGTCATGTCCATTTTAGGGCACGAGGATGAGCTACAAAGCACCAAGGATCAACTATCGTACCTCTTCAATCCAAATGCAGAGCAACTAAAAGAGGTATTGGTTTTGTCTTCAATTGATACTTTGGTTATTTGGGTGGAAGATCAGCTTGTAGTTAGTTTTTCACTCATCCAACCAGCCATGTTCAGTGCCAAATCAGTTGCATGTCTACCATTTTGAGGAAGGGAAGCTATTTCTCCCTGCTAGTTGTGGGTTTTGTTTGAGTTCCCTTTGCTCTTGGTTAGAGTAGAGTAGGTAGGTTTGTTTTCGTAGAAGAAGTGCTTGTGCACACTCTGCATGTTCCATTTGGAGCATGTATTATTTTCAGGTTTGTATATAGTTTTTGGTGTTGTTGTATTGCTCTTGCACAATTCATTTTAGTTGGCATTTTGGTGAAGATCAACTCCAAGTTTCAATGGGTTTCCAAGTGATTCATGAGGTCAGTTTTTGAGTTAGATTAGAGAATTGGTTATTAGGCTTGACTCCATGCCCAATGGATGTAACTAAGGCCACTGATCATTCATCTAGCAGGCAAATGACCCCTGTGAGTCGCCAAAGTTGTTAACCAAAATAAGCTCCCTCTTATTTTGGGTTAACTTACTCCTCTTTGTGCCTCAATAAAAATTTCACAAGTTTTAGGCACTCAAAGATTTCTGAAATTTCTCCATCAGATAGAGAATTTCTTCCCCTTTCCAGAAAGGTAAAGAACTCCTCTTAACTCCTTGTATTTCTCAAGTTATGACTCGGTGGAGTTATGGAGGAAAATTTTCCCAAGGCAGACCTGCGGAGCTTGGGAGAGAGTTTTGCCAAGGAATTTTGGGCGGCGGAGTGGGGAAAGAATTTGAGAACTTAGCACTTTTTGGGTTAAAAGTACAAAAGTCATTGGCGCTCCCGTGAGCCCGCAAAGGGAAACAAAGTGAAAATTTGACTAAGTCCCGAAAGGGACACGTGGCATCATTTTGTGCAAAGGTGCTAAGGTGGGCTGGCAGAGGATTTTGGGGACTTGGAACTTTTTACCAAAAGAGTTTCTAAGTCAAAATTGTGGCTGCATCTCCAAAGGAACCCAGAAGCGACACGTGGCAAGCCCAAACTAGCAGCACGGGTGGTGGGCCTTCAGAGGCAAAATAGAATTTTTGCCCTTTTGTGAAAAAGGTGCAAATGGAAAAAAAGGAGCCCCTGCCTCCGCCGACCCCAATGGATGCCACGTCATCAGTGGATTTGTGGGGAAAATTTCAAAATTTGCCTCGAAGCCAAATTTGCTAGAAACATAAGGAAAAAACGCAGAAGGCCATATCTTTTGATCTAGAGCTCCATTTTTGACAATCTTGGTACCAATGGAAAGATCTGGATATTCTCTTCATCATGGAGTCTTCAATTTTGTATTTTGGTAGATATTTGTGGGAGAAAATTGTAAAACACATTTTGGCACGGAAAAGACAAAAAAGTAAGTTTCAACTACCGATTTAATGAAGTATGGGTCATTTTCTTTGGTCTGCGAAGTAGATACATGGAAATATGAGCTTTTGCATCGAGCCCATCAATAGATGAAGAATTAAAACGCATTTTTAAAGGTGGTTGGAACAAATCCCGCGTTTTTTCCTCTCTTCTCACATTTCTTCTATAAAATGTAAACAGAGGCACATTTTTCAAGGGTTGTTCATTTTTCTTCTTTGCCTCTCCCTTCTTTTCTTCCCTAGGGTCGAAATGGAGTTTAAACCTCTTCCCACACTCTATAAATGGCATTTTTTGCCTCTTTCTCATGAATGATGTTATGTGCAAATGTATGAAGCAATAAAACGTGTTTTTGTGATGCATTTGTCCATCCTTTGCTCATTTTTATTGCATCTTCTTGCCTCTCTTCATTTGCAGGGTATCTATGTATGTTTTGAATGTTTATTTGCAGATCTAGGAGCTGTGTTCATGGAGTTTGGAACATTTTCTGTGTGAAATCCATCTCTGGTTTGTGATGCACTTGTCCATCCTTTCCATTGCTCACCTCTCCTTGTTCCATGGTAGTTTTGGTAGATGATCAACACTTTCCTTCTCTGGTGTATCACCATTTTAGTGTAGGCTCTATTTTTTCTTGTTTTCTTTCTCTCCTTGTCTCCTTGGAAGTTAGATTAGGATTAGATTAGCTTGCATGCACTAGAATATATTGTGGTAGGTAGATTAGGAAGAGGAACCAGCCTTCTCTGGAGGATCATTCCCATTTGCAAGTCCCACAGCTTGGGGAATGATCCAATGTTATGCAAATCACACCAAATGACCCTGCCTTAGAAAAGCAGACCTTATAACTCATTTGGGGGTGTTGTGATTTCGTACTAACAGGATGAAGAAGAAAAATAAAAATAAAAAGTAGATTGCATGAAGACAAGAGATTTCATAGAGAGAGCTAAATAGAAGGAAAGTGCAGGTACACTATTGGTGAGAATATAGTATTATCTTCTATTGTATTTCCTTTGTATTATTTAGTGTCATGTAATGGCTTGCATAGTATGCAAAGCACTTAGTGTTTATTCTTGTTAGATCCACAGGTTGTTGGGAGATATTGTTATTGCTCATTCTTATAGATCCACATGTTGTGAGATCTTATATTAGGGATCCATGAGATCATGATGTATTTTTGATCCATAGGAATCTAGTATTGTAGAGGAATTTATCTTCATGTTTGCACAAGTTGATGCAATGATGATGGAGAGACTTATTTCTTGGTGCACGGTTACGGTTTCACATTGGTAGACCCTTCTAGAGGTCTTGTTTACAGATTCACAGAGATGCGGTGAGGGATTGGTTACTCATTGCGGATGTAGGGTAGCTTTAGGTATGTGATATCTGGTGGTATTTTAGAGGCATGGTTTTAGTGCACTCAAGTAGATCCAGTTAGAGATTTGGAGGAGACACAGGTGGTGGTATGGAGGCACGGTTTAGTGTACTCAAGAAGATTTGGTTGGAGATCTGGGAGGAAGAGATACTCTTGTAGAGATACATGTACTCTTGTGCAAAAGAGTTGGTTTGTAATCTCTTGTTATATTATATATATGAGATATCTATCTTTGGTGGACGTAGCCCACATTGGGTAAACCACGGTACATGTTGTGTTATGTGTGTGTAATTTTGTGTGATTTGGATTATTCTTGTTTATACTTCCACTGCTATAGATTTTGTGGGGATTGTTAGATCCGTATTTGCATGTTTTGGATTTTATATTCTATAGTTGCAAATGTTTCCGCATAAACCCATCCCCAACACATCTTCTATCTTAGGGCCACATCCTAATAGTCCTTTATCTTCATTTATACTTGGGGCACATCCTATAAATCCCTCATATTCGATTCTTGGGCACCTCCCGGTAGCCCATCCTCTTTAATTCTTACATTGTATCCTTCATGTCCACCACATAGTCCATTAATCAATGATTGTGGAAATCCCACCGTCATTTCTCACATCAATTCTATTCATCCACTTTCTTCTCCCACTTCTCAGGATCAAACAAGTCATGTAATAGCTTATAAGAAACCTAATCGGTTCCTTCATCAGGCTAAGCTCAAAACTTTTGAACGCTCCAAATCTCACAATAATTTAGACGATCTTAAAGTTCAGAATCAAACGCGATTCAAAAATGCACACCAACGCACCTGTCAAGTATGGCGCAAAGTGCATAAACCTCTAGATAGGGAACTCAATCTCCCACACACAAAATCCACATTTCATGATAAAACATAGTCATCTATTGAGTATGATCTCACCATGATCATTGAAATCAGAGATAATATGACTCTTGATAAGCAAACACGCTTAATCTCCCTTATCAAGGAAATCACAAACATTGTTGTTGGATCTTATCACATAGATTGATATTGATTGGTCCCACTTTTCAAATAAGATAAAACTATAAAAAAATTAGAAAACATTTAAAAAAAAAAAGGTGAACGAACACACATTGCAATCAGGTATTGCATACACATGGATGTTCTTTCTTCCCTTCCTTGCTATTCTTCTGCAAGTATTCCTACCATTTTCATCCCTTTGGTGATATTTTGGTTAGCCAATTCACACGCATTTTGCGACATTTATCTCTATGGTATCCATTTGGCCTTAGTATTTCATCACCTTGGTAAATTAAAGAATGACTGACCTCATATAGATCCTATCACAATCAACATCTAAAAAACTTGTTGCAAAGAACTTTTGGACATATTTGTTGACACTAGCCAATGTTGTCATCACAAGCACTTCCACCTCCTTCCATCAAGCCATCAGTGGTTCTTAACCCCTTGTCAAACAAGAGAGCTGAAATAAGTTTTCAGAAAGCAAAATAAAATCAATCAAATCAAAAATAAAAAGAAAAATGATATATAACTCTCTCTTGGGGTATTTCTAATCATCTCTACCGGGTTATGGACGCCTAATTGGCGAGAGAAATTTTGTGATTAGAATCGGGGGCTATAGATGCATGGTTGGAAGCGGAGCAATGTATGGCTCTCCTTCCACAATCCATTCACATAAAAAAAAATCAACTTTGAAAAATAAATCATTCCTACACATTGGCTAGGGTGTCTTCACTTGTTGTCTATCAAATATTCCCTCCAAGAGGTAATAAATTTCCACGTGCACACATTGGATCTCTATGAGAAAATAGGATTAGTATGTTACCAAGTGTCTTTTTTTGGACCTTGTTCAGACTCTTACTCTAGTCTGTATCTTGTCTCATGATTCGTGCCTTTGGCTAATTGCTTCTTCATCACGAGGCTTCTAAGCTACATTCACAACATTCACGTTGTTCTTCTACTTCATTCAAAACATCCATGTGTATAATATTTCCTTTTTTCCATGTTTTTGGACACCTTTGTCCCCTTCACAAAAACAATCTTCCACTTCATTTTATCATGTGCTTCTTGGCCAACTTACGCTAGGGGCATCCTTTCTCCTTCCTAACACATCATTGGGTTACGTTCATCATCATGTTGAACCTATCTATATTGGCCTTGATCCAAATTCTGCGCATGAATATTTTTCCTTTGAATATTCCCATCTAACGTTGGGGGAAATTTTGCATCTTCACTTTCTTATGCATACGTGTGGCATTCTGCCCTTGTACATCTCATATGTCGTTGGGGCATCCATGTTTCTTTGTTTCCTGTACATAGCTTCAAAAACTTCTATAAAAAAACATTAAAATATGTTTCAAAACTCAAAAACATTCAAATATGTTAAAAAAAAAAACCCAAACAAATTGGTAAAACAATCAAAAACCCAAAAAACAATATACAAACTAAAATCAAGAGGTACAATTAGACAAGTGTTTAACAATGCATATATTACACTCCAATGTTCCATGGGTTCACCAGGGCACTATACTACAACCATCCTAAGGATAGATCTTATGCACAAATCCAAGGCTACACTTACTCGTTAACTTTTCTCTAAACAATCCATGTGAAATGGCCACGTGTTTAATTCCCTATGCACATAAACCTTTGCATACTTTTTTATGAAAATTTTTGCACGAGCATGTGTAGTACAATGTCTTGAGATAACTTCCTATATAAATTTGAGACATTCTCAACATCGTTGGCCACCTAATGGAAATGTTCCATCTCATATCTCTAGAGGCATCCCCAAATGTAACAAGGCCTTGCTTGTCATGTACTTCGTGATTATATATTTGCCCTTTTAGATTCAATACAACCTATGATACACGTGTCTCTTGTTTTGTAACTTTAGACTTCTTTGTGGGCCGGAACTTTGAGTGTGCGTTAACCCTAGGGTGGTCATATACATTATCCTAATTTACATAATCCTTAGAGACCATTCTCATCTTACATAGACTAAGAATATATATGCACTAAATATTACCTTTCACAACTTCCAAGAAATTTTCTCACCTACCCACCTTAAAGGGATGTCAACATGTGAAAACGTTTTTTTAGACTTGAGTTGTATATTTTTGTATTTAGAATTTTTCTTTAACATTTTTTAGGCTATTAAAGTAACCTAGTGCATGAAGAGGAGCCACATTTTCTATGGACTCGCATCATTAAATTTGTATGCCCCTCTTTAACCCTCCTCTTTATTTATGTCTTTTGAGGACTTTATATATAGGTATATTTGAATGGTTTAGTTAAACTTGTATTGTATAACTTCCAATTTAATTTCAAATTACCTTCAAAAGGATTCTAAGCTAAAAATTGGCTTAGTTATAGTTAAACGTTATATATGTAATATTTTTCATCATGAAAGCCTATTTTACTCCAACCTCATACCTATTATCAATGATGTGGAAAAATTTTAAGCATTATGGACTAGAATACAACCAAATCTAAAATTGGGGTAAGAATAACTAATAGATGTCAAAAAAATAATTTCCTAGGATATGCAAATTTTAACTTATTGCTTAATAATATGTAATGGCATGCGAAACAACTAATACAATACATCATGGAAATGTGGACACCTAAGTTTGGTACATGAATAATTGATTGTTATGGTGCTAGTGAATTTATGTGTTTATTGGTTATTGGTCTAATTTTGGCTCTAGTTGGCACATGTTATTTGTGCCATCAGGCCCTCGCCTTATTCCTCTTTTGTACCTTTCAACATTTTAACCATTCTACCTCTTTCTTCCCATTTTTGTCTTTTTTTCCCTATTTTATTTATCTCTTTTGGATTTCTCTTTCCTTGTCTAATTTTGGATTAGTCTAGAGTAGTGACAATTTTTATATGGTATAAAACTAGTCAACTATTTTTGTACATAGTATGTTTCTAGTCACCACATTTGTGGGGCCTTGTGCCCTCAAATTATTAATTCCTCGGGGTTTATAAATTCCCTTATCATCTTTCCCTCCCATTATGTGTCAAATTCATTACCAATAAGGTCCCAATTTTAATTCAAAATTCTATGAATACACAAGTGCATTAGTGCATTTAAGAGAATTGTAATACAATCAATTGAACATCATATTTTGAATAAAACAGTAATATATTAAATTTGTAAGCGTATAACTTAGTGTTTTCTTAAGCATCATCATGCCAAAAGCTAAATTCAAGCATTTAGAGATTCATTATAGCCTCTTCTAGTTGTTGCACATATTAAAATATAAAGGTTGACACATTTACATACACCATCTTGATTGTTTATTTAAATTAAGTGTTGGTTGTGATTTTGTAAAGACACGAGGAGCCTAATAATAATGGAGGGATAACACTTGCCCCTATTAACATCCCCCATTGATGGGTTTTGCAAGGAGTTGAGGTTGAGTTGGGGTTTTAAAGGAGATAAAATTCAATGTGATTTGTGATAGAAATAGAGAAAGCGCAAGATGGTTATGACAACTAGTACCATGAGATCTCATCAAGTATAATTATTTTTCGCATTTTGTTGCAAATGTATATTTTCATCATTGTTATGTTTTAATCATCTAATTTTAGACCACAACTTTTTGGGTCTTGCTTCCTTAGGGTCAAGCTTTTTACTTGTTTGAATATGTCTTATGCTAGTTTTCATTGACAATTGTCTTGAAATTTGCATAAAACATATTATCTTTTGAAAACATAAATCTCTATTTGCTTCAAGAACTTATTATTTCCTAATTTCAAATGTTTTATATTGCCCCTTATTTATGTAATTAGGTTAGTATCACTTATTTAATTTTTTACAATTTGAATTGACTTAGATATGGTAAATGTAGTGTAGTAATTAGTACAAAACTACTTTCCAAATCTACATTTTTGTGAACTGCACTTATATCAAACACCCAACCCCTTTAGGGTAAACTTGACTTAGCTAGTACTCATCCTAGGGTTTTCACATTATTATATTCTAAGGGATTTATCTTACCTTTTGTTGATTGTCCTAGGTTTTTTATTTGTTCTAATATTTTATCCCTAGATATTTTGTGTGTAATATTGCTTTTTTCTTTTTCCTCTTCATGTTATACATTTTATGCCATCTAAGTTGGTTATATTGAAGATTCCCACCCCACGAAGTGCTAAATTAAATTCCAATAATGTTGATCTTGAAAAAATTCCCTTGATTCGTCCTAAGGTTTGTGTGAAAAATAAGATGGTTAATCTCAATGAGACCCAAGATTATCCCGCAATTATTTCAGATTCTCTTGAGACCCCTATGGTTGATAATTTTTGAATGGTCCTCATATTTCTATTAAAATTTATAGTAAACGGAATAAGGTTGCTCTAGAGGACCAAACTTGAATGCAAGATCTACAAGTTCTTTAGACAACATATATTTAAAAACCCATAGTGAAATGATTGATATATTGATTTTGATCATGGATATTTGATCTCAAACTCGAGGTTCGTAACATATCAATGGACTTATTATTTAATATAATACCTATAAGGTGAACCATAGATACCTAAATGTTATAAATTACCAAGCACCTATTGAGACACCTCTCATGCCTTCTTTTTTTTATCTCTCATATTTAATCCAACACCATCCCATCTTATTATAATGTACGTGTCTCTTTCCTCCACAACTCTTATTGTTTACCATCATATTACTTGTCAAAGTTTATCAACTCATTCTCTCGCTTCTCAAATTCATATCATTTTTCTCAATGCTCCAAAATTTGCTTCCTTACCTAATACATTTATTTCTACATAGTCCACTACTAATTCCCTCCCTTCTAAGATGGTCAAGAACTTAGTGCACAAATTACAAGGTAAAATGGAGGAATCATCCCAAGGTTTCTAAATCCATGCAATAGGTTCACTCTAAGAAATGAGACTCAACCATTTGGCCTATGATGTGCTTTCTGATACTTATCCAATGGGTTTCACAACTCTAAAATTCAAACTATATCATGGTAAAGGAGATCCATCTCGCCACCTTAGATCATTTTATGTATCTTGATTGGACATTGGATGTAATGATTGGTTATGGACCAAGTTATTTCCTAGGATCCCGAAAGACAATATTCTTGATTGGTTATGTGTTACCATTACTATCAAATTATTTTCTTACACATTTTATAGTGAAGATTATAATTAAGACCATATTTACACAAAATTCTCAACTAAGGCAATGGGCTAATGACCCTCTAAGTGATTTTTTTGAAATTTGTAACACAAATTTCTTGAAATCAAACTCATAAATATATTTTATAAATTTTTCTAGTGCCTATCAAAGAAAAAGTAATATTCAACACATATCAATCATCTAACAAGATTTGTTACACAAAAAGGAATGTAGAGGTCAAGCGTTTAGTGAGAAATTATTGTTCATATTTTTTTGTGTACATTAATTATTCCTACTTGTTTCCAATATGCTCAGCTTCCTCATTTTCACATTGTACCCTATAGTACCATGATACATAACATGCTCAAATTTTAATATGTTTTTTCTTACATTTTCTATTATGCGTAGCATGCATGCATGCATGTTGACAGTTTCTTCATCAATTTTGGAATTTAATGAGTAAAGAAACCGAACACCCTTGAAATCTAAAAATCGCGAGCAATTGAATATCTGTGACAAAAGTCTACAAAATTTGCAAGACATTTTAAAATCTAAAAACACTAAGCATGTCTCATGAACAATGCCGTAAGCTTCCAACTACTACATAGAACGCATAATTCTATCAAAGCAATCACAACACGTAAAGAACAAAATGAACTTAGATAAAGCCAACAGAGGCGCCACCAAAAGAAGTGTCTTTTGGGTAATTAGTATAGAAAGATATTTATTGTACTTGAATGAAAATATAGAGATGTAGAGATGGATGGAGAAGAAGATAGGATAGAGAGATAGAGGGTGAAGAAATATAAATAAGGTGAAATAATGATATGTAATAGAAGTGTGTGAGATGGATGTGAGAAACTGATGTAATATTCATTATGAATTAATAAAGAGTAATGGTTGATGCATTATGTCATGTTCATTGTCTTTAATTACATTCATTCTATTTTATTTTATAAATATAAATATCATTCCTCGTACATCTTGATCAAAAAGGAAAACTACGTAAACCTCACGTTCTCGTTGCCGAGGATTAAGGTCAACATTTGGTGTCCGAGCCCATGGTGCTTTTGTTAACCGGATGTATGGAAAAATTTCACCACCGTGGTATTAAAAACTACCGTTAACAGAGATTGAGGATTAGTGGGAAATTCATATTAACATTTTCATAAAAAAGAGGCAAAGAGATAAGAATCCTACAAAGGAACTAAAGCTGACTTATTTGGAAAATTTGGAGATGAATTTCGGTCTCAATTTCTACATATATTGTGGCCTTGCATTTTAGCAATAGAAAAAAGAACAAAGTTGTCACATTTAAATTTACAGGAACCAATCGAGTGGATGTAGAAGAAGTTATAAATACTCGAGATACATTGATTTAACCATGTACAAGAGCCCTCCATTACTTGGTGTGAGACTACATTAGACTCATATATTATCACTTGGGAAATTCGGGGCTACAGTAGTTTCGATCACAATAAGGCATAAGTTCTAAGTGGGGACAAAGGAAGATTTCTCAAACTAGTTAATTTCCTAATCCATATTTTTTTGGTAGAAAAAGGATTAATTAAAAGTGCATAAAATTTCATGTAGGGACAACCACATGATGGCATATATGAATAAGGGGCGATCCAAGATACATAACTAATCAAAACTGATTGGGTGATGGTTGGGGCACAAGAAATAGGAAGACATGAAGAAAAGAAAGACCAAAAAAATTATATAATTGATAAAAGAGAGATTAGGAGAATTAGGTGAAAAGGTTAGGATAAACACAAAGGAGTTAGAGAAAAATATAGAAAACCGAGATTAGAAAGGGAGGAAATGATAAAAAAACTAAATGAAAGGAAGAAAAAATTAAATAAAGTTTAGAAAATAAACAAGAAATATAAGCCCACTTCAAGTGGAGGCAAGCATTAGCTACCCCGATACGAGACAAATGTTCAAATTCTTGTTATCATTCCTACGTAAGGCGAGAGACCAACAAATTTTGGTTACCCTGCATGGATTTTTAGCACTCAGCAGAAGATGTCCTTTAGATAGTAATTTACAATACTCATTATCACAGAGAGCACCATTAACGAAATAATTACAAGACATAGTAGACATGATGGAACCAAATGACCAAAGAGATTTTAGGAAAAAAATATATGGGATAAGTACAAAGTTGAATCCCCTTTATTAATTACAAAAAAAGTGAAGAATAGGTCGTGAAAACCAAGGAGGAAATAGTCGAGGAGTTGGAAGAAAATAAAAACTTAAAGGGAGATGATTGAAAAAAATTGATAGTTGAAGAACAAGATCTAGAATACTTCAAAAATAAAAACAAGAAAAGGAGTGACGAAGGGTTTATAGGGTTATAAGAACATTATATTTTAAGAGAAGTTAAAGATACGAAGTTATTTGTGAAAGAATATAATTATGAAAAGTCACCAATAAAAGAGGTGTCCCCCAACCATTATACTAGCATAAAGGATATGACACCCCCCGAATCGGTCACCATTCCATGTGTCGCTTCACACACCACTTAGAAAGGTACAAGAGGAATAAATTTTGATGGACATATACAACAAATTACAAGAAAAAAGTAAGAAAAGAGGAGACTGTGAGAGAATTCAAAGAGTTACTAGGAGAACTTTATTTTGATATTGAACTTACAAGAGATAAAGGAAGGAAATGAGTTAATCAAAAGAGTGGTAATCAAAACAAAAGGGTGAAGGCACCTAAAACACAACTAGTTCAGAATTCACCAAGGACTCAACCTACTAACAAGATGGCCTAAAAATGAAGTTACCATTGTTTAGAAAAGATACCAAGGATACGGATGAGCATATGTTCATCCTAGACTCATTTTGGAAAATCAACAATGTAACAGACCCCACAACTAAGCTATATGACTTTGTGGGAACATTAAGAGATGATAATTTAAGATGGTATATGAAGACAAATCCTCAACACAACAAAGATTGGGATACAATAGAAAAATAATTCAAGGTAGATTTTCATTCTCCTAAGGCACGTACAAACCGTGTCGGAAAAATGAGAGACCTAATTCAAAAATAGGGAGAAATAGTCAAGGAGTTTGATTATAGGTTTGAAATGTGGAAATAAGATTGGAAGAAACTCTCACAGATATAAATATATAATTGAGTGGTTTATCTTTGGCTTATTACCCTACCTCCGAGATTCAATAGATGGGAAGACATTCACAACCTTTGCAAATGTATTAGATATAGATACAAGAATGGAGGCACAACCATGGAGAAGAGAAGGAGAAAATTATATTAAAAGTGAATTAGAAAGGGTACAACTAGAGTTGGCTAAGTTGAAATTACAACAGACATTCAAAGGAAAGAGAATCTTAGAAACAATTCACCTCCCAAGAATATTGCAAGACCAAAAATTTGGTGTATAATATGTTGTGGAGAAGGACATAACAAGGTAGAATGCCCACACCTAGAAAGAGAAAAAATATCTACAGCAATAAGATAGCACTCCTCATAAAAAACATCTTCTAGCAATATAATTGTGGCCGGAATAACTTGGTGTCCCTTATGCAAATTATGGGATCAACACACACAAGACACTTATCCATTGATGGAGGCAACCCCACTCACGAATCAACTCATGTATTTGCAAAGATGTGGATCATTCAACCAATATCCCCATATTTGTCCTGTAATTGATGCCATGGAATATTTTAAGGACTATAAATCTTGAAGAGTGATGGAAGCTAAACAAAATATAGTACCACCACCTCCACCACAACAACCAACACCCATAATATCGGGTCAAAGAACCCCCATAAGACAACTACCAACAATAACCACAAAGACCATAATACCAAGGATTTCAAGGAGGACAGCCATAATATGGAGGAGGATATCAAGGAAACAACTACAACCCCAACTATCAATGGTATGGCAGAGGATATAGAGGCAACTACAGAGGTGGATATAGGGGTGGTTATAATAACTATCAAGGTGGCAAGGGGATATTAGGGATATCAAGGAAGAGGCTACCAAGGATACCAAGGGGGAGAAAACCATAACAATGTTGGGGGTGGACCATAGGAAGGAAACCATTGAATTTTTATAAGTGTGGAAAAGATGGGAACTTTGAAAGAAATTGCACTAAACCAAAACCATATGTGTTTTTCCATGAATGCAAACACACATGATTCTTTCAGCTATCCTAAAAATCAGTGAAATTCTACAAAATGACAATACAAAATCATAAACAACAGGAAAAGATGCCCAAAATAATGTCTAACACATAACAAGAATACCATGGGATGAAGTAGAATCTTCAGAGGATGAAAAAAAAACAAAGAAAAAGCAACTAGCTCAAGCAAGGGAAAACTAGAAAAGAGTAAGGAAAAAGAAGATGCTAAGGAAAATTACTTTAAGAGAAAAGATAATAAGAAAGAAGGAAGTGAAAAATAAGAACCAATGTACAGAGTCATGGTAACCATAAGAAGCTGCTAGAAAAAGGAGAAAATGAATGACAAAAAGAAAACCATCAAACTACCCACTGAAGAAGAATCATCTAGTGAGGAAGAATGGAACCCAAAATGGTTCAAACCTAAACTTCATGACAAGGAAGTTACAAAAAGAAAAGAAGTAACCAAGAAGGCTCAACACCATGAAGAAATGGAATAAAAACATTTTGGAGGATGAGATGACTTCGCTAAAGGAAATAGCCAGACTAACCGTCAAAGCGCAGTTATTAGAAAAGTTTAAAACAATTTTGTAAATATTGGAATAAGGAGGAGAAAACTTTCAATGTTTAGTGGATTGAGGCCACACATAAAAAGAAAAAGAGAAATGTATTCCAAACACAAAGAACATGATGGAAATATTCCATATACTTAGACATTGAAATATGTGACACCACAATCACTAAGATACTACTGGATCTAGGCGTGGATGTAAATATAATGTCCAAATCTACTCGGGAAAAAATGAGAAGACCTCTCCTAGATGTCGCATGATATGACATTGGCCTTACAGATGGATCGAGAAAATCTCCGATAGGTGTATTACGTATTTTTGAAGTTAATTTCATGGGGACAAAGAAAGTAGTGGATTTCAAAGCGCTAGAAAATGTTGCCAAGAAAGTCGCATACAACGCCTTCATAACACTTGAATGGTTTGTTGACTGCAATGGTACCTTGAATTATGAAGAAGAATAAGTTGCACTCGAATCAAATGGAATTCAAGTTCACGTACCACTACAGATGGGAATGAGTACACAATGAGTCGAAGATGTATGGCACAACACTAAGGATGAATATTTTGATGATATATAAGGATATATACCGTCAATAGGATATATAAATTTGATAAATAATTTGAGCCTAATTCAAAGGGAGAAATTTTAGTTCGAAGCAAATCCACAAATGAAATTTCAGATAATTTAGTAGAGAGCGTGGGTACATGGATTTCCATAATTCAAAGTATGGAAGTTACATTGTGAAATAATATTAACACCTCGAATAATTACCCAAGAAAACGACCAATATGAATCTGCGAAGAGGAAGATGATATATACTGCCCGCACAAGAGAACTTCCAAGAAGAAAAGCCGTAAAAAACAAGTAAGGTGGGTTTACAAAATAATTTGTGGAGCTTCCCACCGTACCTTACCAAAATATTCAATGTTTGGTGATTTAGAAGGATACTTAGAACAGATGGTAAGGGTATTTCTAAATGAAACATCTTGTATGGAAGCATTAGATAATACCCTAATGATTAATGTTACACACTAGTGGACAACCCATAGATCTAACATATCTCATTGGAAATCACTCATAACACTTCTTAAAACAATATTTATCAAAGTGAAGGGTATTATGCATCCAACCTAGAATACACAAGTGAAGGAGACTAGTAGAAACACATTCATGCATGTGAGAGACACTGGAAGATATGTGGAGAAAAATCGCATATGGTATGGATTCAATTATTTGTCTAGACACTAGGACCACTACCTAGAACATGGTACATGCATCAAGAAATTAGAAAAGAAACAAATGATTGGAACCAAGTTGTAAAGGATTTATGTCACACTTTCAACTTATGGGATGTGGATTTTAATACATTAAGAGTAGTTCGAAGATTAGAAACTTTCTATTCTTAATCATGGAAAATTTTATCGAACAATTTTCAAGAGGCAACTCACCAAGGATGCAAAGAACAACTCTCCAAATAACATCCAATGAAAACAAAATAAATGATGTTTTGTTTTCCAACACAAAAAGACGAAAGGGAAGAAAACCCAAAAAAATCTATAATACAAAACAACAAAAGGACCAAAGGAGGTAGTAAAAACTAAAATAAAAGAGTATAAATACTTCTATCAGCCACAAAAACTCAAGAATGAAAACATTGGGGTGAATGGGGAAGAGAAAATCAAAAAAATTGGGGACTATTGGTCTGAAGAGGAAGTAGCCAAAGTAGTGGAACTACTTCAATAATTCCAAGATATATTCCCAAAAGACTTCAAGGAGTTATGAGGAATCAAAGAGGAAGTAGGCACAATGAAAATCCAAATCAAAGAAGGCATCAAACCACTCAAGAAAAGACCGTATAGATTGAATCTTGACTTAAAATTCAAGGTCAAAACAGAAATAGACAAAATGTTGAATGCATGGATAATATAGCCAATTGACGATGCATAATGGATAAGTCCCATGGTGGTTCAAAATAAGAACATTGGAGAAATAAGGATTTGCATAAACTATATGGAATTAAACAAGGCATGTGTACGTGACCCATTCCTCACATCATTTACAGAAGAAGTGCTAGAAAACATGACAGAAGAGAAGTATATTCATTCACTGATGGGTTCTCTAGATACCACCAAGTTAGAATTGCACTTGAATAGCAACCCAAAACCATATTTTCCACAGAATGGGGATCTTTTATGTATAAGGTAATGCCATTTGTCCTAAAGAATGCACATGTTGTCTTCAAATGGGATCATGATCAATGCGTTTAAGGACTTTATTCGTGATTTCTAGAAGTTTACTTGGATAAGCTGGATGATATATGGTTTATTGAAAAATCCCATACAATTCCTAAGACTAATGTTCCAAATATGTTTTGAAGCTCGCAAATATCATTAAATATAAAAATGCATCTTCCTTTAATCCGTAGGGATCCAGAAAAACACACCACTTCATCAGTTCCATTAGCACCAAGAAGGAGAAACAATAAAAATGAATAAAATGATGTAAACAGAGGTCCTCAAAACCGCTGCCCGGCCCGGGCGGTGGTCTTGAGACCACCGGTTTGCTCAAGGCGGCGGTCCCGACACTTTCGAATGAAAAGAAGAATTGAATGCGAATGGACGTGAATTTGAAGCGCCTGCACATGTATCTTCCCCTTCCATGCCCTTTCATATCCTCCAGTGCACATGAGGACATGGGAAGGCCTATAAATGCGTGAAGGAAGGAAGAGAATGATCATTTGAAGATCTAGAGAGATTGAGAAGCAGATTATAATGAGAGCAGTGAGAAAGATCTTCAATGTTGGAATGGAATTGTAGGAGCAAGGTGTAGAAATAGAGAAAGCAAGTAATTGGAGAGAAGGTTTACATTGTTGCTTCTTTTCATACTTATTGTAATCTATAATTGTCTATATTAGACCAATAAAAGTGGGAAGAAAGAGCAGTTTCCCTTCCCGACTGGTTTTCCTCCTTGAGGTTTCTAGGATAAAATTATTGGTGTTGAAGTTTGAATTATTTCCTTCTCTGCAATTTCCTTTCTATAGCACTAGATAATCAATCACAAAGCTCTAATTTTCAAGCAAATCTGTCATTTTCCAAAGTTGAAAGTAGAATCAACATAGTTGTGTGATTCGTAGAGTTCCAAAGTAGAAGTTTACGGATCATTTTGGTATCAAAGCTGATTATATATCCAAGATTGTGGTATTCAAATCTTTCTTGTGATTTTGTATGACAATGACAAGGTCCAAAGGTGAAGAAGTTTTACCTTGTGAGCCAGATATTTCTACGAAGAAGTGGAAACAGAGAATTCGATCTCAAATGGAGGAAGAGAACTTGGTCCGTAGAGTCGAGATGCTAGAGACCATGATGGATAGATTGCATAGAAAAAAGAAGAGCTTTCAGATTTGCAAAAGATGGCTTTGGTTAAGCAAGATTCCATGAACTTCGGTGGTTCGAGCACTAGCCGAAAAATTTGGTATCGGAAAGAGCCACGAAGAGGAAGGATGGGAAGATCATGAAGAAACGCCAATTATAAGCGAAAAGGTAAAATCTACACATAGACCTTTTAAAGTTGAAACAAAAGTGGAAATAAAGAATTTTGAAGGACAAGTAGCTGCATAATTACTTTTGGATGAATGGTTAAAATAGTTGTAAGTCTACTTTAGTGTGCATAATTTCACCGAGGCACAAAGGGTCACCTTTGCACGCCTCAAAATGGAAGGTCATGCTCGGTTTGGTGGGAAACCCATCTAGCCACTTGTGAGAAGAAGAAACATCCTATTGTCAATACTTGGAAAGATTTTAAAGAATTGATAAGAGCTAACTTCTATCCTATTGGCCAAAAGACTGACGTGATGATTAAGTGGCAATACTTTATATAAGGCAAGCAATGAAGCATGCAAGACTACACTATGGAATTTTGGAGACAAGCCATGTTGCTTAATATGGACTTAGAGGATGAGGACATTCTGACCAAGTATTTGCGAGGAATTCACACTCACCTTCAGAGGAAGGTAATCTCCACAAAGCCCAAGGATCTCAATGAAGCTTGTGTACAAGCATACTACATTGATGACAAGAAGAAGCAAGGAGAAATAGAGCCAAAGGAGACCAGTCAACAGAACAACAGATAAAGAAAAAGGGAAGACAAGTAGCAGAGGTAAATGGAAAGGTAAACATGCCACTACTACTTTGCATACTTGTAAAGATCCTAAGAATTTCTGTAAGAATTGTGATGTAAATGGACATACTGATGCCACATGTTGGAAGTTGCATCCAGAATTACACCCAAAGCACCGAACCAAGGATTCCAAGAAATCCATGGCCACTATGAAGACAGAAAAAGAGGTGGAGATTGAGGATGATTCGGATGTAGATGAGAGGTTGGGATGCATGGCCACTAACATGTACAGGGGCAGCGAAGAAGAAGAGATGAGTAATCTATTTCAAATCCAAATCCAAATCAAGAAGACTAAGGTAAACACTTTAGTAGATTCTAGTTCTCAGTCAAATTTGATTTTGATGCGGTTGTAGGACAGCTTGGTCTAGAGACTTATGCGCATCCACATCCATACCCATTGGGATGGGTGAAAAAGGGTGTAGAAATACAAGTTACAAGGAAGTGTAAGTTTCAGTTTGGGATAAATACCCAATACATAGATGTATTAGAGGCTGATATTATTCCACTTGATGCATTTGACGTTGTCTTCGAAGTCCTTACTTGTATGCCAGGGATGTTGTGTTCACAAGGAGGGAGAACCGGTACAGATGGGTCAAGGATGGAGTTAGTTTTAACATCGGGGCACACCAGAGCAAATCAAAGAAGGCTATGGTAAGTGCCAACCAAGCACCAAGACTTATTCAGGAAAATCATTAGTTTTGTTTGCTTTCATTGGAAGAAAAACAAAATGGATGTGAGAGCACGGTTATTTCTGACCAAAGGATGGAGAATTTGGATAGCACTTGTCAGTTTTGCAGAAGAAGCCACCACAGAACTGCTCATTCAAGGAGCAAAACAAACTTCCATTATGCAGTCACTATATCTACCTACGAATTCACTGGACCTGACCATGGGGCAGCAAGAAGAAGAGGAGATACAAGGAATGGTGGTGACTATAGAAGCAGACACTTGGAGAGGATTTGGCCAATCCATCTCAAGAGACAAAGACAGAAAGGACCAAACCACTACAGTATGGGACCTTCGCCATACTTGAGAAGGTTAGAGAAGAAACCTTTAGGCCATACTTCATGCAGATGCATGCGATAGAAAGTTGCAAGAGCTCACATCCACTAACACCATCTATGCATGACAAAGAAGGAAAGATACAGAAGTTACCTTCCTAAGAGGATTATACTAGAGGCAACTCGAAGGAGGATGTAGCACTCGAAAAAACAAACCAGAGATCTACGAAGTATTGGCGATTGGACGAGAGAAGACACCAAGGCAGACCCAGTGGTACTCGAATGAGCATGAGAGGGAGTCGATTCCTCTACCACTCCCCCACTAAGATTTTGTGGGACCAAAAGCCTCCTAAGTAGGGGAGGTATGATCCATAGGGATCCAGAAAAACACACCACTTCATCAGTTCCATCAGCACCAAGAAGGAGAAACAAGAAAAATGAATAAAATGAGGTAAACGGAGGTCCCGAAAGTGCCGCCCCTGGCCAGTGGTGGCGGTCCTGACATCTGCCGGTCTGCTTCGGGGCGGCATCCCCGACACTTCAAACAAAAAGAAGAATGGAACACGAATGGACGTGAATTTAAAGCACCCAACATTGTGTCTTTCCCCCTTCTATGCCCTTTCACATCCTCCAAAGGTGCAAGGGACATTAGAAGGCCTATAAATGCGTTAAGGAGCAAGAGAATGATCATTCAAGATCTAAAGAGATCGAGAAGCAGTAGTACAATGAGAGCAGCAGTGAGCAATATCTTCAAGATCTTTGGGATGGAATTGTAGGAGCAAGTGTAGAAACAAAGCAAGAAAGTAATTGGAGAGAAGGTTTACATTGTTGCTTCTTTTCATACTTATTGTAATCTATAATTGTCTAAATTAGACAAATAAAAGTGGGAAGAAAGAGCGCTTTCCCTTCCCGATCCGGTTTTCCTCCTTAGAGGTTTCTAGGATAAAATTGTTGGTGTTAAAGTTTGAATTATTTCCTTCTCTGCAATTTTATTTCTATAGCACTAGATAATCAGTCACAAAGCTCTAATTTTCAAGAAAATCTGTCATTTTCCAAAGTTGAAAGTAGAACCAAAGATAGTTGTGCGATTCGTAGAGTTCCAAAGTAGAAGTTTATGGATCATCCTTACACCATTTGGTACATTACTAGGCCACATAATTTACTAGGAAGGATTACGGATTGATCCAGCTTAAAACATCAAATAAGAACACTTCCACCACCAAAAACACAAAAAAATGTAAGAACAATTTTGGGTTATATAGGCTATCACAAGAAATTCATAAGAAATTATGTAGAGATTAGTGCACCATTAGAGGAATTATTGAAGAAAAGGATAGATAAACAAATAGATTGGACTAAAGTATCTCGTAGATGGTTTTGAAATATTCAAGCATGCCCCAATTCTAATATTCCCATATTGGAAAGTTTCCTTTCACATTCACGTAAATGCATCGGGGATAGAAATAGGAGAAATTTTGGCACAACCACGGGAAAAAATGGATCATCGCATAGAATTTGCAAGTTGTAAATTAGCTAAAGCCAAAAAGAATGATTCAACGACATAAAGACAAGCCCCGAGTATGGTGTATACACTATAAAAATATAAACATTATCTATCGGCAACACCAATTGTATTTTATACAAACCGCGAACCTTTGAAGTACCTCTTTAATAGGTCAGACTTACAAGGAAGAATATGCAGATGGTTGATGTTATTTCAAGAATTTGACTTCACCATATCAAGTAAAACCAGGGGAAGTTAAATAATGGACCAGACTATCTATTAAGAATTGAACTCGGGAGAAGTCATAGGTCCCATAGATGATGAATTTCCATGAACACACCTCTTTAGAATAGAAGATATTCCTAAGGAATTGGATGATATAGCACAGCTGTTGACAACATGAGAATTTCCTACATAATACACAAAACAACGTAAGAGGAATTTTTAAGTCACACCTTCCCATTTACATTGATCCAAGGACTATTATACAAAAAGGGACAAGATGAAGTCCTTAGGCACGTGGTATTAGAGCATGAAAGAAATAACATTCTAAGAGAATCTCGTGAGGGAATAGTAGGAGGCCATAATGGAGGAGATACAAGTAGCTAGAAAGGTAATGATGGCAGGACTATGGTGGCCCACATTATTCCACGATGCACACAAGCATGCTAGATCATGTGATATCTGTCAGGGGTGGGAAAACCCAACACTAGAGATGAAATTCCTTTGAGGCCAATACTTGCATTAGTCCCATTTGAGAAATGGGTTATAGACTTCATTGACCAATAAAACCTACTACAAGGCATTCACATCAAGATTCATCATCACAAGAACATGATATTTAATGAGATGGGAAGAGTCCATACCTACAAAATACCATACTACTTGCAAGAACAACGGCTAATTTCATCTACAAAAATATTATCACTAGATTTGGATGTCCATTAAGCATCACAAGTGACCAAGGAAACATTTTTTTGAATGCCACAATCAAAGATTTTCGTAACATTTTATGATAAATCACAATAAAAGTACACCATATCACCCACAAGCAAACAAGATGCAAGGAATATTTTAACAAAGTGATGGAAAAGGGACTTACAAAGATATGATCCTTACCAAAAACAGAGTGGGATTTGAAGATACCTGCAGCACTATGGGTGTACCACACAACTTATAAAAGGATGACAAAGTATTCCTACTTTCAATTGGTGTATGGACTAAAATTCATGGTGCCAATGGAGTCTATATTCCCAAGTCTTATAGTGGTGATAGCCTTCATAATGAATGAAGATCCATCAGTATATGAAAGGCTAATTGAATTAGAAAAATTGGATGAAAAAAATTCCATAGCCACATATAACCAAACACAAGAAAAACGCAGGAAAAAGGCATGGCATTTTAGACACATTAAACAAAAGTAATTTGATATAGGATATCTAGTCCTACTTTATGAAATCAAATGGAATATACCTGGTAAATTAAAAATTCAATGGTTAGGCACATACATTATAAAAGATATTTTACCATCAAGAGCCACCAAAATGCAAACTCTATAGAAAAAAAGAGCTTCTTGAATATGTAAATGGGCCACGGTTGAAGAATTATCACACCATGGAATGATTAAAAATAATTTAAAAGTTTGAAAAAAATAAAAAACAAAGAGAAAAATAAAAATACAAAACAACAAAATTTGTCTTCTCTCGAAAACCGAAATTCGACAAAGTTGATGAAGAGGAGGAGAAAACCCGTGAGGGCGCCCTCTCTCTATCAAATACAATGAAAAAGAAACACAAGTAGAAAATTCAAGTAAGAATAAGTAGAGTAGAAACCACAGACAAGAAAAGAAAGCAAAGAGAAAAGAAGAGAAAAGCAAGAAGTACAAACAAAGAAAAGAGGAGAATTTTTTTTTAAAAACACAAAAGAAAGGAAAACTACCCAACAAAGCAAGGAATACACCCACATGGAGCATAGCGAGAACAAAGAAAAATCACACAAAACGCCACCGAATAAAAGCAAGAAATAAAAACCACGTAATAAAGAAAAAGCCGTGAAATGCAAAAAGAATTGTTGAATAAAGGATGAAAGAAAAATCTGCGGAATGACGAAAAGTCAAAACCTATGAAGAAACCATGAAACAAAGAAAATTGAAAGCCGCAAACAAATCCGCGGATCACAAGAAAAATCCATGGAAAAAAGAGATCCACACAAAGACGTGGAACAAAGCGGACAAAAAAACCACAAAACAAAGAAAGAGAATACTGCGAAATGAGGGAAAGAGGAGAAACCCATGAAGCAAAGAAACTAAGAACCGCGCAAAGAAGAAAATAATAAAACACACGACACCCAAAGATCAAACAAACTTAGAACATTTCCGCGGCTAAAAAAATAAATGTGGTAGGTGGAAACATAAAGGTATAAAAACAAGAGCTAAGGAGTAAACGATTCACATTTGCAAAAATCTCTAAGGAAAAAAGCATGAATAAGGAAAAATAGCAAATTAAGCTAGGGCACGGAAGAAGGAAACAAAACATTAATTAAAATGATGAATCCCACCATTGTTGTGCAAGAAGATCTTCCAAATCCAAAATGTCATAAGCGCACACTTAAATCTATGCTCCCGCACCTAAGCAGGATCCTTCTCTCATGTTCCATTCAAGGTCACACATGCTCAAGATACACAAAATTATATACACTCAACAATTGCATAATATGACCATACTATACTAGAGGTTGACAAACATCTACTCCAACAAAATCAAGAAACATGTATAATGGAATATAGAAACAACGCAAAATTGATTGTGAAATCGAAGCTAGATGCGTGGAGTAGAGTTCCATATTTTTATATGGCCGACAATGCCATTAGGGTTCTTATTAGCCAGCTACATAATGAAATTTTATATCTAGACCAGCCATACCGAGATCAATACCGTGGTAATGGAGAAAGTCACAGACTATTGGCAAAAGGGTGTTTGGCATTAAATAAGAAAAATATATTGATACAAAAACTACGCGACTCGATGGGCATCACCATGTCAAAAGAGGAGTACAAATTGACAAAATCAAGAGTAATTTTTTGAGGTATGCCCAAAAAGTTGTCTGCTTTAAAATTTTATCATATGAATAGAGAAGATGGTGCCCATGTTGTAAGTGCCACCATAGGATTAGAAATGATCCCGAGCCAAACCGAATATAACCTATTAAGTGCCACCATAGGATTATAAATGATCCTAAGCCAAACTAAATATAACCTATGTGAAGCCCTTACAGCCAAATTTCATGAAAACACGTGGAAGATTAAAGAGGGTAAACATACTTTTGCTATAGATCACTCATATTATGTCTAACAATGGATTTCACTAACACCTATCGGGAAAATAGAGCAAGTCCGATGGTACCAAGACATACCCATACTGCAGACAAATATTGGTTCACATGAACACCATGCCTCAAGTAAAACATATTACACCTCTAATAGGGTGGAAAAATAACGTAAGGAAGATAGTTGCAAACAAATCTAGAATTTTAGAATAAGCGAAGTAAATTATGAGAAAGAGGTGGTTTTTATAGCATATATTGATTACACTTTCATCCCCCTTTCATTCCGCGGATTACACACATTTCCCCACTTCCATACGAAGCATTTGATGAGTTAGTGGCAACCAAAATACAAGCTATTATGAATTTACTATTGGACAACAAGAAACATATACCTCTTAACATCAATGAGGTAATTGCGGAGACATTGGAAGATTTTTGACAAAAATATCCTGATGATTATACTCGAGATAAACCACCAATTCCATATCGAAAGAAAAAGGAAATAATAAGGCATGGTCAAGAACCTACAAAAGGAGAACACAAGAAGAAAATTAAAAACCTCCTCCACCTCCAACAAAAAGACATAAGACTAGGGTACCAAGGAGGGTAGTGATAGAATAAGAAACAAGTGAAGAATTAGGATATTCAGGTGAAGACACAATGGAAATATCATACTTAGAAAGTGAGGATTCACAACATACATAACAACCCCTCCGAACAAAAATAAGAGGAAGAATAATCGGTACTAATTTCACATGAGAAATTGAGTCGCTAGAAGAATCACAACTAACAAAATCTGCATATAACATCTACAAAACTTGTCTTGGCCATGGAGGCATTTCACAAGTGGCCCTACAATATGATGTCAACTCAGTAACACAAAAATTTGTCATAGTAGAAGCAATTCTCCACTACTTACAGAGGTTTTCCTTGGTATTGGAAGATATCAAACATCTACTTCCACATACCCTATTAAAGGAAATTGAAGAATGATATATGTAGAAGAAAAATTACTTTGAAAACATTTGAGGAAGAACTCAAACATCTTAGAAGAAAGAAGAAAAAATAGTTAAGGACAAGGGCCATATCAAAGAGTTGGAGGAATTGATGGAAATAATAGAAAAGGAAAATAAAAGAAACAACATGAAAGAGAAACAAAGGGAGGAGAAATGGAGAATACAAAATACAAATGAGACAAAAGAAGCAAAAAAGCGAAAAAAAGATAAGGAGAATGAGGAGAAGCAGAAAAAGGAAGAAGAAAATAAAAGAGAAGATGAGGAGAGAGAAGAAGAAGAATGAGGAGAAGCAGAAAAATAAGATGAGGAGAGAAATAAGAAGGAGAATGAGGAGAAGAAGAAAATGGAAGAAGAGAAGAAGAAAATGGAAGATAAGGAAAGAGAGAAGAAGGAAGATGAGGATAAGTAGCAAAAGGAAGAATAAAGAAAGAAAAAAGAAGAGGAAGAAGAAAAGAAAATGAAATAATAAGATAAGAGGAAGAAAAAGAAGAAGAAGAAAAATAGAAAAGACGAGAGGAAGAGAAACAAAAACAAAAGGAAGAAAATCGGGAGGAGCAGGATAAACATGAACAAGCAAAGACAAAGAATAAATAAAAAGGATAAAAGGAAGGAAGAAAAATAAAAACACGAACAATCACAAACTAGCATTAACAATATAGATGTACTAGTGGCATCTTGCGAGATCAACTCAAACTTAGACCTGTGGGACTCATAAGAACTAATCAAAAAGCCTTCCAACAAAGAAAATAAGCACAAAGCCTTCAATTGCAACATGGAGTAGTTGAACAAACAAAAGAATGATGTAAAGTGCATTTACACAAACTCACACCCATGCAGAAATCTACATGCAATACTCTCTTGGAACAAAGTGCTAAGCAAGATTGGATGTAGATATGTGTGGACTTAGAGGAAGTAATGAACACAATGCTAAACTCCATAAAGGTAGCTAGACCCAACATCAGTATAGACTCTACCCTTCTAGTTGAAAAGGAAACAGAGCAAGCCTTAAAGAAATTACTAGAAGAAAACTCCACTTTGGATGAAAATGCAAAGAAAAAGATTCACAATGAAGTAGTGGAGGAGTACAAGGCACAAATCTTATAACCCCGGACTACATAAAACCAAAAGCATCAAGCGAGGATAGAAAAATCATTGAAAACATTGTAAACATAATTTTCGAGATGGTGTTGCATACTATGTGTATGACATGGGTTGGCAGGACTTACTTAAATAGAGAAAACAAAGTTTGACAAATTAGAGATACAACTGAACAAAGAATCAAGTAGAATATGAAGTAACTAAAGATATAGATGGGAAGAAAAGACAACATCTTGTGGATTTAATCGACAAATACAACATGAAACAATAATAGAGAGTTGAGAATATTGCAAACATGGACGAATATAGTACAACTATGGACATAGAAATAACAAGGATGCGACAAGATCTGGAAAAACTAGAAAAAGGTATGCACAGATCCAACAAAAATAGGCACCCACAAAGATAAGTCTCATAATTCATGAAAAAACTAAAATCCATACGTGGGTAGAAGAAATTAATGAACACGTGTCATCTTACCATAAATTTGAAGGCAATATCACCACAAAGTATGCAAAATATATTCCAAGCACAGCTCCATAAGTTCAGGATAAATTTTGGAGGGATTTCATCGCGTCGTGTAAATCCGGTTGGGCGAGTCAAGCGAGGGAACATCTCCTTACTCCAGACGTCTAAGTTAAGGTAAGTTGATGCTTTGGTCTTATAGGAAAAGCATAACAGATAAAGGATTACAAGAAATTAGGCCCACTTCAAATTTTGGAGAAAATCAAAGAGGTAGATAGGGTTCTTCATATTTTGGTTATCTCAAGGACAAGACAACATTTGAAGTCTAGGGATGATGTTGACAGGGTTCTTCATCAATTTTGGAAGCTAAGGAGTAAAGAAACTAAACACCTGTAGAAATATGAAAACCACTAACAATTGAATGTCTACGAAAGTCGACAAAAGTCGCGGGACATTAGAAAATTCGCATAACACTAAGCACATTCGCGGAACACTACCAAAAGCCGCCAAAGACTACACAGATCCAAAGAAGTCTATCGACAACCGCAACATGAAAATAACATAGTAGAACTTCAATCAAACTAATAGAGGCACCACTAAAAGTAGTGTATTTTAGGGAATTAGTATAGAAAGATACTTATTGTACTTGAATGAAGATACAGAGATGTAGAGGTGATAAACTAATGTAATGTTCATTATGAATTAATGAACAATAATGGTTGATGCGCTATGCCATGTTCATTGTCTTTAATTGCATTCATTATGTTTTATCTTATAAATCCAAATATCATTCCGGGTACATCCTTAGCAAAAGCGAAAATACTTAACCCTTACATTCTCGTCGAGGCTTAAGGTCAACAATGCATTAGGGGCAAGATACTTTACTTGTTTCATCCTTGATTTTACCTTTGCCCACTTGGCCCAAATACATTTTATGCTTACTCTAATTTCATCTTTCTTACCTTAGGGCATATCCTTTTATTGGTTACATAGTTTTCACCTACCCGTGTGGGGTATTACATTCTCATTTTCGTATATTGATTATATTTTTCCCACATTGGGGTATTATCCTTCTTATCAACATTACCCTGTTATATCTTGATCACCTTAAGGAATTATGCTATATTTGATCCTATAGTGATTATACCTAGCCCACAATGATCTCATTTCCTTAGTGGTTATACATTGCATGCCCTAGGTCATCATCTCGTTATTGTAGTTGGTTACTCTTAATGAGACCCGTGGTCATCCCAAATTATTTCAACTTCTCTTGAAACCCTTATGGTTGACAATGATTTGAATGATCCTCATATTTCTATGGAAAGTGATAGTAAAGGGAATCGGGTTTCTGTAGAGGAAAAACTTTAATGCAATATCTACAAGGTCTTTAGATGGCATGTCTTTAAAAATCCCTTTGAAATGATCAATATATTGATTGTGATAATGGATATTCGATCTCAAACTCAAGGTTAAGAACACACCAATGGACTTATTATTTAAGATAAGACCTATAAGGTGAACCATAGATACCTAAATTCTATAAATTACCAAAGCACCTATTCAAACACCTCTCATACCTTCTCATGTGGTCATCTCTCATATTCCATACAACACCATCCCATTCTCTTATAATGTATGTGTCTCTTTCCTCAACGACTCCTATTTTTCACCATCGTATTGCTTCTCAATGTTTATCAACTCATTCGCTTACTTCCCAAATTCCTTTCATTGTTCTCAATACTCCACAATTTTCTTCCTTACCTAATATGTTTTTCTACATGGTCTACATTACTTCCCTCCCTTCTATGATGACCATCATGATGAACTCGGCTTGAAAATTTAAGGTAAAATTAAGGAATTATCTCAAGGTTCTCAAAAGCCATACAATAGGGTCACTCAAATGAAATGGGACTCAACCCTTTGTCATATGATGTGTTTTCTTACCCCTATCCAATGTGTTTCACTACGTCAAAATTCAAGCTATATTATGGGAAAGGAGATCCATCTCACCACTTGGGGCATGATTCTATTATTTGTAAACACCCCAAATCTACCAAGCTTAAATCACTCTTAAATCACTCACAAACCATTCCAAAATAAAATAAATCCTCATCCCCTTTTGTCAATTAATTAAATTCCCTTCTTCACATCCACTTCCAATAAAAATTTATGGACTATTAATCTTACTTAATTGTTTATAATCCTAATTAACAAAATATTAATCATACATCTCCATTATCACACATTCATCAAGATCAACTAACATCTCCAATTAACAATCTATATAATAAACCCCAATAAGTACCAAAACGCACCTAATCTCAAATCGACCTTTCTATTTTTATAAAACTAGTTATATTGAGAAACCCTCTTCATGTAAGAGCCTACTAAAGCTAGATATTGCTTCCAATTTTGGAAATCTCCTTACATCATCATCCCTCCCACAAGCACACAATCCTAATTGCACACAAATTAGCTTAAGTATCCACAAATATCAAAAGAAAATCTACACAAGGGAGGTTTGCACTTCTTATTTTGTTTATGCATTTAATGGTTTCTCTTGCATGCTTTAACTTGATGTCTTTTGTTTGAATTATAGACAAGGTTTTATGTGGTGTTAATTCCTAGATAAATGTCTATAGTTTAATTAATGCATAAATTTAGCATGCCTAATGGGCACCCCTTTGTCCCCTTTTACCTTTTATGCATTTTTACTTGAGATTTTGTAGGTTTAAGTTTGGTGAGTTCTTTTTGCTAGTCTAAAAGTAGTATTACTATGTCAAAATTTGATCTTGGCATCTAATCTTATAGGTTTTGATCTTTTTATCATATTCTTCATTTTTCTACAAATTAGTGTATCCTCCCTACGTAAAAACATCTTCGCTCACAAAGTATTATCATATCCACTCACAATAGAAATGTTTCTACTTTTAGCTATGTTTGGCAAATTTTCTTCTAAAATGGCATTTCTACATACAAAGTAGTGCCATTTCTACCATAATGTTGTTTTTGCACACATTACAACCATTTTTGTCGACTTGTGGTTTTGCACACAATAATGTCATTTCTACTAGAATGATGTTTCTGCACATAGTAGTGTCATTTCTACCATAATGGCATTTTTTCTCACAAAGAGACATGGTTTTGCTTCATGTTTTCATGTTTTTGATCATGAAAGTGGCGTATTGGTTGCAAGTGACTTTGTTTTGCACTTTGCATCATTTTTTATCACTTTATGCTAACTTGTAAGGTCTTGTTTGTTGTTTTTATACATTTCTAATTTGTTTTGCAGCATCCAAAATGTGTGGAAAAGACAAAATCAACCAAACTACTAAATAATCGTGTGTAAGACTTTCGTTGCTTTGTAATCATTTATCTCATTTGTTTATTGTTTAATCACTTAATTTGCTTATTGTATTCTTTATAAAATTCATTTGATTGTCGTATTGTTTATTCAATTCATTTTCATTCATGTATTGATTTTATGTTTGTTCAAACCTTATCTTAAATTGTGTATGTTCTTTCCACGTGTTGCGAACACGAACTTAGGAATCAAAAATAGTTTAGACATTTTTTCCTTTCATAGGGTTCATGACTTGGAGGTCATTACCAAGTCATTTGAACAAATACCAGCTATATAAATTTAGTGGAGTTGTCATTTTTGCTAATCTGAAGTTCGCTATCTCATGGCTCCCATGACATGAGAGGGGACTAGACCCTCTAATACCTTGGCCCTGACAACACCCACCACGGTCATTTTTGGTGAAGTCCCACCAAATTGGTTGGGGTGAAGTGAGAGGAATTTGACCCTCCAATACCACACCATTAAATGATACTCCTCAATTTCATAGGCTTGGGCCTCATGTACCCGAAAGGTATATCATGGATACCCCTAGCAACCTTGTTAAGCCTAACATACTTATCATATGTGCATGATTGTTTAGTAGTGTCGAAACATAGCATTCCATAAGACATCCACCTCATACCTTTAAGGTATATTGGTGGGCTACTACGTAGTTGAACTCTTATTTTGACTAGCATAGGTTGTATTCATGTTTTTTGACTCCCATTGTTTCATACATGTATTGAAAAACACAACTTGAAACTCTGTCCAAATCTGATACAACTTTTTGAAAACAAACAATATGAAACTTTGTCCAATTCAAAACTATTTTTTTTTAAACAACATAAAAATCTATCTCGAGTCAAAACCTATTTTTCAAAAAAACAATCTAAAACTCTACCCAAATCAAATCCATTCTTTCCAAACACAAACCATGGAACTCGGAAAAATTAAAAATAATGGCATCCAAAATCGGTATCATATCAAACAAAGAATACAAACATTCAATCCTTTTGGTACCAATCCATTCATCAAACAAATGACAAATCCTTTTATGAACAATCCATTCTCCCATCAAAACGAGGATGATCATGGCCATGCTCAAAGCAAACAATTGGCAACCCTTTTGCTAATAACCCATTCATTTACGAGAATGGCGACAATGATAGCCATTGTCTTATAAGCAAAAACAAGTCTAATGTTGGTCATACTAAGGCTAATCATACCATAACTAACCAAATTTTGTGTCAAACCAAAGAAGACTTACTCTTAAGGCTCATAAACCAGAAGCTAGGCTTCCATCCAATTTTAATCCTAAACACTTATCCCACATCATTAGCCAAAATGATCCATCCATCCTGAAATCCCCTTTTACAACAAGCAATTGTTTAGGTTTAACCTCGCCAAATCTTGATTCCATTAAGAAACACATTGATCTCAAAACCCCACTGCATCAAAACCAACATCGATGAAGGAGAATAGGTCCTTGACCAACAAAAACCCCCATAATCAAAATTGCATCATACACAATCAAATTCAACAATCATCATGTCCTTTCGATAATAATACATTCATCCAATCACTAACCAATCCTTACATCCAATCTATGCTCCCATCTGACAATGATAATCATGACCATACCCAAATAAACCAAACCCAACAAACATCAAAACCTTCAAAGCTAAATCCAAAATTAAATGACAAGACCCCTAAGCCAACCAATTCCTACCCCACGTCACTCTCCCTTGGGGCAACCTAAACAAGAAACTAAACCAAGACAATGCATTCCCTTAGGTAAATCTTTGACCACCATATTCTATCAACTACAAACGAAAAACATGATTCAATATCCAAAGACAAAACCATTCAATGAGAACATCCTTAAACTTGGTATCAGAAAATGAGTATTGTGATTACCGTCAAATCCATAAGCACTTGACAAACAGGTACATGAAACTAAAAAACTACATCCAAGACCTTATCGACCAAGGGGACATCCAACTTGAGAACAATGCCCCCAAATCACTCAATCAACAAAGAGGTCATATCCCCAATCACAATCAAACTAATATGTCACCAAATCCAAATCAAACAAACAAAATCAATCACAATACCCTTATTGGCTCTATCCAACCTACACACAATCAAATAGATCCACCACAAAATCCAAATCACACAAAGAACATCAATCATGATGCCTTTGTTGGCCTCATCAATCTTACCAAAACTCAAAAAATAATCATCAAAACCAAAGCCTTGGATTGTGCCACCACCGGGCAAATCAAAATCATTTTCCAACAACCTTTTTGCCTTCTCCTAAGAGCCCATAAAACCCTAGCCAATAGCTTTAGAAGACTATTGTACAAATTTCCATCTTGGATCTTCTCAAAGCTTCCAATATTCATAGGACATCTAGTATAAGGCCCTTCATGAGTCAAGAGTCACATGTCACATTCATCCATCAAAATTTCGCACATTGGTTGAATATTTATCCACAACTCATGTGTCATTTACATCCCAAACCAATCATCTCCCATCTACATGGGGAAAATCATCATCATCTTTTCGAGATATATAATTCTCAATCCAAGCCCCCTTGTGTATACCGTTGCTTAGGGCAAATCACTATCACCATTACTCTTGTCGCATGCCTACATCACTTGGGTGCTACACATGACAAAACAAAATACATCTAAGTTGTCTTTTGTGTGTTTTCTTGTGTTTGTTTATATGTTTGCTTACTTTGCATGCATTGTTATTTACTTTTGAGTCAATTCTTTGGCATACTACAATATTTTCATTATGATCTTCAATATCATGATGCCTCTTGTTTTATGCTACATTAAAAGAAGGTTGCTTAAGTCACATTACAAGTGAAAGATATACAACATTCATCACATTTTGTCTATCATCTATCTACCATTTTTCTCATCCATATTATATCTAACATTCCTCTATCATCTAACTAACTTCTAGCCTTCATCATATTCTTTTATGTTATCAACCATCCTCGAAAGGAACGATAACCGAGATCGTGTCAAGCCAAGAACACAGATGCTAATCAAACACCACGATCAATAAGATGAAAGTGATTCGCGAATAGCTTTACATAAAACCTTTGCGAAAGAAAAGAGCAGCAATATCATATATTATTATGGAACTCAATGCAATACATTGAGAATGGGCCTTGCTTAAATAGGCAAGGAATAATAATCTAAGAACCAATCAAGGTCGTAGGTCAAGCCATAAATCAAGGAAATAACTAGTCAAGACCATAGATTTAGGAGAGAACTAGACATCAAGGATCTAGTCAATACCATAGATCTAGGAAAGAACTAGTATTTACCTTAGCTCATGTTCACCTAGGTAACATTATTTATCTTTATTGTATTTATCCTCACCCATTTATGTGTGTAGATATTTATTTTTATTTATTTAGATATTAAGAGATATTATCTAGTTGTTAGGTATAGTTCTTTCCTTGATCTATGGTATTGACTAGTTCTTTCCTAGATCTATGGTATTAACTAGATCCTTGATGTCTAGTTCTCTCATAAATCTATGGTCTTGACTAGTTCTTTGATGACTAGTTATTTCCTTGATTTATGGCTTGATCTACGACCTTGACTAGTTCTTAGATTGTTATTCCTTGCCTATTTAAGCAAGGCTCATTCTCAATGTATTGCATTGAGTTCCATAATAATATATGATATTGTTGCTCATTTATTTGTAAAGGTTTTATGTAAAGCTATTTTGGAGAATTGATTCCATCTTACCGATCATGGTGTTTGATTAGCATTTGTGTTCTTGGCTTGGCACGATCTGGTTATCGTTCCTTTCATGGTATCAAAGCAGGAGATTGCTGTTGACATCCATCTGTAAGTTTTATTTTGCAAATAAAATTTGTGATTTGGGATTTGGTCATATTTTGTTGCTGCGTGTATTTTTATGCAAAACAAAGGCTTCCATTGGATCCGAAAGGTGTGAAAACCCTAAGATCGACTATAAACTCGGCCATTTCTGGGGGCATCAGTTTTGTGGTTGTAGTGAAATACACAAGTTTGCCTCGGATTCGTGCCACACGGTTAAGAAACCGAGGAAACTTTTTACTGGGTTTTTTGGATTTTGTGAGATCTACATTGGGTTGTTTTCTGGTACGGTAGATTGTTTTTGGGTTACGTGCAGAAGAATTTTGATTCTTTCCTTTTTGGCAGGGGTCCACGGATGTTGTGCACATTTTTATTATTTCGAGAAAATCTGCAGGTTGCTATTTTCGTAAAAGCAAAGATACACCCATTAAAATCCTTAGCTCTTGATCATATGAGGGTTTAAAGCTTGTGATTCCTACTAGTAGGTGCTTAACTTCAGCCCCCTTTAATTTTATTTGTGTGGTGAAGGCAACAACAATTTATTTTGTTACAAGATATAACTAAAATAAATAACAGAGAAAAATATTTAAAAGGTTGTATCTTTTGATCGTGTAACTCAGCTTTGAGTGTCATTTTTCACAAAAGTGCTTTTTTTTGTGCTCTTTCCATTGGAGTTATTTATTTTGTGACTTGCACTATAATTATAAAGTGCCAAATATGAAAGAGTTTTGTAATCAATTGTGGATGCAATTTCGGTGAGCCCGACGTCCTAAATTTTGGGAGTTACAATTTGTACCTATCATGGATTTTGAGAATGATATGTTTTTCTCCTAAAGTGTGTGGACTTCGAGTGGATATTGTAAAATTTGTGGAAGAAAATAGATCACTCAAGAAGTAAAATTCTCTTCTACAATCACTCATTCACGATAAGGATACAATAATACACTCCCTGCAGAACAAACTTACTAGCCTACAACATCACCATCATATTGTGGACAACCACAACCATGCTCCTAGTCCACTTGCAGTGATTGCTCCTGAACCCACTAACATTGATCTATCAATCTTTGAGTTTGTTCATGCTCTTGATGCTCATACACCCATGAAGCTTGTTACTACATGCTCTTTCACATCTGTGCCTATTACAATATCACATGTTGTGTATCCTATTGTTGCCACCAATTTCATGGCTTTCTTAAGAAGCATATACTATTGCATTCAATTCTCGCATGCTCCGTTCTATGGGTCTCACTAACTGAGTCATTGCGTACATTCACAGGTATTGTTTCCTATATTCCACATGTTAAGTGGAATTCTCGTCAGACATTGGTTTTGAGCAAATACTTCATTGGGATCACACATTGTGAGCTCCTTTTTGTTCGCTCGACTCTTTCTGAGGATCATGAGCAACACATGAGTTATGCACCTTCACTCAGATTGAGAAACTGAGATTTCAGTTGTCGAGATATGATCAACTCCGACACACATTCTAATGTTCTTTTGTATGCACCCATTGTGCATTTTGCACCAAGTCATATGCAGCATCTTTTTCATCTATCCGTGTTGATTTGGGGTGTATATCTGATCACTCATGGAGATGACATAGGCATTCGTTGAGAGGACTCTACAGGCGTGGCTCCTCCACCATTCGGCGTCTTTGCTCCACTTTCTATACATTATGCATTGTGATGCTTCTTGTTTTGAGCATTTTTTTAGCAGTGTAGTGTATCTTTCTTGTTTGTTGAGAGATTTTGTATCTCGTATTTTCGACGCTTTTGGCATGTTAACAGCTTTCTTATGGGGATCTATTCCGAGGAGCCCGGTGTTAGTTTGTCGGTGTTCAAGTAGTTGTTTTAACAACTCATACAGATTTGTAGTGTCACTCCACCCATTCAAAGAAAGATGGGAGGGTGTGGTGTTGATCCTACTTCTTCGGGTTTTGTGTCCTTACCTTGTTACCTTGGCTTTTCTTGGATCGTGACACTGTATATTGTGTCCTTGCCTTGTTGTTTTGGTTATTGTTCTTGGATCGTGGCACACCTATTTCTAGCACTTGATTGAATTATGTTTGGTGTTTTTTTGCACTTTCAACATCACTCCGTTGATGATCTCCTCAGATGGAGCTATTCTCGTGGAGCCCAGGTGTCGATTGTTTTTGAGTTTTGTGATCGAGCGGTGGATTCGGACTACGGTGCACACCAAACTTCTTCAACATTGTATGAGTTTTTAGTCGAGCTTCTTGGGATGCCTTGGAGCAGTCTTTACTCTCTTTACTTTGTTGATCTCGGGTTTTGGGTACCTCATGTGTCCCTTTTTCCCGGCTATTGTACATGAGTGCCTCATCAGGCCTAGTTGTTGGGACTCATACTTTGTGGACATGCCACTTTTATTTTGGCCCCTAACTTTACTTGAGGGGGTGTTAGAGTAGGTATTTACCTTAGCTCATGTTCACTAGATACATTATTTATCTTTATTGTATTTATCCTCACCACTTATGTGTGTGGATATTTCTTTTTATTTATTTAGATATTATGAGATATTATCTAGTTGTTAGGTATAGTTCTTTCATTGATCTATGGTATTGACTAGATCCTTGATATCTAATTCTCTCCTAAATCTATGGTCTTGACTAGTTTTTTTATGACTAGTTATTTCCTTGATTTATGGCTTGATCTACGACCTTGACGGTTCTTAGATTGTTATTCCTCGCTTATTTAAGCAAGGCCCATTCTCAATGTATTGCATTGCGTTCCATAATAATATATGATATTACCGCTCATTTGTTTTGCAAAGGTTTTATGTAAAGTTATTCTAGAGAATTGCTTTCATCTTATTAATCGTGGTGTTTGATTAGTATTTGTGTTCTTGGCTTGGTAATATCTGATGTTTGATATGATGGTGTTAGAGTAGGTATTTACCTTAGCTCATGTTCACCTAGGTACATTAGTTACCTTTATTGTATTTATCATCACCCACTTAAGTGTGTGGATATTTCTTTTATTTATTTAGATATTAGGAGATATTATCTAGTTGTTAGGTATAATTCTTTCCTCGATCTATGGTATTGACTAGTTCTTTCCTAGATCTATGGTATTGACTAGATCCTTGATGTCTAGTTCTCTCCTAAATCTATGGTCTTGACTAGTTCTTTGATGACTAGTTATTTCCTTGATTTATGGCTTGATCTACGACCTTGACCGTGTTCTTAGATTGTTATTCCCCGCCTATTCAAGCAATGGTCATTCTCAATGTATTGCATTGAGTTCCATAATAATATATGATAATGTTGCTCATTTGTTTGCAAAGGTTTATGTAAAGTTATTCTAGCGAATTATTTTCATCTTATTGATCGTGATGTTTGATTAGCATCTGTGTTCTCGGCTCGCACGATATGGTTATCGTTAATTTCATGGTTCTAGCCTTCATCATATTCTTTTATGTTATCAACCATCCCTCCTTAGGGCATCTCTTTTGAAATAGTCATCCTCCTTGTGAAATTCATTGCCAATCCCTTCAAAAATCCATTAAGGTGGCTTATTAATCAACATTTTCAAGTGTCATTAATCTTGTGAAATCAAGATATCGATCACTTGCACAAAATCCACTAATGTGAACCATCGATCAACATTTCCATATCTTTGTATAATCCTACCAATCAAGTCATTAAGAGTGTATCCTTCCACCACAACCCTTTTGCCCGCTTTGGAGAGCCCCTCTCGCTTCTTCTATCACCACATGGTCTCTCGAGGGGCATCACCCTATCATATCCTCTCTTTTGTTCTTCTAATCAATCATCTATTTTTACTTCTTTTAAAAGGGTGTTGTGGTGTCGCCAAATGAGGGGCAAATGTAGACACCTCAAATCATCATGCTTAAATCACTCACAAACCATTCTAAAATCAAGTAAATCCTATTAATCGTCCCCTTTCATCAATTGATTAAATCTCATCCACATCCATTTCCTATAAAAGCCCATGGATAATTAATCCCACTTAATTGGTCCTAATCCTAATTAACAAGGTATTAATACTACATCTCTATTATCTCGCATTTATCAAGATCAACTAGCATCTCCAATCAAAAATCTATTATAATAAACCCCAATAAGTACCAAAACACACCTAATCTCATGTAAGCTTTCTCTTTTTAGAAATCTAGCTAAATTGATAAAACCTCTTAAAGTTGGATATTGCTTCCAATTTGGGAAATCTCCTTGCATCATCATCCCTCTTATAAACATGTTTCCATAATTGTGCACAAATTGGCTTGAACATCAATAAATATCATAAGAAAGTCTACATAACAAGGACGTTTGCATTTCATATTTGTTTATACATTTAACACTTCTCTTACATGCTTTATCTTGATGTCTTTTGTTTGAATTATAGACTAGGTTTTATGTGGTGGTCATTTCTAGTTAAATGTCTATAGTTTAATCAATGCATACAATTGTGATTACATTAATTATACCTAGGCTCGCATAGGGGAAATTTACATATTACATACATGATAGCATAATTATATCTATATATGTTTACATCCAAGATTTAGTTTTCCTTCCATACACATGGTGCATGTAATCCCTTTCTTTTGAGATATGTGATCTACAAGTTCCTCCCACGCCTCAAAAGGGGGCATATATCGCGCTTAGTTAATCTCTAGTCTCTACCCTCCAAGATATTTCATCACTTTCGTCTGACAACGAAGCATATTCAAGATGATGCACGACATATCGCACGTGGTCTTATCAGTATGCACACCTTGTTAGATTTAGTTTGCATAGGCATTCCTACCAATTTTAGTGCAACCACGTGTAATCGTTCCTATCTTGCCTCTACTAGATTTTAATTTTTTTATTCTTTTCTGTGTGTGCTTGCATACGTGTGTGTGCACATTTGTGTGTCACGTTGATTAACATGCACATGCTTTTATATGTTTGCAAGAGCTTAGCTTTCTAAACACAGCACAAACACTAGCCACAAGATTTTCACAAACACACTTCGGAGATGAGGTGACATCTCTTTCTTTTTGAATTTCAACTTGATTTTGATCTCTTACTAATTTCAAGAACTCTCAACAAATGGTGAAGCGGTCGCGACAAAAATTCTAAGGGAAGTGTTTGTTTAGCTTTACTTTGATATGTATGCACGCAAACACATCAAAGTGGGGCATTGTGTGACATTTAATTTTGGTATGGGATAACATTGTTGTTAAGGTGGTTAGTGTATTTATGTGTTTATTGATTACAGATCTAATTTAGGCTCTTGTTGGTAAGTGTTCCTTATGTCAATCTACCCTTGTCTTTATCCCTTTGTGTCCCTCACACTTTTTACCCTTTTGAACTTGTTTGTCTTTGTGTTTGTTGTTTCCCATCTCTATTATCCCTACTTTCTTTCTCCCAAATTTTTGTCCTCCCTGTTTTTGGCTTTGTTTGGGGTATTGACCATTTTCATACAATATGGAATTAGTTGGCCACTTTCTTTCACATTGTGTTTCTGGTCACTACCTTTGTGGCCCTTTTGCCCCTTGATTTTGAATTCTCCGGGGTTTGTGGCTTCCCTTGTAATATTTTCCACCCACCGTATGTTGGCTTGTGTGCCAAAAGAGACCTAACTCGAATTCAAAAAGTCTATAAATACACAAGTGCATTAGTGCACTTAAGAGAATCACAAGACAATCAATAGTACACAAGATTATGAATGCCCGATTGATATTGAAGGTATAAAAGCAAAATGTATATTTTTTAAAGCACCCCTATGCCAAAAATTGAATTCAAGCATCTAGAGATTCATTTTATCCCTTACTTAGGTGTTCTACACGTTGAAATATATGGGTCAACACTTGCATACACTAGAGTGCTTGCTTATTTGGATCGGTGTTGATTGCGACTTTGTCAAGACAAAGGGGCCTAGTAGTAATGGAGGGAAACATAGGCCCCATTAAACCATTTTTATGGATTAGGGATTCAAAGATTGTATATTCAATTATTTGTAATAGAATTGGACGAAGTGATGGAGGTTTTTGACAACCAATTCCAAGTGATTGTATCCCCAAAATTAGTTTCACATTTCATTACAAAATCCTAGTCAAGACAAAAGGGACCTAGTAATAATGGAGGGAAACATAAGCCCCCATTGTTTATGGGTTTTGCTGAGGAGTTGATGCCGGATTAGGGATTCAAAAGTCATATTTTCAATGGTTCGTAATAGAATGGAGGAAGTGATGGAGGTTTCGACAACCAATTCCAACCAATTCCAACCAATTCCAAAGGATTAATATCCACAACATTAGTTTCATGTTTCATTACAAAAGGTCATTTTCATAGTCTTTACATTTCTAGGCATTGAATTTCCCAACCATCTTGATTGTGGTCATCACATTGTTATGGGTCATGTTTCTCAAGGGCCAAGTTATTTGTTTGTCTACCTTTTACCACCTATCACTAACTCGTATCTCTAGATTTGCACAAAAACAAGTATTATCCTATGAAACCCTAATTCTCTAGTTTTTCAAGCACTTGTTATTTCCTAACTTTATATGTTCTAGACTACCTTTATTTATGCATTTACATCTAATTCCGCCTAGATATGGCTATTTGTCGCCTAGATATGGTTAGTGTCTTGTCTTATTAGTTTTTAAAAATCATATCTCCAAGGACTCCCACAATAGTTCCAAAATAGTAAATTATGACATTTGAAGAATAACATAGTCAATATACATTTGAGTCGAAAATTTATTTAACAAGATCATAGCCATGGTGGTGATCTCGCCTCACTACTCTACCAATATTCCCATGTAACAAGTGAATTTGTCACGAATAACATTTCTCTAAGGACTTCTACCCAACTTACTCCGCCCTTCTCAACATCGGTGAATGTTCTCTACTATACCGTAGGCAGACAATCCTGCGAAATTTATATGATCATTTATTCGAGATTAGGAGGCAATGATGTGCCACCACCTCTTCCTCGCATTACGTAGCATCATCTATGGGCCAAACACTCACCGAAAATGCTTGCTACACTGCTTTGCTCATCTTTTGCTATTCAACCACTTATTATCACTACATGTCATGGTTACTCCGGAGATGTGGAGGTATGGGTAGTGGTCTCGAGGACAAAGATGACTGTGGTATGTGAGTAAATGAATAAAGGTACAACTATATTGTATATAAATGCGCTTATCAAACAATATGGGCATGGGGACACAAGATTAGAGCTTCCCGGTAACTATGCTACATCTACCAAAGAATGCAATTTGTTATCGACATTACAATCTCCATAGTATAGCATTGCTTATTCACACGGCCCGCATCATCTAATAATATTGCCTCCACAATGCTCTCCACATCCTCGCTTTCTTGAAGATCCAAGGACAACACTTTTTACAATGGTGTACATGGAATATACATCGATTTCCATACGACGATCGTGTATCACTATTTAAATATTAACCAAAAACTTCAAACGATGAACTCAAATCTGTTTGACATTTGGTTATTTTGAGATCTTAAAGAAAGTGGAGGAACAGTTGGGACATCCGGAGGAGTAAATAAGTCGGTAATAGTCTCCAATACTTACTCAACCCGAAACTCCAAATTTCTTGAACTCGCCATCTTTGTTTCTTGAAGATTGTTTACCATGCTTCATTTACAGAAACACCCCACTAGGTTTTACCATTAAATTGTTAGCTACTGTACCAATGCAACAAACCTAATATAGAGGATTTAAAATTTCATAACTACACAAAGACTAAATGCAACAAAACCACAATTAGATGAAAATGTGGTTGTACCTCTCTTTAGAATAACAGCTGACTCCATCAGAAAAGTATTTGTCGTAAGCCTTTGCTTCATTTCACCGTGACAAATGTTTATTTGTTTATATAATAGCGGTGAAAACTAACTCTAGTTGTACATGATGTTATTTAAATAATGAGAATTGGATTTTTTCCACCAAACAAAACAAAATTGTACTTTGTTCAATTCAAAGTATTATTGTTGTAAAGAACGTCATCAAAGGGAAGCATGCCGATTTCATTTAATCCTTGTTATATGAAGAATTTGAGAAGATGTAGTCATCTCTCTCTTTGTAACAGCACTCCATCATAGATAATTTGTCATAAGCCTATGTTTCATTTCACCATGATGTATGTTTATTGATTTATATAATAGCGGTGAAAACTAGGCCGTAGTTATTACTGAGATGATATTTAAATCACAAGAATGAGATTTTTCCCACCTAATAGTTAATGTTGTGCAGAATATCATCAAAGGGAAGCATGTCAATTTCATTTAATCCTGGATTTTGTAAGTCTATAGGAAGATTGGTCCAAAAATGGTGTGAACTTTCTTTTATCAAGCAAATAATAAAAAGAAAACCGTGAAACTTGGGAAATTCAACATGCTTGGGTCACATCATTATAGTCGGAGGGAGAAAATACATATAAATGGAACCACTAAATAACATAGTAAATACTCTAGGTAGCCGGTACGGCCCCTAAGGGCTGCGAGTTGGTCCGGTTCGGCGGGGATGCACGGGGCGGGGTTCTCCTACAGCCGGATATGGCCGGGTACGCCCGTGGACGTGCACCGGGCTGCAGGGGAACCACTGCTGCACCCGCGCCGAACCGTCGCTTTCTTGACGCGTTTTTTAAATTTTTTTTGTTTTTTGGTCCAAAAAGGTCAAACCAACTTTATAAACATTAAAATATTCTTTTCAACCCTAATTTGTGCGCCCAAACTCTATAACAACAACAACAAGTCATTTACCTCACATTTGCATTCTTGCCTCTTATTTGCATATTTGACTCTCACCTTCAATTTTTCCACTATTTTCAATTGCTTAGAGTTGATTTCAAGTGCCATATAGTTGAAGGAGCTTGCAACAAGTGACAAGGAGTTCAAAGAGCTTGCATTATTGGTGTTGGGAGTATTGAGGTAAGTATTTTGTGATTTTTTTAGAGCGTTTTAGTTTGTTAGTTGTATTTAATATTTTATTATTTTTTAGTTGTTTTTTTTGTTTGTTTTTGTTATTGTTTTAACTTTTAAGCTTCATTTTTCTACATTTGATTTCATTTAAATTTAAATTTTAAACTTCCAACATTTTCTCAAGACTAAATTTGTTTTCATTTTTTAAATGCATTATGCGATTAAAAACTTAAAATGGTGCGAGTTCTAGTTACGTGGGTCAAAGTAGTAAAGATCTCCTTAACAAAAGTGATCCATCCTCCCCCTTTGGAGCTATGTCAAACAACTAGAACAATTACCAAGTGGAGGGGGTTATGTTTGGCTTTGCTCACAATGTAATATGCAGTTTAAAAGCTCCTACATGGGTGAAAGCCCATTTGTGTGGGGCTATTGGCCACGAATCGAACATGTGGAGGGTTGATGGAAAGGGGTTGCCATGTGCAAAAACCCTTGCTTACATCAAAGAGCAAGAAGAAGCGAGATGCAACAATGGCATTAAAATCCAATCATCCTATGGCAAGAAAAGGAAGATCACATACCATTAAGCAAGCCACCGCTTCTCCTTCTCGTTGATGTTGTGGCCCCGCATCACCCATTTTTGTCTACACCTATTATGTAAACCGGAGGGGAGAGGATTCACCTCTTTCTCGCAAAAGAACAAAAGATGTAGGCCCATTGGAAAGGGCATTCCAGAATGAAAGCAGGGACATAGCTAACCAAAGTGTTGGACGCTTTATTTATGCATGTGGTGTCCCATTTAATGTTGTTAGATCACCATACTGGCAAGATATGGTGAGATGTATTAATGAAGCCCCTAAAGGGTACATTAGCCCAGGGTATGAAAAGGTGCGCACCACCTTATTGTCAAAAGAAAGAAAAAAAGTTGAAGACTCATTGTTACCCATCAAGAATCAATGGCTCGAAACAGGAGTGTCCATCGTTTCTGACGGATGGAAAGATACAACAAATAGGCCATTGATCAATGTGGTTGCCGTGTGTCCTAAAGGGGCAATGTTTCTGAGGGCTATTGATTGTGAGGGGCAAGTGAAGGATGACCAATTCATTGCCAACATCCTCATAGAATCTATTGAGGCGGTGGGGCCTCAAAATGTTGTCCAAGTTGTAACGGACAATGCAAAAAATTGTAGAGCTACAGGGTTGTTGGTTGAGGCACGGTATGGACACATATTCTAGACACCTTGTGCGGTTCATTCCCTCAACTTAATGTTACAAAAATTGGGCACAAAAATTGCTTGGATCAAACAAGTATATGAGGAGGCAAGTGAGATTCAAATGTTTGTCAAAGAACCACCACATGTCCCAAGCCATCTTTCGTAAATTCTCAACATCACAGCTATTGAAAGTAGCCCATAACATTCTTTTTTATTTTTAAAAATAATTATTAGTTTTTAATATTCATTAAATTAAATTTATAAGTTTGTAATTTGTAGAATTTTGAATGTTTTAAGTTTACTTGTCTTAATTTTATTTCTTTTGATTTCTTATTAGGTTCTTTGAGACTCGATTTGCCTCGCACACGCTTGTTTTGAGACGGCTTGTGAAAGTGTGAGAGGCATTGAGTGGCATGGTTATCGGTGACCTTTGGAGTATATGGAGGCAAGCAAACAAAGTGAGAGGGCTAAAAATGTGAAATTGTTGATCCTGGATGAACGTGGTGGGATCGTGTGGATTACTTGCTTAGTTTTACTTGAGCCCATCGTGAGTATGTTGAGATTTGTTGATATGGATCATCCATGCATGGGTGAGATTTATGATGGAAATGACTCAATGATTGAGTCAATTAAGACCATCATAAATGCCAAAGAGCAAGATCCTACGAGACCTTCAGGAAGTGCACTCACATCTCATTGAAAGGTGGAACAAAATGACTACTCCATCATCTTCTTACTTTTGCCTTGACTCCAAAATACTATAAAGCACGAGATCCTTTCCTTGCTTAGGAGGTTCCCACCATATAGGGATGTTGAAGTTAGTGAGGGTATAAGGCAACATTTTCTAGAATCTTCCCAGATCCAGAAGTAGAAGACATGGTTAGAGGCGAGTTTGTGAATTTCATATCCTCCAGGGATCACTCCATTAGTGCTCTTCGTGACAAATACAAGATGGATGCTTATTCATGGTGGTACCTCCATGGACAAGCATACCCCTACCTCATGCCACTTGCAATAAAAGTTTTATCACAAGTAAGATTTTAATTTTTTTAATTTCTTAACTCTTTCTTTTTTACTTTTATATTTATAAGTTTAAAATTTTAATTTTGCATCGACTTTGCGGCTTGCCTCAATAGGTTGTGAGTTCTTCTTCAACTGAGAGGAATTGGGGTACATATTCATTTATCCACTTAGTTAACCGCAACAAGTTGGGAGCAAAAAGGTGGAGGATTTGGTCTTTGTGCATTCTAACTGCGCCTTCTATCACATAAGAAGGATGAGTACAAGCAAGGGCCAACAAAGTGTTGGGATATAGACCCAGAGACTCCAAACTTGGATGCTTCCATTGCCCAACTTTCATTGCTAGACCGGACCTAGAGAGTACTTTGCATGAGCTGCAAAGTGGGGCTAGGGGCGGCATTGGCCGATAGTTCTGGTTGTACTCCTGGTGCTTGTGGTTCTAATGAACCACGTGATGGTAGTGATGCTCTCGTTGAAGACATTGGAGAAGATGTAGAGCCATTAGACTATTACTAATTAGAATGTTGATGTATCTTCATTTTTGTGTTTACAATGTCAGATAATGATAATACATTGTAACATTTTGATTTGAACAATGTACTGGTTATAAGTTCGAACAATGAATTATCAATATGTTTTAACTTTTGTCGCTATTTCACCTATGTATATTTCAGATTTGTTTAATCTATGCATGTGTAAGGCTGGAATTTTGCTTATCTTGTTACTTTTCAAAATATTTTTAATATTTTATATGTATATTATGTACGCTACCCAAGTGCCGTGCACTGGCCCCCAAAAATTGCCGTGCACGACATACCGGATCCCCGTACCCGTACCCGAACCGTACCCACGTACCGGCTACCTAGTTATTATGATGCCAAGAACGTATTTTTCCATTTAATTCTCTCGGATAATCACAATGTTGTCAAGGATTCCTGGTTTATGGTTCATGACATACTTGGACAAAAGGTTCTAATACCTTCAAGGAAAATTCCTCCTCGGCTCCGGTTTAGGCAAGGCTCCTGCCCATTGAATTTTGGGATAAGTTTGTGTTCCAACATATTGGCAATGTTGTAGGCAATTCTAGAAAGCCATCCAATCCAAGCTTCTAGTTCATAGTTGAAGGATGAAGTTGAGTATGAGTGTATCCAGTTTAAAAGGAGGTTACACTTTGGAAAAGGATGCCTTAGAAGGGAACGCTCAAAATATTAGATGGAAAGTACGAGGAATCAATACATTGATTATTGAGTTAAACTGGTAATGGACAAGATGAAAGGCAATAATAGATACAAAGGTAAATCCAGAAAGTGGACAACATAAAATATCGTGAATTACCACCCATTAATCAATTTTTGAGTGGTAATAATTTCCAAGCACTTGATGAAAAAAAAATTATTTTGCACTCGATTGTAGAGAGAGCAGACACTGAAGAGCTACGGTGGTGTCAACAAAGAGATGAAGAAAGTTGTTACAAAGAAGGAACATAACATCGGACCAATGTGATGCAATAAACACTTCTATCCTCAGCAGAGGTGGAACCTATTGAGGACAACAATGGTAATGACAAGGAAATACTCTTAGGTATTGAAGTGATATGTTCATCTATAATGACAATCAAGACTGGACCTCCTAAATGCCCGTGGATGAAGACAAAATAGGCTCTCCAAGAACACAAGTATTTCGGTTGAGTCTCACTGGGCAACCCCCAAATTGACTCTATTGGCAAGACTTGAGATTGTTGGCTTTCAATCTGGATAGTTTTCATAATTAAAGAAAAGTAGCTTATCGATTGACATACATTTTCATTTGTCCAATGTGGTAATTTTTATATTTTTTAAAATGCAAGTCCCCGATTTTTCAAATTAAAAATGAGACATTTCCACATTGATTCCTTAGTGTAACTATAAAAGGATTCTTTTTGAATTGTGATGTCATTCTATATATGTTATAAAGAAATTGATATTTTTGTATTATTTGCTATTCTAAATAATTGATTAACAGTGAGTAGGCTATTTGCATAAATTACTCACTTAAAGAGACTTATCAAAACTTGTCCCTTATATGGTAAAATTTTCCATATGAGACAAACTAAAGTATATTGACCATATGCTTATAGAGTAAAATTGTGTCAATTAATTGAAATAAAACTCTTCCTATTTGGTATCAAGAATAATAATATCCAATATACAAGACAAAATGCAAGGACAAGATTGAAGGGTGTTGGATATGAGGCTCAAGTAGTCGTGGATTTGCCTATCGCTTTATTAAAATTCTCCAATTCGAAAGATTTTCTGCCATAGACATTTTTATTGTATCCCGACAACTTCGCATGGTCAATATAATTTTAAAAAAACATTATTAATATCCTCAAAACCAAGAAACTTGGTATGCACACATTCTCATATTATAACAAAAACTTTAGCAAGATGTCATCGTAAAATAAATTTTGAGAGCACATACCCACAAGCCTCTTTGTTGAACTTCTTTTCATCAATGCCATACAACTTTTTAAACACATCCGCTCCAACTCGACAAAAGTAAGGACACTCTGCAAACAAACTCAAAGTAAGAAACTCTGGGCTGCTTGTTGCCCAAAGACTTTTACTCCCCAATCTCAATGAAGAAAACAAAACAGAAACAACTTGAATGAACTCGGTTGTAACTTATCCCGATCATTTATACAAAAATGTTATTTTAGTAGGTTTCAACCAAAAGCTATCGATTTTCGTGCAAAAAACATTAAAAAATGGCAAGCTGAAATTTTCCACTGACACATTTGGTTTTGCATTTTACTATAGTAAATTGTACAACTTACTAAAACTGAATTCAAACTATATCTGAAAAGAACAAAATGCTTGCTACAAACCTCATTCCCATGTTAAGAAGCTTGTTTTATTTGGACCAACATAAAGTTTAGATCCACCCAATCAAATATGGAATGACAATCAAAATACACTAGACACTAAACAAACTTTCACAACAAAGGAGCCCAAGGGTTGAAGTTTGCGCGTCTTTAAACAGGCAAAAATAGATGAGATTGCTCACTCGATGTCTTCCATTTGTATCTTCATTAAAAATCCCCAAACTTTAGATTGATGCTTAGAGACATTTGTTGGACCACAATTGCCGTTAAACCAAAACCCGAGGCATTAATCTCCTTCTGATAATCGCCAGAGTTAGGATCCGCGCGAGGCGGTTAGTCCATGTCACGAAACTCACAAGGAGCGTTGGACGCACATGCCAAAAATCCCCCAACGTTACCGGGTGAGTTTCGAACTCGAGACCTGTCGCTCTAATACCATTTGTTGGACCACGATTGCCATTAGACCAAAACCCACAGGCATTAATCTCCACTACAATCACCAAAGTTAGGATCCACGAGAGGCGGTTAGTCCATGTCACGAAACTCGCGGGAAGCGCTGGACGCACATGCCAACAACCTCAAAAGGATAACAAGCATTATCCTACTAGGTGAAGAGATTGCCTTCCTCTCTGCAAAGAATTTGGGGATTGAATTGATGATAAGCTTCACCCAATCAGAAATTGAAAAGATATATTTGTCAAGAATCACTTGGACTAAGGTTTGTTGTACAAGAAAGCTTCAAGACGTGTATCCCACATTCAACCTAAGAAATTTGTCGAACAAATAATTAGACCTGAATTACTTTCAAATTCTACTGTCTAAGCCTAAGAAATCTGTCATAACAAATAATTAGACCTGAACTACCTTCAAATTTTACTGTCTATCAATGACCTCTTTACATTTTCTCTATTAATTAGTAGTTAATTAAACTCTTCCCGATTCTCCACAACCCCCTTCATAATTGAATTGAAATGGTCTTGGTACTGATCCCAGTCATCCCCAAAAAGATCCCTGGCTCTTCATGATTGTCAAGTCCTTCCTGAAAATGCCGGCGTCTTTCCAGTACGGACCCGGCATTTCCGGGCTGTTTGTGGAGCGAACCTGCAGTAGGGGTCTGCTGAAAGTTCAAAAAGAACATACAATACTAAAAAGAAAAACAGAACTTATTTACTCTAAATCAAAATTTACAAACATATGATATTGAATTATGTGTTTTTCTAGTTTTTGTTTATTTCAAACTATATTTGAAAAGAACAGAATGCTTGCACAAACCTCATTCCCATGTTTATAAGCTAGTTTGATTTGGACCAACATACCTTTTAGATCCACCTTATAAAATATGGAATGACAATCAAATATACTAGACACTAGACAAACTTTCACAACAAAGGAGCTCAAGGGATGAAGTCAGCATGTGTCTTTAAATGGGGCAAAAATAGATGAGATCATTCAGCCCATGTCTTCCATTTGTATCTATCATTGAAAATCCACCAAACTTTAGATTGATGCTTAGAGACCTCAAAAGGTTAACAAGCCTTTTCCTGCAACGTGAAGAGATTACCTTCCTCTCTGTAAAGAATTTGGGGATTGAATTGATGATAAGCTTCGCCAATCAGAAAATGTGAAGATATATTTGTCAGGCAACACTTGGGCTAAGGTCTGTTGCACAAGAAAGCTTGAAGATGTGTATCCCACATTCAAGCCTAAGAAATCTATCAGAACAAATAATTAGACCTGAACCATCTTCAAATTCTACCATCTATCAAAGACCTCTTTACATTTTCTATATTAATTAGTAATTAATTAAACTCTTCATGATTCTCCAGAACCCCCTCCGTAATCGAATTGAAACAGTTTTGGTACTGGTCCCAGCTATCGCCAAAATCATCTGCAGTTCTTCATGACTGCTAAGTCCTTCCTAGAAATGCCAGCGTCTTTCCAGTAAAGGACATGGCATTTCTGTGATGTTTTTGGGACGAACCTGCAGTAGGGGTCTGCTGAAAGTTCAAAAAGAACAAACAAAATTAAAAAGAAAAATCAGAACTAATTTAATCTAAATCATAATTTTTAAACCTATGAATTTGAGTTATATTTTTTAAGTTTTGTTTATTTCAAACTATATTTGAAAAGAACAAAATACTTGAAACAAACCTCAATCCCATGTTTTTGAGCTTGTTTTATGTGGACCAACTTAGCTTTTAGATCTGCCTAATCAAATATGGAATGACGATCAAAATATACTAGACACTAGACAAGCTTTCACAACAAAGGAGCTCAAGGGATGAAGTCGGCGAGTGTCTTTAAATGGGGCAAAAATATATGAGATCTCGAGAGGCTAACAATCCTTTTCCTGCTTCATGAAGAGATTACCTACCTCTCTGCAAAGAATTTGGGGATTGAATTGATAATAAGCTTCACCCAAAAATGAAAAAAATATATTTGTCAGGAAACACTCAGGTTAAGGTCTGTCGTACAAGAAAGCACCAAGATGTGTATCCCACATTCAAGCCTAAGAAATCTGTCATAACAAATCATTAGACCTGAACTACCTTCAAATTCTATTGTCTATCAATGGCCTCTTAACATTTTCTATATTAATTAGCAATTAATTAAACTCTTCCTCATTCTCCAGAACCCCCTCCATAAACGAATTGAAACAGCTTTGGTAATGATCCCAATTATCCCCAAAAACGTCCCTGGTTCTCCATAATTACCTAGTCCTTCCTGGAAACACAAGCATTTTTCCAGTAAGGACACAGCACTTCTGGGATGTTTTCGGACAAACCTGCTGTGGGGTCTGCTGACAGTTCAAAAGCAAAAAGAAAATTAAAAGAAAAAAGAACTTATTCAACCTAAATCATAATTTATAAACCTATGATTTTGAATTATGTGTTTTTAGTTTTGTTTATTTCAATGTAGATTATGCACATAACATTAATATTATGGGAATTTTATGCTTTTTATTTTTTGTACAGAAGTTTCCATCACGAACTGTACCCAGAGTCCCTAAGCATTTCCCACCCATACTCATTTTCTGGTAACTTAGGGTATATCATATCCTCATAATAGTAAATACAATATAGTTTCTATAATCACAGCAAATACTCTACAGACTCAGAGAAATTTATTTCTGTCAACACACTTGAGCATATATTCTATTCATAATGGTCACTATCGCATAATCTGCATGCATGGCATCCTTTGGTTGATCATGTTTCTCCTGATTAAGGCCATTGAAAGGAAATGTATCAGGTAATGGTCACCAGTGTGATGAATTACATCCTTGACAGCTAGTGATGAATTACATCCTTGACAACTATTTCCAAGATGCATATTGTTTGAGTTATAAGTTGAAGGTAAACGTAGTGTTTTAGGTCACCGCCAAGCGAGACACCAATTTGGTGTATGAGACCGCCCTTGTGGAATCCCACAAAAGGATTGCTTTTCCATTGACTTTATAAATTGTTCAACAAGGTGTACGACCCTGCCCCCTCCGGTTCAACCCTGTGACCTCCTCTATGGAGGACACATGCCTTCACCATCAAGTACACTCAAGTTGTTACCATTGGTCCATCAATATATTGCAAACCATCATTTTATTACATCTTGATGGGGATCATAACATGACAAACAAGTGACACAGTATGGAAGTTTGGAATTATCTTTAATTATAGAACATATTTCAGCAGTGTTATGCAGGGATGCATCCCCTAGATTTTGGTGACATCTTGGACATCCCAAGCGTTTGGGACTCGGGCACTTGGAGTGGATGTCCCTTTTTTTTGGAAAGATGTCTTAAAATATAAATGTCTTAAAATATATATATATATATATATTACACACAAGATTTATTTACATCTGTGCCCATGTTGGGTTTAAACCCGGGTCTCTACGTTAATACAAGCTCAATCACCGTGCTGCTTGCCGATAGACCGCACACCCATGGGTGATCTCCCCTATTTTTTTAATTTTTTAAAAATATTTCTAATGTTTTTACTTTTAAAAGGCTCTTATTTTTACCAAAAACATTAAAATCTATTCTCAAAAGAACCTAAAAGTAAAACACATTAAATACAGTTTAAATCCATAAATTTCATTCAATACAGTTAAAATACTTGAATATTATTTTTATTCATTATTTTAATAGCCATTCCCCTATTGTCCCGATATTTGAGAAAATTATCTGTCCCAAAACCCTATCCCCCATCCCCGAGACTTAGGTGACTATGTATATTTGAAGAATCGATTAATACATAATTAAAGGAGGTACGCAAATATTTTGTAATGGACAAACCTTACGAGCTTCTATGACAACTACAAGCAAACATTAAGGTCCCTTTAGTAAAAAAAAATATTGACATACACATGACATAAAGTTGAAAGAACATTTTTGGTGGTAGTAACCATAAAAGTCTTCTTGCATGGTACAATGCTTCCATCTTTATTCTTGAGGTTGAGCCTCTTCAACTTTGAAGCGGTCCGGTAACCATAAGAATTCTTCTTGCATAGTACAACACTCCCATCTTTAATCTTGAGGTTGTTCCTTCAGCCTTTTGAAGTTTATTTTATTTTATTTGTAATTTTATTATAAGTTCACCTAGATGCACTAATTGGTGTCATAAGCCATTGATTTGTTTTGATTTGTTCCTTGCAAATAGAAACAACGGACCACAAAACAGAAAATCAAAGTTCAAAAAAGTTGAGAAAAATAGTTATTGCAGCATAAAACCTTTTGACCATTTCTTGTAAACATTTCGACTACGCATCCTGTGTGATGGTCCTGAAGTATATCATAATTAATTGAAATAATCAGCTTTACTTCTTAGTTTATGTGACTAATGAAGTTCTTTGAGACATGTTTTTACCCATGAAGCATAATTGATTAGGCAGAGATGTAGAAGCAAAGGAAGGAAGGAAGGTGCAAGAAGGCTCAGGGGCAATCCAAACATCCTAGGGCCCACAACACTTAAAGAAACAGTCGTAGTTGATGTGTTTCGACTATGTAGAAACCACATGACATGTTCAGGCATAAACAAGTCCGTACAACAGAAAACAGGCTTCCCAGGCAAGTTCCAATGCGTACAAACCCATTTCCATGTGATGGTCCTGAAATATATCATAATTAATTGAGATAATCAGCTTTACTTCTTAGCTTTGAGACATGTATTTACCCATGAAGCATAATTAGTTAGGCAGAGATGCAGGAGTGGAGCAGAGGCAGGAAGCAAGGTGCAAGAAGGCTTGGGGGTGATCCAAACATCCTAGGGCCTGCAACACTTGAAGAAACAGTCGTAGTTGATGTACTTCAACTATGCACAAACCCACATGACAAGTTCAGACATAAACAAGTCCGTCCAACAGAAAACGGGCTTACCTGATCAAGCTAAAATAAGTACAAACCCACCCCATATGAGACTAAACAACAGAACCAAGCGTCCAGAAGGAAGTTGAACTGATTTGTCTTCTGCCTCTTCATGTGAAAAGCATTAGAATCCTCTGTACGACTTGATTGCACATATGCTAGCATAAATATACCCATTGGGATCATGTAGGAGTCTTTTGCTAAGTAGCCAATTCGGGTGTGATCTGGGTACAGGTATGAAGTACCTGGTATGCAGGTCTGGCGAACTTTTTTCCTTGGGTACGTCCGTCCCAAAAATATATAAAAATAAAGAAATTATAGCCTAATAAATCAGAAATTAGAGACATTAACCATATAGTATGCATATAAAAAACAAAACAACCACAAAAATGAAAATATTATCCGAATGCCAAATGTCATAATAATCAAATATCTCAAATGTCATGTGCTGATCATAATTAATTACATCAAAATTAATATTCACAGCCATCTTGCTCTTCATCGAGAGCATCAATATCAACATCATGTGGTGCATAGTTTTTTAATATTACCACTGCCGAGTACAAATTCCCTTGCACCTGATATCATTACAACTTTGTAATCAGGAAAAGCTGCAGAAAGGACATCAAAGGCTTCCTTATCCCTTTACTCATCTCCAAATACAGGAGCAACAATCCCTTTGTTTGCAATGTAGATGTTTATATATGATGCTGCAAGTCTGGCTCCAGCAATTCTAGTTTACACATGCCATTGATATGTTTAGAAGAAGGACCAATCTCTCCTCAAAGTTCTCGCTTGCAGAAACAGAACTATCAATATTAACCCCTAATGCAATTTCTTCTTCCCTTACAGAACAGAACCATCTCTGTAGATCCATGGCTTGTCCATTGAGGAAGGACTGCAATGATATTTTGCCCGTGAGAAGCTCCAGTAACAATACTCCAAAGTTTTTATTATATTTTTTTGTTTTTTTATGTTGACTTTTCAATGAAAAATCTAAAAAAGAATTAAAAACATGTTTTAGACTGTGGGTGGCGGGTGCCCCTTGGTACATCCTAGATGTACAGGTACTCCCAGGTACGTATGCAGATGTACCCAGGCATACCCGTACGTCCAAGACGTACCCAAGGGGTACTGTACCCGTACCACATGCCAGGGACATACCCAGGTTGAGTTCGAGGCTGCGGGGGGCGTACCGGCTACCTAGGTCCTTTGAGGTATTATAGACTTGCAGTTTGAATTCTGGAGGTAGAAGATAACTGTAAAGCTGAGTGCAGCAGTCAAACATATTGATTAAGCAAGTATCCCACAGCAAGGCAGGCTTGTAAAGCATTGTAAAAGTGTTGGAGAAGGTCCACAGTTTGCATGAACACTGTAGAAGTGCTACAGAAGGCCCACAATGCATTCAAAGGCTCAAATTGAGCAAATGGCTTGTAAATCTTGCAAGCTGATGGTGGAGATGAGGCACAGCCCCATTCTTCTAGATTCTCTCCACATTGGGTTTTCCTGGGTAAATTCTTATGTTAATCTCGTTTTCCATGTGTGCTTTGATTTTTTTACTTGCTTACTTTCCTTAAATGCAATGGCTTCCAACTGTTTTGTGCACTCAAGCACTTACGCATATAAATGACAAGTTCATCTGATTACAAGCATATTACTTGTTTATAACAGAAAATAGAAGCATATATCAGTTTCCTATAATTAAAAGAATCAGCATACTCATTGTTGCACTTAAAGTATTGTGGAATTGAAGGGGTTACATGTTGATAGTAGCATAAAGGGGTGTGAAATTTGTCTGATTTGTAGCAAATTTAGGAATGTATGCGCACATGGGCACAATCCACATTAAATGCAAGATTTAAATGGCAGCCCATAGTTGAAGCAAGCATCCACCTTCATCCCCATGTATGTTGGTTTTAGCAGCAGCATACTCATTTTTCAGTTTCCTATAATTACAAGAATCAGCATACTCATTGTTGCACTTAAAGTCTTGTGGAATTAAAGGGGTCACATGTTGATAGTAGCATAAAGGGTGTGAAATCTGTCTGATTTGTAGCAATGCAGGAATGTATGCGCACATGGGCACAATTGCACATTAAATGCAAGATGTAAATGGCATCCCATAGTTGTAGCAAGCATCCACCTTCATCCTTATGTATGTTGGTTTTAGTAGCATACTGCATTGGGTTGGCCCACATGCAAATTTAAATCCATGTTAGTGAATCATAAATTGGAATATCTAGGTCGATTACGGATTACTATACTTTTTCATGTTTGTTTCCCAATAATGGTAAACTTAGCTTGAATCTCACATTTGCTTCAATGGAAATTACATCTTTCTAAGACCTCAATAATTTCCATTCAATGCCTTAATCATGTTTTTCTGACCTTCACTTAATGTTCTTTTTTTGTTCACTGATGTCTTTTATGGAGCCTTGAATTGGCTAGTCATTTCCCCATCTGTCATTGTTTTTCCGTCAAAATATAATGTTTGTTCAACTCTTCAACCTTGGCCTGTTTTTTGTTATCTCTTTATCTGCCCAATCCTATTTCATTTGTTCTATGATTTGTTGGCACTTGTTTTCTCTTTGAAACAAGTCATCTATGACTGCATTCTTTAATCTTTTTGGTAATCACTGATATCAAATTTATATTTGTAGTGACTCGCTGTCTTGACTCTTCCTTTAGTCTTCATCTCTCAATATTACAACTCTAGTATCACTTCAAGAAGATTTGACTGCATTTTTCTGCATCGTCTAGTTATTGTTGCATCCTCTAATTTTGTCCTTTTATCTATCCCTTTACTTTTGCTCGGTCTTGCACATGAGAAAACAATTCTTCTGCAAAGCAGATTAGGAAGATGACTATAAAAATTGAACACTTATTAGCATCACACAACCCAAAGGACCAAGGCTCATAACTTTGAGCGGATAACATATGAGAGCATTTGATATCACATTGAATGCAACATTTTGACAACAATATCCAACCAAAATATTTTCATTTGAGATCATTTTCATACTCAAATCCCATTACTTCTAATTCAATATGAATATTTTTGATATAAAGTAATACTAATTCAAATTGGATGCTTTATTTTCAGATTTTGCTTTATTCTATTCTTTTCCTACCTTCGAATGGCTTTAGTTCGATTATGCTAAGCAGCAATGCTTTACTATTATCATCAACGTGACTCGCGGTATGTGAATCCTCAGCAGTGAATCATAGATTTATAATATTAAAACTTTGAAATTCACCTCCAAGGACTTGTGATATCCAAATTAGAAATTATTCAAACATGGTGTTTCGTGATTGCTTTCTTTAGATGAGACCATTTGAGTATATGATCTGATAGGAACGTGAACGCTAGTATCTTAATATTGTAAGAACAACTTTCCATTGCCACGTAACCTGACCACTTGCCAAAGTATCTTCAGAGGAGAACAAACTAGATTATTATGAAGATTCGCACCTTTACCACCGGGAATTTTTAGTATCTTCAATATGTTCTCGTCTAAAAGGTTCCGATATCTATCGATATAACCTTACAGTAGATAACACTACGAGAATGCAGATCAGGGAAAAAGACTAACAAATTAGCTGCCAAAAAATGATGTCTATACTCTCTTCATTAGAATAGATTAACTAGATTTCTTTTCCAATTATATGTGATAACACAACTTCTTAAGCCTGAATGTCTTGCCCCCATTAGATTGAATGGTTTTTAATCTTTATGAAATCGTGTATACGTTATGTGATCTTCTAACCAGACATACTATTTTTGCTTACAAAGTTCTAGGCTAATCTTCAGGCAGGAAATTTTCAGCTTGGCTTTCACACCGTTATTAAAGGACTAACTTTCTATACAAAGAACAACCCATCACTGAAAGCAAGTGACTTCCTTTTCCTGGAGCACACAACTACAAAGCACGTATTATAGAGTAAGATTATAAGGTAAACTTAAAAAGAGTGCATCGTTGAGAGCAAGTGGATTCCTTTACCTAAAGAGCACGCACCTAAAGAGTGTGCAACTAGGAAGAATGCATTATAGAGTAAGATTATAAGGTGAAGGAAAAGGTAGGTTTTAGGCCACCGCCAAGTGAAACACCAATTTGGAGAATAAGCCCACAAAGGATTGCTTTCCATTTAACTTATATGTTGTTCAAATGTTGTACACCTAGGTTTTGACCTAGTGACCAAGTTTAGTAATTGTATCAAACTTGCCAATCCACTATAAGATAGATGTAGGGTGAGTTATGCATTGAATCCCTACTCAAACCTAGGAAACATGAGACCCACAAGTGAGGCACTTGGTCCCCTCCACACCAAAACAAGAAGGAAAGAACTATGACTATCTCAAACCTTTTCTAAGAGCCCCACATTCCAATGGTTTGTGATTTTCATTTTTTCCATGCCTATTTGTCATCATTTCATTTTTTCCATGCCTATTTGTCATCATTGTAGTATTATATCAAATACTAATATAATACACAACTTTTGTCAACATCTCATTTCCTTTAAAAAATTATAACTTACTCTAATGCATTTTATATATTGCATAATATATGTTTCTCTAAAAATTCACACACATAAATATATATTTTTGCCGTCTCCCCATACTCGTCTCTTTATTTTATGAAAAATGGCATACCAGTACATGTACCCATACCCATACCCATCACTTGGCAACTATGCTTCAGACCCAATAGGTATGGTACCTATTTCATTTTGGGGGCATTGCACCAAGTCCTTGACTCACTAACTTGTTTTAGTACTAGCAATGTAGTTAATACCATCAATTTCCAATTGTATGATCTGAAACAATTAGAAGAGGTGTAGATTATACATCCACAAGAAACAAATCAAGATTTGTAACCTCAGCTTCTTTAGGATACAGTCCAATCAGGATGCAGACATTCAAGGAGAAGCAAATCATGACGAATCTTGTTGAGAAAATCGGATCATTGACTTTGCATGCAAAATAAATTCTATAATCCACCTTTGAGCAATAATATGCCAATTATTAGTTGAAATGGGGGATTGTTTTCTCCTTATTAGGACAGAAGCAAAGAGCATTAGTAACGGTATTTAATGTGCCTGTTATATGCTGTAATGTATTTAGTATTAGCATTTGTATTATCATTTCACGTTTTATGTTTGTACTCTACTAAGTAATTGCCACACTTGGGTGTCATTTTGAATCGTAACTCAGAAGATTCCCTTCGGTATGTGTGGTAGCAGCTATTTGAGAGAACACCTTTCTTTATAGATGACTCCATCTCTTCTAGTGAACATACACATTAAGAATTGGTAAACAAATTTCTTTAATTTTTAGCACATCTAATGCCATTGGTTTGCATTATAGAAGTTTCATTTTGAGTCTCCTCGCCTTGCTCCATCACTAAATCGTAATAATATGGCCTATAGGTTTTATGTGAATGAAATTCTATTAACTGATGATGTATCAAGAAAATAATTGGCATTAAAAGATGGAACATAAGTCATACCCATTAAAAAAATCTAAACCATAAAAAAGTTCGCAATCCTCCTCCTTTTACACCATCAAGTTTCTCAACCAAGTAACGTAGTTTTGAGTGGCATCTCATGACGTCTAACAGACTAGAATGTTCAAAGAGATACAGAAAGAGGAAACTCAAACAAATTAGGCATATCATATCTAAATTCATATTACATTAGATCCAAACTCCAACACTAAATATTTACCATAAAAATGCAAGTACCAAATACCTTTTCATAATTATGCTTGCTATTAAGAAATATGGATGTCGTACTGTTGGCAAGATGATTCCATTGGTTTGGACAAATTAAAGAAATGGTAAGCATAAAAATGCAAACGAGTAAAAAAAGAGGAAAATATCAAACAGAACTTGTGTAACAACAGATTATAAGATAAATAGAAGAAAAACAAGAAACAAAGGACCTACCAGAATAAATGGAACATGTCCTAGTAATTTTATTATAATTGACACACCATCCATCAGGACCTGTCATGCTCCAATACAGCTGCATTCAACTTATTAAGTGAAAACGTCACTAAGAGAAAAGAAAACTTTGCAAAAATACATGCTTTGTTTTAATGCAATATTGAGCGATCATCCTGCCATTCTTTAATCTAATCTTATTACTCATTTATTTTTCGCACGCTGCGAAATTGTACTGAATTGACGGCATGTGAGAATAGAAAGATATGAAAAATTAATGCACATTGTACTAACTGAAAACTGAAGGAAACAAACTTGATGGGGAAGAAGTTAAGCAGAAAATGATTATTGAGTAGCAACTGAAATTATGATACAATGAAGCACCAAAAGACAAAAACTCAACTAGCGCCTTTGATTCATCAGACTATAAGACAAACTGACAAAGCATACCATCACATTTACATTCCTTTTACTTATGATGATATGACTTGCAATGTCACATTAAAAGGGTTAAGATTTCTACTATTTACAAAAATCCCCTTTATGAAACCCTTCACACAGTGTAGTACCTGAAATTTGGTCCTAAGGCACTTGGCAATAATCATTTGGCATTTATCTCAACGCCATCCCATTTATACATTTATTGGCTAAATCTAAAGGCATCCTGCTCAATCTCCACACTTTGAGTCCACTAGGTCATGACTTGCTCTTTAGCTTAGCACCTCTAGAACCAATGCACCTTATACATAACACATCTTCAAACTCTCAACAATTCAACATCATAATCCTAGACGGGTTTGCCATTGGAGGACAGGTTTGACCAACGAATCTGTTCTAGGCCAACGAACCTAACCATTGTACTTGCAATAGTCACATTTTCAAAAGCACAAGTTACCTTAGTCAGATTAGGGTGAGTTGAAAGGAAAAACATTTCCACAAGTCACTTATATAAACACATACACCCCTAACCTATTAGGGACATCTATGGATCTCGTATCTAAGCACGCTATTTGAATACATTATCCTTTTGCTGCCCTATATCACTATCATGCGCCACGATTGAAGACAAAGTATTATTGCCAAGTGTTGAAGGCCTTATTGGGGTTTTGCATTTACATCTTTTGCACATATTGTTCTCACACACCTATTGGTAGGGAGAATAGCATGGATCTTAGGCCTCTTCAAAGTAGTGTTATGCAAGCAGCGTTCAGCATCACAAGGGTGTTGAGGAAGCTTGACTCAAATCCAAACTAACCCTTTTTAGGTCACAAGAGGAGAGTGAGGGTTTCAACACAAGAAGAAGCTATTTGCAGGTATAAAAGTGTGATTTCATACATAGATCCCAAATTTTGAGACATGGTCATATCAGATTCCATAATTTAGTTCAAGGTCACAGTAATAGAGGACAAAAGCAGTTGCCCTAGGACAAATTCATTGAGTGAACCTGTCCAAAGTAGGCAAAATTTTCCATCACTCAGTTCCAAGCTCTCAAAAATACAAATATCTTTGTGACACCACACAGCTTATTTACCCACTTTCAGATCACTGTTACATCTCTACACTTGGTAGAATGGTAACTTCCTTCTAAACCCTAACTCCTTGTATTCTACTTTCAAAAGTTGTGTTTGATTGAATATTATCTTATGGGATAATTTTAAGACTGCTTATGTGTATTTACTGTTTTGGAAATTATAATACACATTGATGGCAATATCTTAATTAGATTATCCTAGTTTTGATATTACATTTTGGTGAACTCAACATGAATCGAAAACACAACCTTTTGATTCATTCCTCACCCCTAGGGTTTCATACTTTTATATCTGATTATTAGCACCATGCTATTTCTTTGGATCATTCTAAAAACCCTCATTTACCTCATCACCATAACAAATATTTCACTTTCTGAGCATAAGGCCAAATTGCAAACCGAATTATTAAGATTTATCGCTATTGACCCTAATAATATGTCATGAGACTATACTCTATGCATAATGGACCAAATCCATGCCATAGTTCTCGCACAAGCTGCCTCAACCTCACCCAAGCCTACACCACAACCCACCTCTCAGCCTATTACACCCGCAACACCTTCCTCACAATTGTCAAAATGACAATGGACTTACTAAGTAGAACCTCCTACTTCATACTTAGTAGAATCCTCGAACATAACCTTGGTGTTTTCCATCCCGGTGGTTATTAACATGCCCCAACCATAAATGCCCAAGTTTAATGCTTGCTTAATTTGTAATTATCACCCATGTATAGGCCATCCAACCAATAGATCCTTCTCAAGACAACGAAAGATTCGGGAGGTCATTGATAATAACACTTGTTTCCTTTTCAAATGAACCATGCACTCAATATATATAGTCACAACCCCATGAGTTTGGGCATACCAAGTATACCTTCCCCACAAATGACCTTCCTACTAAGAAGCCCATACCCATAATTGATGAGAATCCCATATAACACACCACAGGTGACACCTCGCTTCCTAATTCGACACCATGAAGACCCATACATCACATGATCATGCCTATCAACCAACTACACATTCCCCCTAAATCATTATTGAACAAAATCCTACACTTTGATTGGCCATACACCTAATGAGGCCTTACATATGCTTGAAGGTGGTATCATATCACATGATATTGCTCCATATACACATAAAGTTGACGCTATTAGTTTTGGTGAGCCACTTGCTATTGTACACATTGACATACCAATTTGCATAAGCGTCATGAGCCCATTTCCTGACCTTGTTTCCGACATAGATACCCCACTTCGTCTCACACCTCTACCAGGGGGCCTTCCTAGTTCCCATGCCAACCCCTAGTCCAATAGCTACTTGTATACACAAATTCACAAGCATATGTTGGTCTTGCCAATCCTTAACTCTTGTGACAACCAACCTCACTAGACATACACTCAAGACGCAACGCAAATATTCGACATGCCATATATAAGTGCTTGAAGTACATTAGCAATATAGAGTACTAAGGGTTCCTATTGCATCCTAAAGAGATCCTCTGTGACCACGCATGTTACCTTCTAATATTACACCATCACCTATATCCCAAGACTCCCGTGAATACCTAGCACATTCTATTAGCCACCACACCGAAGCGGATAAGGAGATATTGATCTTCACAACCTAAAATCCCTCACACTTACTCTAATTCAGCCTTTGTGCCATTCTTGTCAACAAAATATGTTACGTGGATGTGTGTGATATGCAGCAGACATACAACGACCATGTGAACATGACCCATATGGGAAACTAATACACTGTCCTTGCCCACTGCAAGAAGTACTTTTGCTCATAAACCACAGCTTTTTGACACCATTATTCTGAGTATTGACAATTCTGGTTACTATAATGCACGTGATTACTTTTCTAATTCTAACAACAATTCTACTCCTACTTCTCCCACACAAAATATTCAAGGTACACCCATGGATATATTACCTCCACTGAACAAATGCACTAGCATTCTCGCTTTAAGCGTAATCGCTTGTACATAATTTCTTATACTCAAATATCCTTCTCCTATCTTGCCACCAAGGACATGCTCTTAGCACAATTATCGATCATTTGACATCTATTCTTCTAGTCCATGACTAGGGCAATATCCAACAATGCAACACAAGGGTCGATGCGATTGTTGAGGGAACAAATATTACCCAATAAATATTACCTAGGACTCCATGACATCTCTTCTATTGTTTATAGCCTACACCCCAAGGCCATTACTACAAATTCAAATTTGCGCTTTTATCTATATCATTGCCTTATGGAAAAAACACAAAAACAAGTGTAATATGGAAAAAATACAAAACTAGGCCTCGTGCATGTGACTAGCTCATTCATTACATAAACTTAAGCATCATGGTTATTCAGATTTGGCACTCTACATACCTCATATTCTTGCACACATGATCCTCATAAGTACAAATAAGGCAGTTGTGTGTACCTTAATCCATGGACATTATACATACACTGTATGGCTTCTTAAGCGTTATAGCCCATGGGCAACCCACCACACTGGGGACATCTTACATACTTAACCTAAATTAGATCATATCTTTTACACTTTGCAGTTTTTACGGCCCTTTACCTTGGGGATACCCACCACATTGGGGGCATATCAGCACTAGGGGCATCCCACTTATTGAGTCAATCTATCATTAGACACTAGTCCATTGGTGATACAGTGCTACTCTTGCCTATCTTGTACTACTTTATATCTTAAGAGACATGTTATATTGTGCTTCATCCAATGATCACATTGTTTATTGCTAAATATTGATTTAACATGCTCCACACCTACTTCATGTTGATCATTTACTTTTGGTACTTGCTTACTACACATTGCTATACATGTTTGACTACTATTGGCCCTAGGCTTCTATTTTTGGCTATTTCATATCATTTCATACATCACTCATGTCGTTGTTACACATTATTTGATCCATGATTGATTCTATGTGCTGTTTGCTCCATGCACTCTATGCTCTTGTATGCTCTATGCACTTTATCTACTCTATGCTCTTGTATGCTTCTATCATTTGTATTATCTGCTTTGTGCACTTGTATGCTCTATGCTTTGTTTGCTCTATCCACTTGTATGTTCTGTTATGTTTTCTCTATGCACTTATATGCTCTCTGTTTTGTTTTCTCTATGCTCTATGTACATTTGTGCTCTTTGATTTGTCTACTTTATGCCATTGTATGCTCCGTGCTCTTATTGCTCTATGCACTTGTATGCTCTATGCTCTATCTACTTTCTACTATTGTATGCTCTATGCCCTTATTGCTCTATTCCATTGTGTGTTTTACGCCATTGTTTGCTCTATGCTTTGATTGCTCTATGTCAGTGTATGCTCTATGCTTTGTTTGCTTTGTGCCATTATATGCTTTATGCTTTGTTTGCTCACATGCCATTGTTTTCTCTATGCATTGATTGCTCATTACTTGCCTGCTTTATGCTCAATTACATATAGTGTGCACCACCCATATTGTTATATTAACACATTAATTGTTACATCTATAGATTGGGACACATCTTCTACAACATTGATTAAGACACACATCGTTTAGACACTCATTGCTTATGGCACTCATTGATTAGAACACATGGTTTATTACATATCTTGCTCATAGCACATTGGTTGACACATCTATATCTATATCATGTTTATGACACACTGCTTATTAAATATCCGTCTCCTAGCACATTGGTTGACACGTATCGGGATCCATATCATGATCATAACACATTGTTACAAATCTGGCTCCTAGCACATTGGTTGACAAATATCAAGTTCTATATCATGGTCATGACACATTGTTTGTTACATCTCTCTCCTAGCACATTGGTTGACACATATGGGGATCTATATCATGTTGTTGACACATTACTTGTTACATATCTTGCTCAAAGCACATTGGTCAACATATATCTTGCTCTACATCATGCTCGGAACATATTGCTTGTTACATATCATGCTCTTAGCACATTGGTTTTACACATTGCCCATGGCACACTGATTGGCATATACTTGCTTTGCGCACACAACCGCCGTCGTGTTTTGTCTATTATCTTTACTTTATGGTGGGCATGTCATGGCATATCTTGTTGTGTCCCGTCATAGATCTCAACGGATCCATTAGGTGCCGAGCCATGTGTTTACTTTCATATTACTCTATCGTTCACTATTACGCTCTTAGCTATTGATTTCTATGGATTATTGGATATGCTTATGATATGACTAGCCATGAGATGACATTTAATACGTGTTCTTAAACAATCATATATTATGCACATTGATTATATCACAATGTTTAGTTTACATACTATATGTTCACATCCTCAACATGCTTTGGTTATATATTCTTTACAGCTAACACTTTCTCTTTTGAGCTAAGTTATCCTTTGCAGCATCCCTCATCTCAAAAGGAGGTATATTGTGGGCTCTTCTAATAGTTTACACTGATCATAGCCACAACACTATAGGGTACACAAGTGTGATGGTAATCACACAGCTTATTTAAGACATATTACAGGTTTTACACGTCCTATACAAAAATGGCAATTAGTAGGCCCGTATGCTACAAATGGCAACTAAGCAGCCCAAATGCTATTGTGTTCATGTGTAAATTAGAAAGCTTAAGAAATGAAACTAGAACACTTAAGAAGTTTCAAAGCTTAACTAACCTAACAAGAACCATCAAGATAAGAGCTTAGGGAGGCTAATTTCTTAAACATGCATATAACTTTGACAATAATCAAACTAACATGCCTAAATCAATCTCTACTCTTTGAATGCTAATAAAACATGAACCTATGAAGATCCTAGCAATCAAATGTGATTGTTTGATATGATTCTCAAGGCTTGAGAATGGAGTCTCACCAATTTTGGTTTCAGGCCACATGGTTCTTTCCATATTACTCAAGCTTGGTTTAATGGATGCAATGGTGAAGATAATAGCTCAATAGAAATGAAGAAATGCTCAAGATCCTAATTGCCTATAGTCTACGTTGTCAGGATACGGATACGAGTATCGGTTTGGATACGGATACGATACGCAGATACGTCAATTTTAAAAAACCCTTGGATATGATACGTCTTGGATACGTCCATACATATATATTAAAAATTATATATATATATATATATATATATATATATATATATATATATAATTTTTTTTTTATGTACATCTACTCATTTTTAGTCCATAAAAAACTGAAATAGTAATACAAAACTTGAATCAATGTTCAAAACATTCAATATACTTAAGACTTTGCATTTTTATTGATCATGTGGCTGCCATACATATGATATACGAATATCATGTCAACATGAATACGAACAAAACTTGAAATTTGAAAAATATACTAGGATCCATGTTCAAATTTTCAAAACATACAATATACTTAAGATTTTACATTTCATTGTTCATGTTTTAGGGAATAGAAAAGTCAAAAATTAAAAAAAAATGAAATAAAACTTGAAAAAGACGTGTTTTACTGCAGGATACGTACGGGATACGCCAAGATACATCACGGATACGTTTGTATGTATCCGTGACATATCCTGATGTATCTTGTATGCGTATCGAGCACATATATGTATCTGTTTCGTATCGTATCCGTTTCCAATACGTATCAAGGGGGATTCGACAAGGGCCTAGGCGTATCCATGCATCCTAGCCTATAGTTTATGCTAGAGGGAGAAAAGTGTTCTTATAAATGATGAGGGTTCTATTTATAGGTTTCCAATTCTAAGAATGGAATGATTTTGGTGCATATGGGACAAAAGGTAAGTCCAAAAAGCACTTTTCGCAAGTCAAAGCAAGATTTGACTAGGTTTAGAGGCTAATTAATCTTTTAGGCTTAATTAGGGATCCTAAGTAGGTTTAGGAAGCTTTCTAGGAGCATCTGGAGGAGATTTTGATAGATTTTGGAAGTTACTCGGCGGGAGTTAGCCAATAAGAGGATTTATTAGTCAACTGCAAGATAGGAGGCTTAATCAACGCATATTGGTCAATTAAGAGGAATTGGGGGGAAAATGAGCCTAATTGACGAAATGTCGTCAATTTGCAGGGAACAAAATAGTTAGTGCAATGTTAGTAATAATATTGCTTTGATCAAATTATAGGTGTCTACAGTTATAGATGGCTAGTAGAAGGCCCAAATGCTAAGGTTTTTACATATTGTTCACGCACTCCCTACAAGCACACGAGGGGCAATCAAGTGTAAATGTATCATGCTTTCAAATTTCAGTTTTCATTTACTGATTTTTATATGCATCTCTATCGACCATTAGTGCACGTCCTTGGCATGTGATTTACAGGTTTCACATGTATGGCATGGGAACACACTTTCTCAGCTTTGTGAACGCCACACCCACTAAGAGGTTTTGTGTTTTCTTATCCCTTTCAATTTTAATCCAACAATTTCATTACTAGATTAAAATGGGGGCAATTGTAGTACCTGAAATTTGGTCCTAAGACACTTGGCAATAATCATTTGGCATTTATCTATGTGTCATCCCATTTATACATTTATTGGCTAAATCTAAAGGCATCCTACTCAATCCCCACACTCTAAGTCCACCAGGTCATGACTCTCTTTTCAACTTAGCACCTCTGAAACCAATGCACATTAAACAGACACATCTTCAAACTCTCAACAATTTTCCTCGTGCCTCTTATTAGCTTCCATCCCAAGCCTTGATGGGTCCGTTGATTGAGGACGGAGTTCGGCCAATAGATTTGTTTAAGGCCAGCAAACTTGTTCGTTGTACTTTTGATGGTTACATTTTCAAATGCACAAGTTATCTTAGTCGGATTAAGGTCGGTTGTCCATTGATAACATTCACACAAGTCACTTATATAACACCCTAACCTATTAAGGGCATCTGGGGATCTCATATATAAACACATTCTAAGGACTTTTAGGTGCGATCATTTAAGTATCATTTCCTTGGAGCTTATTACAACAAGCTACAAATCTAAATAAATTATCCTTGTGCTGACCTAGATCACTATCATGCGCCAAGATTGAAGTCAATGTATCATTGCCAAGTGTTGAAGGCCTTATTAAGGATTTGTCATTTATATATTTTGCACACATTGTTCTCGCATACCTACCGAGAGGAAGAACTACATGGGTCTGAGGCCTCTTTGAAGTAATGCTATGTAGGCAGCACTCAAAATCACGGGAGCGTTGAGGAAGTTTGACTCAAATCTAGACCAATCCATTGTAGGTCACAAGAGGAGAGCAAGGGTTTCAACACGAGAAGCTATTTGCAGGCATAGAAGAGTGATCGCGTGCTTTTAAACACAAATCCCAGATCCAAAGACACATTCGCACCAGATGCCAAGCTCTCAAAATTTAAGATATCTTTGCAACACTTTGCACAACTTATTTACCCAATTTCATATCACTGTCACATCTCCACACCTAACAGAGCAGTGACTTTCTTCTAAACCCTAACCCTAATTGTTTGTATTCTACTTTCTAAAGTTGTGTTTGATCGAAAATTATCTTATGGCACAATTCTAGGACTATTTATCTGTATTTACTATTCTAGAATTATAATACACATATATTGCAATATCTTAATTAGATTAACCTGCAGCTCTCCATTTTGATTTCTTCCTAATGATGAATCATGGTCTTTGATTCGAAAAGCACTGATGCAAAAATTGGACATAGTTTAATCCCATAAATCTTCTCTCAAATTTCATGGACGGTGGGAACATAAAAACTCTCCTAGACTAACCTAGTTTTGATATTACACATTGTTGACCTTTAAGAAATCCTTTGTTCCTCATAATATTTGTTCTTACAAAAATAAAAACTAGCTCCTATACTATTAGAATCATTTCCTAGTCTTAGTATCTAAAAGTTTAAGTAGAGAGATGATTCTAATATCCTAACTCATCATAGTTACAAGAAGACAAATCTAGCAAGTTAACTCAATGGGATTGAAGAAAGATGTTTCTAGTTTCAAAGCTAACTCAGGGTCTAGTCAGTCAGGTTTACCACAATGGCCCATATGGCATCTCACTGAGAATTAAAATGTTGTACTTTTCTCAAGACAGCAACCACCAGCTATTATTGATTGTGAGCTTGTTCGTATAATGGCTTAACATGGTGTATAATTGTGAGCCTTAGTTTGACAAAGTTTATTTGATTGTATTTGTTCGCTTCTCGATTACAATATTCTAGAAAGAACTCAGTTTCCAACCTGATGGAGCAATCTTTTGTAAATCCTACAGGTTCACCCCTCTCAACTGAACACACTCCATCAACCCACGTGCAAAAAAATATGCAAAATAACTTGCTATGACAATACACTAATTATTAGAGGAACACATCAAACCAATTAAAGCTACAATTGAAAGGAAAAAAAAATCAGTTAATTATGAAACTCATAAAATAATTATAAGGCTATCTCCAGCATTCTTATTCTCCTCACTGCCGTCACATAGACTTATAGCCCTCGATTGCCCATTCCCTCTCTATCTTCAACTGAAGGGAATGAACCAGTATGGTTAGGAGCAGCATGCTACGTCACATCTCTCTCCCCATGTGACCACACAATTGAACAATTAAGGTCTTCGTGTGCTTGCAAGACTGAAGAGCCTAACAATGCAAAGGGGAAGAACCTAGGTGGGAATTTATAATTCTTGGGGTGCTGATTTGAACAGTCTTTCAACCAAGGTATGATGATTTTGAATGTGTAAGGGAGTTTAACAGCCAGCCACTAGCAGATATGAGCTGAATAATGGCTGTAAAATTCCACAAACTAAAGTTTCTTGCAAGACAGAGATAGAAGTGTGCCATCAACAATGAGAACAGGTCTCTATTCATCTCGAGTCATAGAACGAAAACAAAATGTCCCGATATAAATGAAAAATAAAATTGGTCTAAAACAGTCCAACAGGCCTTGGGCTAGTGGCAGAGTAGAGTGATTGTCATGATAATGAGCCAGGTTCAAGCCTTGCTTATGTTCCCCTTGTTAAAGCCCTCCTCATATCCAAGGTACGGGCCACACCCAGAAGTGGAAGTGGCTGGGATGCATGTTTTAGAAGAAGAGAAACCTCTTGCTAATGGCTCCCAAGCTGAATGTCTTCCTTTCCTTATTATAGACATGGACCACGCCCAGATGCAGAAGCTGGAAATTTTGGAGGAATAGAAACCCTTTGGTCGTGGGTGGGACGTGATTTTTTTGTGGAATAGAAACCCCTCGATCATTGATTCCTGAAATGGAAGCCCTCTCCATATTAAAGATGGCCCCTACCCAAAAGCAGAAGTGTCAGATGAATTTTTGGGTGCAAGTCCCAGACATATTTTGGTTTATTTTGCAAAACAGAAATCCTTTGGCTTCTAAGTTAAAAATGATCGAGTTCTAAGTCTAACACTGATGGTGTGTGATTCATTGGTGGGAGTCCAAACCAAAATTTGGCGAAATAGAAACCTTCAACCATGGCATCTAAGCTGAAACACCTTCTAAGCTTGACGGTGAATTCCCTGTGTTTTGTTGGCATGAGTTTTGCACGCAAGCCTCGGGCAAATTTTGACAACATATAAACATTTGGTCATGGCACCTAAACTGAACGGTTTCTAGGCTTGATGGTGCATTACATGTGTTCGGTTGGAATCAATTCTAGATACAATTCCCTGACCAATTTTGGCAAATATGGGAACTAAAGATGTTCTAAACTTGATGTTGCATTCCTTGTGTTTAGATAGACTGACTTCTGCTGCTAAGTCTTGTGTGGATTTTGGGTATTAAAAAAATATTTGGCTGTGGCTTCTAAGCTTGATGGTGAACTCCTATATTTAGTTCGAGCAGTTTATTGGGGCTTTCACAGCGGAGCCCCAACCTTAAATCCCCATGGACAATTTCATGTGTAAAATGAGAAATATGTTATAGCTCACTTCAAGTAAATACAGTTAAGGTGCACCCAGAAGCGACCTCCAAGGGTGCACCTTAACTGTATTTACTTGAAGTGAGCTATAACATATTTCTCATTTTCACACATGAAAATGTCCTTAAGGTTGGGGCTCCGCTGTGAAAGCCCCAAAGATTTCTCACGTGGCCTTATCCAATTCACTAGCTGGGGTGAATTTAGTCCCAAATAAATTTTTGACAAATTAGAAACCTTCGTATTCTAAGCACGATGGTGCGCTACATCTAACCAGTTGACTATAACCCATTTTCAGAAAAATGAAAGTGAAGAAACGCGGGGGTAATCAGGAAAACTTACAACTATATCATCAACATCCATAAAAATGTCTTCAGGTGGTGCAAAGGAGGGTCCCTTGGCCAGTTTACAGCATGCTCCACACCCACTCACGCAACCCCACTTCCCATCTTCCTCTTTCGCCTTTGCCTTCTGTTGGTAATCTTTCCCGTTGTGCCCTTTGTCCTTGGGCTTCTCCTGCTTTAATTTCGGCTTCGCCATTGCCCATATTTTTGACCTTGATGATGTAACATTGTTGCTCACACATGCAAATGCTCCTGTGGCTGAGAAGCCGGTATTTCTTATGCGGATTGCAATTGCCATGTTTTGTAATGATTCGGCTCGTGGCCTGGAATTTCAAATTATTTGTGCATGTCAAATCAAAATTCGCTGACGGTATAGCTCTTTCAGGTGGCTGTAAATACCAGTAATTTCTATAGATATTTCTATAATATGTTCAAATATATATATGGGTATTATATGTTTACATAAACCACCCAAAAAAACTTACGGTTTTTAAAATTTTGAGACTGTCATTGTTTACGGTTTGTATAATTTTTCACCTGTAATATGCGGATAAAATCACAAAAAAACGCCCTAGGTATACCCTACCAATTTCTAACGATATATCTACGACTTTAATTATACAATTAATGATGCAATGATGTGAAAAGTTGACATTAAGAGCCCATATTATAATAATAATAATTACATGGAGAGGCATTTCTTCTTTATGAACAAACTTAGTATATGGCCACTAAATTGTTCTCGTCCATCTATTTCTTTTAAATTGTAGTGAGCTATGTGTCAACAATTAGGTTGATTTTGAGCAAGTAATGTTCGGGGACAATTCATGCACCAATTTATATCCACCCCGAGTTTGATTAACCATCGAGGAGTCGCCCCAAACATGCACTACCATCGCGGTTACGTTTTGGCTACTCATTATCTTATCATTTGGGGAATGCTCTAATGTATGGACAGCGGTAAGAGGCATACACCCAACTACACCTTAAATATATGCCCAATAACACCCATAGTTGTAAGTCATCTTTGCATACCCAACAAGAGGGTTTTCCCTACCTGATTGTGCATTGATTCATTGTTGACGAGGACGTTATACCTCAAGTCTAAGTAAAAACACAATGATGGATGTCAATAGGAATTTAATGGAGTGTAATTCAATACCATCACTCAAAAAAATTGTGACTTCAAGTTATGTTCCCCTATAAATATGCGTCAAAGTCGTCGATTCTCTTGAGAACATAGTCATATCATCACTCTCCATGTGCTTGTCAAACTACCTAAAAGGTATTAGTTTAATGGAGATTATATTTAGAAGTCTACTTTGGAGCATTGGGTTACTAGGAGCCACAAAAATAGGAATTAAACCATCAAAGTTTGGCAAGTCTTTGGAGTCTTCAACTTTGGTCTACTTTAGTCTTCTACCTACCTTTCTTGTGATCCACCCACAACTCTTTCATAAGGTACAACCAACTCGGGGGAGAGGGTGGAGGGAGGGGTTAATGTGTTAGCGAGTGTCTTGATAGGTAAGTATCCCTAAATTTGTATTTTCCTTTATATTTGGTTAGATTGATTGTGTTGATATATCATGTATTAGAGGCTGTGATAGAGTATCGTACTCTTTGTTTGTTGCATTGTTCTTATTATCGATCACCCTTTCTTATAACCACCCCTTGGCTTTTATTACCCTAGTTAGATATTTTGCATGTGCTTGCTATGCATCTCCATTCTTACAACCTATGATCCTAGTAAGATCCCATCCCTTATCTTATTAATGGGCTTTGGAACCATACGCCTTTGATAAAGTGTAGATTTTCGTCTTATAAATCCACAACTTGAATACTCTTCTTGGTTTCCTATTTTGGCTTGTGATTTGGTCCTAGAATGATCTTCTAGTTATATCCTAATCTATATTGTTAAGAAGAGAAAAAGATATTTGTATTGTCCTTCTTAGGCCACATATATTTTGGTGAACCCAATGTGAATCTTACTTTGTCATTGAGTGATTGTTATTCACATTTTCTTTTATCTCCTTAATATCAACTTCTTACCCATATCTCATTTTTTCATCTTAGCTTCTTTTCTAAGCCTCCTACCATGGAGCATCTGGATAGCACTCGTAACACAAATTGGGCCTTTTTCCCTCAATTGCAACTTTTTTATGCAAATAGTAACTTTTGTGTACTAACTATAAAAATAACTTGCCCAATACATCTAAAAATACTTCGTTTCCACTATATCTCACTTAAATAAACTTGTCCTTGTGGAAGAATTAGAGTAGGAGGGTAAAGAAGAGGATAATGCCTATCCCGACTACACAACCACCATGAAAAGATTCATCCAAAGCTTTTTTGAATTTATTAGAGATGTTTTTGAATCCATACAACAACATATGGATGAGTAAATATTCGATCAAAATAATCCCATTCAAAACATTTTTTCAACTATTCAAGTAAGCCAAAGCATGTCTTGCCCTCTCTTTCATCCCGTACTCATTATTCTTCAACCATGGTGGGTTTTATCCCTAGCAATACACCTCCTCAAACCAACAATTCACTTCCTCAATTGAACCAACGATCTGACTCCTCAAACTTACAACACTTAATCAAGCCAATAAGACAATCCCTATTTGGATTCAACTCAACTAATCTTAAAACTTACACATTGCGTGATTCATCAAAAAATTCTAGTAATAGACAATTCCTTCAAATATAATCAAATTTGGCTCAAATAAACAATACACTTTAACATATTCAATGGGGAGCGACAAACCAATTTCCCCACCCCATCCTAGCCTACCCACTTATTGATCCCGATGGGGATCCACTCCTTGACCTTGTATAACAAACAAGGTTATCCAATCAATTTAAAGAGAACCTTTACCTCCTATCTTTTCGCAATGGATATTAGAGAAATTACTACAACCATATCCTCGATGGATCAATTGGTCCCTCTCTTCACACTAAGACTTTTAGCAATGTCTACAAATATTGGATCAAAACTAAATCTTATACAACTGCCAAGCTCTTACCCAAGGTCCTTACAAATGACACTTTAAATTGGTATTATTTCCTTCTCAAGTTATCTCTATTGTTGAACTTGAATATTTGATCAATGCTTTAGTTGAATAATTTCACACTCGTAGTTTACCGTAAAATAACAATATTGTAATTTTTAATTGTAAATAATATGAACATGAAAAGGAACAAGCCTTCATCAAGTGATGGGAAACTTTAGCAAACAAATCCGAGCATAGCTTGTGTAACAAATATATTTTTCAAATTTTTCTCACATATTTATAACCTTGTCTTCATTATAAGGTTAAGTCCTTCTCTCCATCCAATTTTGAGGAATCCCTTAAGCAAACTAAAATATGGGATTACCTTATGTACAAATTTGAAAAACCTCAATCTAAAAAATGATCACAAATAACTCTTCAATTTCTTATGTGACCTCAAAAACAATGATGGCGTTGATGATGGAGCCTCGGACACTCATAATCATGGCAATACTCCCAATGTAAATATCCATAATATTGATTCAACCCCTACTCAACCCAATGGAGGCTTCTTTCCTCATCCACCCCATCAAACAAATTGTCATAAAAAAAAATCATAAGGTTAGATTTAACGCTATGTCTACCTAGTTTGTTCTCATACCCTATGGACCCCTCCTAACATATTCCTCAATGATACAATGATCAGACAACGTCGTGGCTAGAGAAATAAATGATGAGGTATTCACAGCGCAAGATAAAACATACTAACATGATTGTCAATGTCATGCATAAAACCAGGGTCGAATTAAGGTTTCACAATGCCTAGCCAGTCCTCCCTCTATATATGGGTGTACGGGGTGGTGTGAAACAATTTCATTGAGGTCAGGTTGTGTTGACAACACGTGTTCCATATATTGGGGACTCCTTTGTGTGTTTTCGTGGTTCTGTATTAAGTTTAGAGTTGATTGCCTTGGTTTTTGTCTTTGACAGCAAACGGTTTTGTTTCCTTGTATATCTGTAGTCACGTTTGCATTAGAATATCATTCTATATACACCAATCAGCTTCTTTATTGAGTGTTCAAGCTGCTGCAAGGGAAATACATAGTTCTGCCAAACGGAGAGATGTTTACACTGAGGTATTCCAGATTCTTATAACTCAGGAAAGTATGAGACCAAAAACATCTAATTCGAATTGGGTTCGCGTCCCTGCTGCAAGGAATTTCAGAAAATTCATGGAATCTCATTGCATGCAAATCTGTGGTTGATGTTATTGTTGATTGACAGGTGTTCATCTCTTCATGTTCCACAAGCTCAAAATTAGTCTCGAGACTTCATATTTACCAGTTTTTTTTGGAGGTAACAGTTTTTGCAAGTCGGGTGCAGTGGAATCTGAATGGCACTTCGTCATGGAATGTGTCGCTTACGAGGATATAAGGAGAAATTACATAGATATTTTAACAGGGGCTGATCTTACAGATTTGTTTGAAGAGGAAAGGGTGGCAAAGACAACAGATTTCCTGATAAAAATTCATAGCAGACGAAGCAAAAATAGCAAAGAGCTGGAAGAAAGGTTGAAGTAGCAGTTTTCTCGAGCATCTTTTGATGTTTGGATGCCTTGCTCGTGTTTACCTTTGGGTCCCATAGACTGTTCAATCTCGTGGACATCATTAAAAACTTTCATTCATTCATTACCTAACATAAAAACTACGTTGAATTACTCAACTCCACGTAGCCCGGACGGTTTGAATGGTTTTGTTAAATCATTTTTTAATAGGCGCATTTTGATCTAAAATAGATTTCCACGTGTCTTAGCTCCACGTAAAAATCAAATCTTCCATTGTTTATATTAGCCAAGCACGTATTTCATACTTAGTGTCACTTTTGTTAGTTATCAAAAGTCTCCGTTAAAGTTAAACTGTCTTAGGATATTTCACAGTATTAATGTCAAAAGTTTGTTTGTTATTATTGGAGTGTCATTTTTTTTTGGTAGTCATTATAAAGTTTTCATTTGTGTTGTACATCAAAGTTAATGTAAAAGTTTCACTAAAATCATCATCGTGTAAATGTTGTTATTGTAAAAGAATTATTTTTAACATGAAAAATTGTTTAAAAAATAATAATATTTTTGTGGATGTATTTTTGGTGTTACCCGACGTTTGAGTTTAAATCGAGGGGAGTATTTCAAATTGAGTTCCATGATCAAATTCAACTGAGTTAAGCAGCACATTATTAGAGGTCGGAGGCAACAGAGGATGGAGGGCGATCAACACCTCTCGTTAGTCACCAACGGTGGGGTCGCATACAATATTGGTGGCACCTTTTTATATTATTTCAATTATTTGCTTTGAGAGAATAAAATGGTGTGTGGTTTCCTTCCCATGTTATGATTGAAACGAAGAGAATGTACATTTTGGAATATGAGAACAATTGTATAGGAGGGCAGTTGAATCTGGGTGATCATATGACCGTTGAGATTATTCAATTGTCATACTTCTAACATCGATCGGTCGATGAAAGAGCATTCACCGTAAGTGAAAGCAGTCTTATTGAGTTAACATATGAAACATGTGAATCAATAGAAGTGTGATCATCCGGTTTGGGATTCACTATGGTGAAGCAGATTGGTCATGTGCAACAAGATCCAAGCCAACAAAGAGTGCAAACCTAAAAGTATGCAAACATGTACGATTCTATTTCCAATTCTTGAGATGTGTTTTCTCCCATTTTCACACTAAGGGGGAATGTTAGGAAATCATATTAGTGTGAACATATATTTATAAGTTGGTAAGTGATTTGTTATAACAAATCACGTAGTTATTTTGTTAAAGGTATTATAAGTTGTTAGAAACAACTTATGAATATAGTAGAGTTGTTTTAGTTTGTTATCCTATTTTATAGGAGTTATTTCTCCTATATATATGAATGTAATTGATTATAGAAATAACAAAAAAAAAAATTGTGACTACATTGTGCAAACTCACGAACCAATTTTTCAAAATGAATATATATTTCACATTGTACACTTTCTTAAAATGTGGTTTCCCATGTTAGCCATTTTGTTTTTCATTTTTACTCAAAAAATACTAATTATTCATTGCAATCAAATAAACAAGTGTCCAACTAGGTCACTTTACATAATTTTCTTGCATATTCCTAACCTAATACCATATATGAGATTTAGAAGAATGTATCGTCTATTAATGCATAGGAGAAATAATTTTTTATGAAAATGAAAATACAAAAATACAAAATAACAAATTAATAGATTTCTAGAAGTCTAATAGCTTACAAATGAAAATATGCTCGAAAAACCCCGAATTATGAAGAAAATTCAAATAAAAAAACATCAGAACCACCCCAAATTTGAAAAAACTCCACATCTTAATAAGCTAATAAAAAAACACCCCTAATTAAGAAATAAACATCTAAATATAGAAAAATCTAAATTTAAGAAAACCTAAATAAAAAACCCACTAGAACAATCCAAATTTGAAGAAACCATATGTCCGAAAAAACCATTAGAAACACCTCCAATTTAAAAATAAACATTCAAATCTTGAAAACCCTAAATTTTGATATCCCTTCAAGATGATTTTACCTTCTCTAGACCTCCATCTTGGGTTTTTTGTTAAACAGATTGATGGCTTACTCTGGTGTGGTGTCTTTGAGATTTGAATAATATTCTCTTGCACAACCGATAAAGGTTTGGGAATTTTTTTCAAAACACTATGCAATCCATAAAGTTTTTGTGAAGAAACCATTATGTAAGATTAACTAGGATTCAAAATGAGAGTGCGATTGAATTCTTGAAGTTAATCATAACCCTACTAGTTTTCAAACTTTCGGGATGTGCAATGATTTCAAGAGCACCACAACATACTATTTTTAGCACTAGATTAAATTCTACAAAATCGGATGTCAAAAATTAGAAAACTACATAAATTTCTATGCGAATAATAATAAATCTATCAATTTCTTAGATAAAATAAAAACTAGAAAATATATAGAAGTTATCAATAAGGATAATTACCAAATGTTAATCTCGTAAAGCAAGAGAAAAATCCCAAATATCTTGAATGAGTTACTCTCAATAGTAAACAAAAAGGTTTTTGGTCAAACAATGTCAAAGCTTATCATGCTTTAAGGAGAGAAGTCAATCATGGAGTATGAACTAATAATGGTTAGGTTATAAGCAAAGTAAATGACTAGTATATGTCAATTTCTCACTTAAAATTTGAAAAAAAAAGTAACGAATAAAGCAAGTCACATTAAAGAATCACCCAATCAAATGATGCCACTTAAGTGAAAAAATACATGACATAATTCCCTATTAATAGACCACCCTAAATTTATTTTTATAGAAAACCACCTAATTTAAATACCTTAAAAATCACTGTCCACATAATATAAATGCTCAAAAGAAAATATTTAGATTAAAAAACATAATCTATAAAAAGTTTTTTTTTCTAAATTTATAGTACTTATATGATTATATACACACCCCTCAACTTAGGGTGCATAATGAATGGCTCCTCTCCCTTACCCCTTATTTTTTCTAGAATTTTGTATAGAGTTCCAAATGTAGAGATAAACCAAAAATACAATGAAGCACCTCTTAACCCTTCCCCACATTATTTTTCACCACCTTTTCATGGTAGAAAAATCAATATACTATCAAAATATTGAAAATATTGAAAATAATGTAAGGAACAATGAAGATGAAACAATAATTACGTCCCTAATAAGTGTCTCAAAACACCTCGATTGTAGTAATGTGTTGAGAACATCATTCTCAATGTGGCTATTCCATTTATGTTAAAAATCCAATATAGGCGAAAGTGCTTAAAGAATTATATCTCTTGGTATATTTTATTTAAACAATGACATATCAAAATAAAATAAAATAAAAATAACGAGATATGTAGACGTAAAATATTTCGAGTAAATATTATAAATTAACATAAACCTTAAGAATTAAATATTTTATATAAAAAAACAAAATAAAAAAATAAAAACACTTAATAATGAGAATTTCTTTGTATATTTATAAAATAAAATAAAAATACAAATGAAGCGAAACTCATGAAATTTTTTTACAAATATTTCAATGAAATAAATAAATTTTGTACATAAAAAGATAGAAAAGCGCATGTTGTTTTTACTAATGTGGAATTATGAAAAGAGATTTTCAAAGGTGACCAATAAAGTTATTGTAATCGCCATGTTTTGCTTTAGATTTAAGTCCATACGTAGAAAGTCCTCTTGGAGGTGAAGCACCTACCGTCTCTTTTGAACCACTAGAGGAGTGTTATGTGTGTTGTTAGTCGGGGCCTCCATATTCTCCCGTTGTCATTCTCCTTCTCATGGTTGTGACTAGAGTTTTTTTCGCCACTTTAGGAGAAGGCGAAGCTTTTATCCTTGCTCATGTCGGCCTTCACCTCTTTGAGACAAAGTGGTGTTGTATTTGACAAAATTAGAGGTAGTGATGATAGTAGTAGGGGAATCAGCACACCAAGATAAGCTTGATGTTAGTCTCTTGTCACTTCTCCTTTCCAACATGCCGAGGAAACTAAAGAAAAGAAATAGAAAACGTGTGGGAGTTCATGCTAACACTACAAACTCTCTAGGCACTAGTAGTTGGGAGGAAGCCTAAAAGTCTTCTTCCTCCTTTGGTCGTCATGGTTGCCAATGTTACTTAAATTGCGTGTTGTATATCGTTAGTGATACTTAGTTTATTACTTTTTAGTTTTATTATTATTATTATTAATCGAAAATCACTTTTATTAAGTTTATATTATTAAATCACAGTCATGTTTTTATGGTATTTCTCAAAATGAATTCTAACTTAATTTAATTGGCATTTTAGGGTGTGATTTCTTCTCAACCATTTTTGGAGAATCAAAATTATACTACTATATATAATTAATAAAAGTGTGGTTTGCCATCCCAAAAAAATATAGAACTTTGTTTCTAATAACATTATTGAACTTTGTTTTTAATAATATTTTTGTAGTTCCCACTTAATTTTGTGGGCTTCTTATTTTTAGATCGATAATTGCACTTTTACATTATCTTGTGTTTTCAAAGTCTCTTTATTAATGTTGTACATTTCGTGTTTATTTATATACAAATACGTATTGCAATCAAAAATACAAATAAAATTTGATTGGAAAAAGGATTAGACAAATATATAATCATGAAATCAAATAACATACCATAATAAAATTAGAAAAGAATTTTTAAAAATCAATTTCCATTCTCACGCGCTTTCTAAATTTTTTATTTGGATGTACTCAAAAACAGAAATAATTAAAAATGGTGGGTTATTTAAGCTCTTCCAAAAACAAATCGGAAAGTCGGTACATACTTCCATAAGATCTGGTTTGTCATGTTTCAGAAAACCGCATTGTTACTGTCGTGAAAGGAATCTATTTTTGTTCTTTAGCGATCACTGGACATTTATAGATGGGTGCCTTACTTTTGGCTATCGTGTATATTTTATAATTAAAAGAAATTGGGCTTGTTCCGTTCTACCAAGAGTTAAACGCGTTTATTCCATTTTGGTGGAAATAAAATAAAATGAGGCGGGGAAATTTAGGCGTGGTCGATCATTCAGACGATTCAGAAATCATGTGTGTTCCATATTTTTACGATGAATTGATAGAAAACATGTTATATATATCATCATTGGGATCGTCATTCTCTTCGTCCTAATCGGCTCAAACGACAATTCAGTTTGTCTGCACCTTCGCCGTCAGATCTTTATATACTCTGGCTGTACAAGACCATTCGTTCAAGGAATGCGTGCAATTTATATATTCCTTGCCAAATAAAGCGTCTCCACGGCTTAACTATGGCGAAAACAGATTTAAACAGTGGTTACGACAAGTTCCCCACCGTGGAAAAGTGCGCAAGCACAGGAAGGGAAGAGCAGACTGTGGTGGCGGACATGGACGGAACATTGTTACGGGGAAGAAGCTCTTTTCCTTATTTTGCCATAATTGCGTTTGAGTTGGGAGGAATTGTGAGGATGGCTTTCCTGCTACTGGCGGCGCCGGTGGCCGGTTTGCTCTATTATTTGGTATCGGAAACGGCGGGCATACAAGTGCTTATTTTTACCACCTTTGTTGGGGCAAAGGTTTCGGATATTAAGTCGGTTGCTCGGGCGGTTCTTCCCAAGTTTTATTCTGAGGATTTGCATCCGGAGGCGTGGCGAGTGTTCTCGTCGTGCGGGAAGCGGTGCGTGTTGACGGCAAACCCGCGCATAATGGTGGAGGCGTTTCTCACAGATTACTTGGGCGCGGAGATGGTGATCGGGACGGAGATATGCTGCTTTGCAGGGCGGGCGACCGGGTTTGTGAAGAGCCCCGGCGTGTTGGTGGGCAGCAAGAAAGCCGACGCTCTGCAAGAGGCAATGCGGGTATGGGATTTTGTTGCCCACGTCGGCCTCGGAGACCGCAGGACGGACTTCCCTTTCATGAAACTCTGCAAGGTATATATCATAACTTAAAATATAAAACATTTACCAGAACTGAAACCTTTTAAGCATTTAGTCTTTAATACTCTCAAATCCATGTGGAATAATATCTTGTATTCTACTCATACAAATTTAATTTTCAAAAATAAACCCATTAATTAACACCATGTTACAAGTCTACACTTCCAAATCTTATCTCCACAATATTTATAAAATATATACAATATTATTTATATAGTATGTTTATTTTCTCTCTATAATGTCCCTCCAAATTCAAAGTTCAATATATTTTTATTATTTTACATTTTAAAATTATTTTGAGTATATATATTTTGGTGATTAAAAACATTATACATTGAAATTTTTAAATAAATATTTAACAAACATTCACTTTTCTAGAAATAATTCCCTGATTATAAAAGAACTTTATTTTATTCAATTGAAGATCAAGATATGAAAAACAATAATCGGTCACTTTTGTAAAAAAAAATTGTGTATTTGATCATAGGTTGTTTTTGGTGGCTAGGCATAAATATTCGGAGTGTTTGCGGAGATTGTCCATAGGTTAATAGTCATTTATATGCAAGATTGTTAAACAATCGAATTTTTAAGCATATGAGAACATCCGAGCAACTATGCTGATTTTTTAAAAACATAAGCTCTCACAACCTTGTTTGAAAAGGATAAGATTGCAAAACACAACAAATTACTTGACTAAAATCCATAATAAATAGCTTAAAATTAACAAAGAAATTGAGAAAAAACATAAGTAGCGATTTTACGCTGGTTTCTTTAATGTATTTGGCAGGCTTATTTTTGTTTACAGGTCCCATAGACTGCTTGGCCTCTTAAAATCTTTCATTTCAATTCAAGTAATAATCATTGAAAAACGTGAAAAAGAATGCCAACGCACAGGGTGGATAGGGCCTTTCGTTTTTGATAGCCTCATGGAGTTAAAAGTTCCTGTTCTTATTCTTATTGAAAATATTAACAATTTATGAGAATATATCTAAGATTTCAATGTGTGCGCATTGTTGAGAATATATTTGGTGTTTGCAGGAGGGATACGTGGTCCCCGCAATGCCAAAGGTGGAAGCGGTTAGCAGAGAGAAACTCCCAAAGCCAATAGTTTTCCACGACGGTCGCCTGGTTCACCGCCCGACACCAATTCTAACCCTCATCACAATCTTGTGGTTCCCAGTGGGATTTGTGTTGGCATGCCTTCGCATAGCCGCGGGTGCACTCCTTCCCATGTCAATGGTGTACCACGCCTTCCTCGCCCTCGGAGTCCGCATCCGCATCAACGGAAACATCCCTTCATCATCATCATCAACCAACGGCATTCTCTTCATCTCCTCACACCGAACACTCCTCGACCCCATCTTCCTCTCCACAGCCATCGGGCGACCTGTGTCGGCGGTCACCTACTCTGTCTCCCGCCTCTCCAAGTGGTTGTCTCCGATAAAGACGGTGTCCTTGTCACGCGAGAGGGACAAGGACGCGGCCATGATAAAATCCTTGCTGGAGAAAGGTGACCTGGTCATATGCCCCGAGGGTACCACGTGTCGGGAGCCCTTCTTGTTACGATTCAGCGCGTTATTTGCAGAGCTTACAGACCAGATTGTTCCTGTGGCCATGCGTAACGAGATGTCCATGTTTCACGGCACCACGGCTCGCGGGTGGAAGGGCATGGACGCCTTTTATTTCTTCATGAATCCCACCCCGCTCTACGAAGTCACTTTCTTGAATAAGCTTCCTATGGAGTTGACGTGCTCTGGTGGGAAGACTTGTCATGAGGTGGCCAACTATATTCAGAGGGTTCTTGCGGCTACCCTATCCTATGAATGCACCAATTTTACTCAGAGGGATAAATACAAAGCTCTTGCAGGGAATGACGGTAGTGTTGCCCAAAACAAGGTGGGTGGCGCCGCCCTTTTTCCCAACAAGCTAATGGGTTGCTAAATTCACAATCACATTCCAAGTGTGTTTATTTGTTTCTGTTTGCAATAATGGTGTGAGGTACTACCAAAGTAGTTGTTTTCTGGTTTTTGTATTATTCTCAAGACATTTGTACTTGGTCATGTTATCAAATGTATTAATTTAACTAGCAATCGCATGTGTACAATGCAATGTGAACACCGAACGGTATATGTTATTTGATTTAGAGGGATAGTTATTATTTTTGTAGTTGATATCGATAAGGGGTGTAATTGATTTTGTAAGTGTAGGAATATATATGAAGCATTACATTTAAAGGTGTTATCTCTACATTTCAAATTTGTTACAAATTCTTAAATATACATTTGCAAATCTTATATCATGAGGTAGTGTTTTGTGGACTATTTTATTTAAACTAAACATGAATACAGAAAAATTGCAGATTTTATATCATGAGTGGTAGCCTTTTGTGGGCAATTGTTTTGGCACTAAACATGAATACAATTGATAACGCTTTGGGTAGTTAATTACTTTTGTTGTTGATGTGGTTTGTAATTATTTGGGGGAAATTGTTTTAGTGTTACAACGTGTTTGAGATGGTGGTTGCATCAGTTATTTGGTTGGTTTTTGTTGAATAAGTCTTTTTTGTATTGTTGATAACATGTTGATAAGGGGTTTGATTGATAGTGGTAGTGTAGGAATATAGATGAAACATTACATTGAAAGGATCTATGTGCACATTTCAAATTTGTTACAAATTCGTACATATACATTTGCAAATCTTATATCATGAGATCTGAACCAAACATGAATACATGAAGACCTCCATACATTTGCAGATTTTATATCATGAGTGGTAGCTTGTTGTGGCGAATTTTATTTGAACTAAACTTGAATACATTTGATACCCCTTGAACGACATTGCCGCTTTGGATACAAAAGTGTTGAGTAAAGTAGTACTTCCACATACCTTGACCACAAAAAAAAAAATGTACAAGTTATTTTTTGCGCTCATTTCGTTATGCAAATGGTAACTACTGAGAGCAATACATTAGCAATCGTTCATGAAATGTACGATGGAAACACTGAAGAGGATGGATAGTAGAATGAAAACATGAGGAAGCTAAAAAATGAGAGAGGATGACGACGATGAAGAAGGGGTTTGATGGAGAATTGGCAACTTGGTCTATGTGTTGCCCCACTCATTTTGAAATGTGTCGAACATGCCTCCCATGATTTGGTTGGAGGAGCTTATATTGGTGGTTGGGACACAGTTTATCATAATTAAAAAATAATAAATAAAATAACTGTATTTTTGGGCCATGCGTCGCATTGAAAGACAATCATTCAAACAAATAAATAAGCTCTGCAAGCTTATGCATATCATCTGATCTCAAATTTTTAAAAGAAAATCCAATTTGAAGCAAATTTCAATTAAAAAAATGTGAAACAAAAAAGTGGGTGATTATACACTACGTACAAAATACAATTTTTACTTAGAATAATGTTCAATTAAAAATGCCACATGACATTGAGTTCGGTTTAAGCATGTAATCCTCTCACAAACAGACGCCATTTTCTCTCGTGAAATACACAGATTTGAATGGAACAAGCCGATTGGTATGATAAAATGGGGATTTCATAATATGATAGATTTCACTTGTACCAATGCCTGGAGCGGTGGAAGAGTATATTCGGTGTGCTGGATTTTGAGATCATGCGCCCACCACTAATGAATACCATGTGCCCTTCTAAAATCCGGTGCAGGACAGAGATTCACTGTAAGCCTTGCACAGGGAATCAAATGCCCTGCCTTTGACTCCTTCCCAAATGCTACCACCTTATCCTCCAATAGTAACTTTCACCCTCACGCTAATAGGAAAATTCAAAATAGAAATTGTGAGTTGAGGGATATTTGCAAAATTACACATCTGGATGACAAGTAACATGCTTTGGCTGTTGCATTTAACTAAAAATTGGTCTCATGCCGCCCATAAAGTTGATATTTGGTACGAATCCATACAATTTGCATGGGTATAATCTACCTTCACTTATAGAGTGGAGCATTTGGTCCCTGCAGCTTAAGACCTCAATTTAGAGGGCAAAATCTTGTCGGTTCTAAGGATAATCTTAAAACAGCTCAGAGTAGGATAAAATCACAGGAAAACCAACACTTCTTAGTATTAGTCTTATGGGTCAACTATAATCCTTTTTTTTGTATTTTGTTAGTCTTGTGGGTCGATTTGCTTTTTAGTTTATGAAGGCATACTTTTTTGGAAGACAACTATTTTTCCCACATGCAGAAGGCAATAGACTCTTAGAGAGGATTAGAGCATTTTGATAAAGCAAATTCTTGTATACAAATCTGAAGAATCTGTTGGCCCAAACACTTGTTGGCCCAAGCTAGTGTCTATATTGTCCCGGATTCAGCTAAGCGTCGGTAACTTAACCCTCATAGAATTCATTTTTATGTATTTTCCAGAAAATATTAAATTTTTGTTCTCCCTCCAGTTTGAAATAAAATGACAATAAGTTTCAGAGTTGAGCTTTTCCAGCTTTCCAAAATTTTCAATTTCATGATCTTAATAAAACTGAGAATGAGACCATCAAACTGAAAATTTAGAAATATTTTATTTCATTTCCAATTTAAATTTTTGAAGTTTCCTAACCCACAGTTAATAGCATAAAAAGTTGTCGTCTATTTTAAGACCTGGGGTTTCAACCTAGGGTTTGCTGCAAAAGCCAACTACAATTTGGTTCACAACAGGACCAACCAATTCAGAATGGCAGAGAGGAGGAAAACACGTTTTGTTAAAACAAGTTCTTGTGCACAATTCTGAAGACTTTGTTGGGCCAAGAGAGTGTCTGTACTATCCTGAATTCATCCTGAGTCAGTATCTAATCCCTCAGGGGAGTCATTTATATGTACTTTCGAGCAATATTAAAATTTATGTTTTGTTTCCAACATTTAAAAAAATCAGTTTCAACATTGGTCTCATTCCAACAACTGAGAGTAAGACCATGAAAATGAAAATCTAGAAATATTTTATTGTTGTTTCCAGTAGATTTTGAAGGCTTTCAGACCTAAAGTTAGTAGCATAAAATTTTTGGAACTGTTGTTTTGTCTATTTTCAGACCTAGGTTTCAACCTAAGCTTTGCAGCAACAACCAACTACAACTGGGCTCACAACAGGGACCAGCCAATTCAAGAGTAGCAGACTGTAATGAACCCCAAATTGTCTCAAAAAATAAGATGACAATAAAGCTATTCTAGGAAAACAGGATGGGAAATGGAATAAAGCTATTTTAGGAAAAAAATTCATATAAGAAAATATAATATTCTAAGAAATGGACATGGAAACGAAATAAGCTATTTTAGGAAAAATACGTGAGCAAAAAAAACCATAAGATTGTTTTGTCATTTCTGGAATAAAGCAAGGATTGTTGCAGATGAAGATTAGAGCAAAGCTTTCTTTAGGATGCAACAAAGATAGATAATTATCGGAGAGGGTGTCTTTGCTTACAATATGGCAAGATTTATTGTAACGAGGATATGATTGTTTGAAATTGCATCAAATTTGGGGAGTGACTCGCCACCTGCAAGCTTGGCTTTGCAAAACTAATTCTAATCGGAACTCATTTATATTTCTTGTTCCTAAAAATAAATTTACTTCTTAAATCTGCTTCCTCTCAAATATTATAAATTTATATTTCAAAATTTTACAGATAAATTTCTTTTTCCGAATTTTATCAATTTCTGTTAAAATTTATTACAAATAATTACAAAAATAAACCTAAAATTGAATGTGTAGAGTGCATCTGATTGCAACCAAAATGAGAAGCAAAGTTGCCTTTAGATTTTCCCTTCAAACCTTTTCATTATTGGGGTGAAATCAAAGGTCCACATTACAGACTATCTTTTTTCCATCGTTCTCACTGCTCTCATAAATCACCACATGCAAGAATAATTTTAGCATTCCAATATCCTCTAAGATTGACACCCCTTTGTTACAAACTGCAGTTTTAATTGATGGTCATAAGTTGTGACTTGTAAGGATAACAGGAGACAATCTCGCACTTTTGGACAAAATACTAAACAACAAGCTTGGTCTGCACTTTATTGAAGCACAACAGCCTAAACAAGAAGCTCCCTTGTTTCCCATTTTATTTTTTACAGTTTTACATAAAACAAGTTGCATGGAACAAAACGGGTATTTTAGTGCACGTCTATGAGACCTTAGCCTTCGAGCAGGGTCCCGCGAAAGGGGCTATCCTTCATAGCTCCTATTCTTATGGTGCAGGTGATCATAAAAGGTTACAATTCTAGAGCGGCAAGAAGTGGGGAGAGGCTACTGATTATTTTTAACAAAAGACAGTACTTGAGGCATGCCTATGTGGAAAGGAACATTTTGAAAATAAAACTGGTGTGATCGGCTAATGCAATATCTAAAGCTAACAGCTAGGCTAAATATTTAAATTGTTATAAGACAGAAAGGAACTATTTGGTTTGAGACAAACAGAAAGAGGCAACCACCTGGAAATTGGTGTGCATTGCTCAAGGATAAAATCTCTTTTGAAACTCAGCCGTAACTTGTTGATCTGTATTAGATTACTTCTCATTTACAGGAGGCTTTGATGGTGAAGTCATACTATTCTTGCACAAGGGTTGAACATATGTAAAGGGTTTCTTTGTTTATGTTCCAACCAAGATTTATCTGGTCTGTATTAGATTATAAGTTCTTCGTTGTTAAAAGAGATTCATATTATGACTATACCTAAAATCACTTGGTAGAGTGAATCATTTATTCTACATTAGGTCACAGGTTCGTCAGATCCCCAATAATTCATAGATTTGGATTCATGGATTTTGGGTCCCTGATTAAGATCAATTGCTTGAAGGGTCCTCTTTATTTTTGTAGGTGTTTATTATTGAAGTGGTACGATGCTAATCACGACTGTGTATGGGGTTGTATTCCTGGCCTTTACAGGCAAATTGATGGCAGATGAAAATGGTACCCTCCACAGCTGTAGCCCATTGAACTTCCTAAACGCTATTGTTTTCAGAGCAAATCGCAATCTAGTCAAGCCAAGAAAACAAATTAGGTCCAGAGGCAGGAGTAAGAAAAAAATCCGCAGTTTGATGAAGATCCCATATCGTTGAGGACTATTTTGAGGGCCAATCTGAGGATAGTGTTGTTGAGAATGGGATGGATCTTCCCAGCATGGCCAAACAGGCGTGTAATTTTTCTTGCTTTAGTATTTTAGCCTCATTTGAATAAATACCCTTTCTTTTTAATTCTTTGGGAAATCTCAGCTGGGGTAGTGGGTCAATATGAGTGGGCCCGAATCTGAAGATTTTATGCTTGAGTGGGGTAGGCATGGGATTGGTATCCTTGAATCTGGAGGGGGTATTGTCGGTACTCCAAGCACACCCTGGTGCATGGTGGTCTCATTTCCTATAAGCTAACTTGTATTATAAGCACGGTAAATTTTTTTCTTTCTTTTTAATATAGTGTATGCTAAAGCTTCATTCTTAATATTTGGTGACATGTATCATCCTTTAGGCTAAAATACACCTTATAATGGTTACATGGAAACTTAAAAATTTAAACTTCAAACTTACCCCATGTCTGCCCCAATTAGGGAAGGGATTTGAAACTGAGCCATGCTCTTTCGAATATTAGAGTAATATTAAATTTTTTATCTTTTTCGTCCAGCTGGTACATTAAGATTCAAGTTTGAAATACTTATTAACAAATCTTTTGTTTCCTTCATATGCTTATTCCTTGCATTGTATTCAAAATTATTATTCACAGAAGATTCTCTAATGATTCACTGTGGAGAATATATGATTCTGTTAGAGCCATAATATGTCACCCATATAACCTACATCTGGTGATCAATTGTGTCAAGGTTGAAGTACTTACCTATTGGATTGTTTCTTCCTTGTACTTCAGTTCAAACTTTAATGCTTCAGGGTCAAAACACTCATCAGCAATTTTTCTGTGTACTTCTTTTCTCTGACAAAGAAGTTTTCTAATGCTTCACGAGGTGACAAAATTATTATGTTAATAAGTAAAGTATCCATTCCCGGCTTCTGACGGTTAATAATGTTAGAGCAAGAAAATCACATAACGGTATATGTTATTTGATTTAGAGGTATATGTTAACACTACCCTGTAAATTTTCACACTCCCATTGAAATTGAAAAAAAATTGTATGTTGTACACACCCCAAGGATAGAAGATATCAAAGGGGAACCCAATCAAAATGAAGGCATGCCAAATGGCAAGTGAATAGTTTATAACTACAGCCACAATAGAAAAAGTGACTAACACAACCTAAGGCAATGGATGATACTGAGGAGGACGGTCAAGCAATACAACTTGATGGACAATATGTGGACTGCACTAACTTGAGCCGAGCAAGCTATAATATGAATATAACAGTGAGGTTTTGGGTGATGTCCATTTCAAAGTAAAACCATTTAGATTTGACATGATTGCACACCTGAAACTTCTCACGGTAAACTCCAACTACTTCCGCATGTGACAACAAAACATGATGGGTACCAATGTATGGTTCCACCTTAGAGTCTCCAGCACTACAGTTGCCTGATAGTCCAAATGGATAAGAACAGTGGCTGAGGTGGCCAGGAACCTCAGTCATAGCCAAAAACTATAAAAGCAGGCTCGTTGAAAGTTGTCCAGTACTTCACTCAGTCTCCAAATTCTCTGAAGCAAACTTCTGTATAGGCCTTGAAATCTTCTCTGCTCCACAACACACCATTAAAAGTATATTACATGTAACTTATTGAGGGAATAAGATGTGGAGTACAGTTTCATTGTACATACAACATACTACAGAGGAGATGTAAGATATAATCTGCCTGATTTTCTAGTATAGTATACATGGAAACAAATATTACATTATCTGGGGACTGAGCCATCCTCCATAGGCATCTTCCAAACTCTAGGGCAAATCAAAGTGATATAGTGTGACATGTGGTTCGATGCCTACCAAAATGTACATCTATTATTTGCATTCAAGCTAAACGTTTAGCTCTGCAACTAATGAATAGCTCTAAGGATTTTGTTCAATACAAGTTTCCATTAAAGATAAGTTTAATACCATGAGCAACAAGTTCGTTGATTAGAGAGTTGTAGTACTCCAAACCCTTAGGGTTAATGGCACCTCTTCCATCTACAACATTAAAACACCCAATTAGTTTGTGAATTGCTAAACAATTATATTAGCAATTTTTTCTATGATATGTTGCTAGACAATTATATTAGCAATTTTTTCTATGATATGTTGTTAGACAATTATATTAGCAATTTTTTCTATGATATAGGGATTTCTTTACTTTTTTTTTAAGTATCAGGTATTAGTCGAGACCATGAGATGGAAAACCTGTATGCATCTAGCCCCATCTCGTACATGAGAAGAACATCCTCCTAAAAAATGTATATCATAAATAGGCTCTATGAATCTAAACAGAATAACATGTATATACAGATATCCAGCAGAGGGAAGAAATTGGGGCTACTTTATAGTGGTAATACTGATATGCAGAGACATCCCCAGTACTTCCATCAGGCGTTTTCCCTGTCAATGCACATTACCTCAATATATGCAATCATTCTGTTGAGACAATTTGTGGAAGTGTGGCTGAAAAAAAATAGTCATATATAAAAAGGTTTGTACATTGTTCACAATTTAAATTTCTTATTATCTCAAATGAGGGGAGGGCCAACCTGCATGGGTAAAAGTATCCCAAAAAATTTGATGATCACATTGGAAGCAAGATTATGATGGTTCTTTCAAAGGAGAAAAAGATGCAGTGATACAATGTTTCTTTGTTTAAAGCATGGATGTGCTTTTGTTGGAATTTGGGATTGGTTTTACAAGTAAATATAACACCTAAACAACACAGCTTCCAGCTATATTGACAGGTTGATAAATAGCACAAAGTCAAGGCCTGTACAGAGTATCATTTTTTTGAGGGTCGGAAATCATAGAAATATTAGGGTGAGTATTACAAAACAAGTTCGTCACATATGAGATGTTTGAAAGTTTTTTTATTCCTACGATTGTCTTGTTCGAAATTTGGGGATTTACACAAAGATAGCGAACTGTTTGTCGAATTTCCTCATAGAAAAATGTTGAACATCGGGACACTGTAAATTTTGATGAGGCAGAGTTAACCAGTTCGGTTTTGAAAGGATGGACACTCCCAAGATATGTTTTCGGCAGTCAAGTGTTGGTGCACCTTCAACCTACAGAGGGCACCCCAAAGGAAAAGACTAAATACAATATATCTTAACAAAAAAATCTTATTAAAGAATAGTATTTGTGGGGATCGATTGGAGGGGAGTATTTACTACTCAAATCATATATTCTATAACAGTAAGCAGGACTTCATGCTAGTAATTGATCCTCTTTGTCACTGTGTGACAGTGGAGATGGATTCACTGCTGTGCATCGAGGTTGTTAATGGGTTTGATGGCATCTACTGCTCTGCACTTGAACCCACTAATATTGCCATTGAATCCTTCATTCTCCTGTGCGACAAGGGTTTTTTACTCCATTGAAGTGGCTGCCATACTGTCTTAAATGAGGAAACAAAACAACACCCAAGTCAAATAAAACAACGACAGACATGATCGAATTTCCAGACACTAGTAAACCCGCGTCAGATATAGATCCAGATCAATCAATTTGAATATAGTAAAATAAGGAGATAATTTGGGGTTGCAGCATGTATTCATTGTCCGTAAACTTAAAACACCCATTTCAGAAATTTCATCCCTTCAGGACATTTTGTCAAACAGTTGACAAGCATTATGTATACTACCATGTATTTCATTTATATCGATTCCAAAGGTTTTTTTTTCCACGGGATGGGAGTATGCTGGCAAAGGCGAGATGATTGGGTTTGACAAATGCTCCATAAGTTCTTCTCCATAATAATTCGGCGGATGTTCACGACAGATCTTTGGTTAAATAATATGCTTTTAGAAGCGGTCGATCCGAGTTGATAGCAAGATCATCAGGGCAGATATCACTTAGGTTAAACAGTAGATCGACATGGCTCGTGAACAGGAGCTAATTCGCTTGGATTTGGAGGGCTGAGACGGCCATTGAAGCAGGGTTTAGGTGTAGCACCTTATACAGTGATGGACACCATAGATTCAACTTGATCCACCACAAAACCAAACCATTTCGCCCTTGTTTTTGTAAACTATGTGAACTCTTCTGTAGGTGGGTAGCTTGAATATCCACAAAGCCCGAAACTTTGCATGAGACCCGCAACAAACTAATGATAGACGAGGAATGCATGCAACTCGAAATGGCTAAAAAATAGGAAAAACGTGTAAAGGGACGTCAAATTTAAACCCTTCAGAAAAATGACAAAACAAACGTCAAATTTAACGTAGTCGTAGAAACGTCCGGAAGTGCCTTTCCCATAGGGGCGCCTTCGGCATAATAAGGCTTTTCTTGTGGATATATTTTTTTAATTTTATATAAATAATAAATATTAATTATTTTACCAAGAAATAAAAATTATTAAACCAAAATAAAATTTATTATTAAATTGTTGAATAGGGTTTTGCAATTGAATATTTATATAGCTACAATTTTGGTGCGTTATTTATCAAATTTCTATTTTCCATATTAAAAAATAGGGAAGAACATTCTACAATTGGATTATTCAGTTTTTATCATCTAGCAATAATATTATTCAATATTTTTGTTAAAATATATTTTAATATTGATAATTGTATGAAAATGAGAAGAAAAAAACTATTAGAAAACATTAGTGCATTGGTATGTTACTTTTTTAAAAATATATAAAAACTATGTTTAAATATAATGCACCCAAATTTCTAAAATATATTCAAGATGCAAATTCGATTTGAGGTAGTAAGGCATGTATTGCAATTATATCTTTATAATTAAGAGGACAAAAACAATCTTAAACATAATTTTAATCCATATATACCATTCCAAGAGAACCATCATCCTATTATAGTTAAAAAAATATTAATCATTACAAATTTATAAATGACATCTTAAAAATAAAATCGAATGGACCCATTCCATTCCAAAGAATCCTCATACTATTATACTTGAAGAAATCTTGAAAACTACAAATAGGTATATGACATCTTAAAGAAATAAAATTAAAAACAAGATAGAATAATATCTACATTTTATATTTTGCTTATATATATTGAGAAGCATAATATTACATGAAATTTATAATACTTGTTATAAGGATCATAAGGGTAATGCTATATTAGAATTTATATGTTCGCACAAGACAAACCTACAAACTAATGTGGCATGCACTTACATAAACTTGATAGGAGTAGTATAATAATCATAAGGGTAATTCTATATTCGAGTTTATATGTTGCCACGAAAAAAGCCTTCCAAATAATTTGGCATGTATTTAAGAGACATATTTGACTTGGAGTGCAACCATTATGCTAGTAAGGGAACCAATTTCATTATGGCATCACCCTCATTGGCATATGGATCATGGTATATTAGGGTTTATATGTTTCCACATACAAAACCTTCCACTAATGTGGGATCATATTTTTCAATGAAATGAGGATTTTAGAGTCATAGAAGTAATTCCTAGATGCAATAAAGAGGCATATCATAATTAGGGTGGTAAGGAACTTATTTAGAAGAATTAAATCATTTTTTTGGGATTATGATGGAATTCTAGAGAAGGGGAAAGGATGAGAAATTAAACATATTCATCCCCCGAAATCAACCATCATGTTAGTACGATGGCCACTTCTATTTTGGAGTCACCCTCATTGGCATAAGGATCATGGCATATCAAATTAGGTTTACATCATGTTTATATGTTACCAAAACCAAGACTAAAAACTATTTTTGACTTATATGAATGAAACTTAAAAATATGCAAAAGCATTTTTCCAAGATGCATTTAAAATGTATATCTATTTAAGGGTAGTAAGGCGTGTATTCGAGAGATAATTAAATGAGTATTTTCAATTTATAAAGCCATATATAATAATATAGGTGAAGGGAGAGAAAGAAAACATATCCATATTATTAGAAATCAATTATTATTTTAGTAAGATTACAACTTCCATTGTGGTGTCACCCATATTGGCAAAGGATCATGTCACACTAGGGTTATTATGTTGTTTCACACCAAATATACTCATAAATGGTTTGATAGTTTTGAATGAAAGAGTCTTTTAGAGTTGTAGAAGGAATTCCAAGATGCACTAAAGAGAAATTTCTAACTTGGAGTAGGAAGGTTCAATTTATTTAAAAGAAATCAAACAATTTTTTAGGTTATGAACATATTGAGGAGGAGGGGGAATCCAAGATAAAAAAACATACTCGCTTAAAACTTGTGAATAAATCCCAAATTCAATTAATATTTACAACACAACTATCATAAAATTTGATGTACTCGGATAAAACCATTAAATTGATTTTTTTAACGCACCTCTCACATTCTTGGTTAGGTTTGATAAAAGTATGTAAGGGGTTTATAAATAATAACCTCATTGTACAATTGTAAACCCCCTTCCATGTATGAATACAAATTCCAACCTAGGAATGCCACATAAGAATGTGTTTTGTTATCTCAATGAATGAAGCTTTTAAATTCATAGAATAATCTTGTCAAAATATATGCATTCTGAGATATACCATGATAATTAAATATGTGTTTCTTTTTCTCTATCGGATTATTCCACGATAATAAATATGTATGTCACTAAGATTATATGTTGATGATTAGAATCAATTCCAATATGGACTAGAGATATGTATTTGAATAGGGATTGTAAGGAACATATTTAGATGTAATTGAACATGTATTTTTGGATAATGAATTCACGTAAGAGGAGAGGGGAAGGCCACTAGATAATTTTGTGTACCTCTCAATCAAATTAACCATTATGTTTAGCAAGAGGGACACTTCCTTTATGACATCACCCTCATTGGCATAAGGATAATAATAGTGAACATAACTTACATATAATGAATTATTCTAAGAGTCACTTATACCACTTACACTTTTAAATAAAACCCATCCAATTAAGTTTGAAAATATGGAAAACACTTTTCTTTATGTAATGAGAAACACAACATTATTGTTAAGTGGAATTAGTTTCGGAGGATGATAAGATATATAGGAGGGGGTTTTGAAATGTATAGTGTGTACCATTGTTAAATGACAAATGTTAAGGAAAAATTTATAGGGAGTGACATAAGGATCAGAAGGACCATGGTATATTAGGTGTATGTGTTGTCATAGACCAAACTTATAAACTAGTTTGGGATGAAATGAAGTGACTTATATAACCTAGGGTAGTAAGGTGTATATGTAGAGGAATTCACATGTGTACTATCTTAGGATTACGAACTCCGCATAGGAGGAAATGGGTAGCCCAAGAACAAAACATAGTCATATTACAATAAACCAATTATTATGTTAGTAGGAGGGTCACTTCCATTGTGGCATTGCCCTATTAACATATAAATTAGGTACTATGAGTTTTATATATCTCCATTGTGAAATATTGGGATTATTGATTTGAATAGATGAGGATTTTTTATTTGTAGATTTGATTCTTATATGTACTAGATAGGCATATCCGACTTGGGGTAGTAAGGAATATATTTAGAGGAAATTGAATAGATATTTGGGATCATGAAGGAATTTTGAAGGAGAGGGAATGTTCGAGTAAGAAAATATACTCATCTCCTATCAATCAACCATTGTGTTAGTATGAGGGGCACTTCCATTGTGGCATCACCTTAATTATTTTAAGGATTATGGTATATAAAATTATATTTATATTACCACAAATCAAGCCTAATAATGACTATAGGACTTATTTTTGAATGAATGAGGTTTTTAGAGTCACGGTACAAGAAATTACAAGATGCATTGAAGAGACATATCTAACTTGGGGTAGTAAGACATGTATTTAGAGGAAATTAAATGTATTTTTAAGATTATAATGCTACGAAAGAGGATAAGGGAAGGGAGATAAAGAAAATATATTCATCCCACAATCAATCAACCATTATGTTAATTGGATTGCATCTTCCATTTGTGGCTTCACCACATTGGTGTTCACATCATGGTATATTGGGATTTATATTTTTTTCGAAACAAATCTAGTTAAATGTGGGATTAATATTTTGAATATATGAAGATTTTAAAGTCATAGAAATAATTCTAAGATGCATTACAAGAGCATTTATAACTTGAGGTGGGAAGGCATTTATTTAGAAGAAATTAAACATTTTTTTAAATATATATATATAGAGGAGGAGAGGGGAAGGTCAAGAAATAAAAACATACTCACTTATACCTATTAGTATGTCAAAATTAATTAATATTTACAACACAGTCAAAAAAAATTGATGTGCTTGTTGGCATATACTACCTATTGTATTTTCGCCTCCTCTCCACGTCTCTTGACCTTCCACCTTGGTTGTCCCTTGGTCTTGACATACCTTGTGGACGTGTGTATACATTCATGTTGTTTCATATTTAAGTATATCCAATGTAATTCATTTTCTCTAATTTTTATAGACATCGGTATCATAGCTCCTTGCGATTCAGCGGCCTGTGTACAAATTTGACCTGTCATACCTCTCTTTTTTGTACGAGGAAGGATTATTTTGGCATATGAGCTTCCCAAAGTCTTTTGGAATTTTCTTCCAGTGACCTACAGAACAATGCATTGGAAGTGTTTTTTTGTTTGAACTCTGTTACTCGGCACGTGGAGAAGTTTTAAAACTCTGATTTATTGTTTAGTAATTTTTAGGCATGATTAATTCATACACATGTTGTGAATGTTTATTTGCATCTTTTAGTGTACTTTTTTTTCTGCAATACATTTTCATGAAACCATGCTCTCTAAAACCCTCTAACTGTATATCTTGATCCTATGAATAACTCTTATTTTCATAGGGTTTATTCGGTTGCTTTTTCATTGATCAAGTTTTCTTGGTTGTGTTGTGTCACTTTGAACCTTGGGATGTTTTGTGTGGCACGTGTGTTCAATTTTTATTGTTAACATATGCCACCAAGATTTATTAGACCTAAGGACACAATTAAAAGAGTGGTAGAATTAAAAGTGAATCTAATAGGTTTGTTGAAATTCATTTTTTAATTCTAGATCTTGTTTGAATTAGAAAATGGAATTTAAAATCACTACTATTTCTCTTGATAATGCAAGTGGAATAGATCATGGTAAGATTTTTTTGTAGACGAACAAGATAGAATTACAAATATTACATAATTTAGATTGTATATAATGGAAAGAATTAATGAATTACAAATATTAATGAATGAATTGACATAAATTGGAACAAAAACTCTAGATGAAGGGGCCCAAGATAAGGTTATAGTTCAAGAGATACATGCTAAGATAGATAATGGATATGCGAGTTCTCATAATTTGTGGATTGATCCACACTACGAGCCCTAGACAATGTGTGGGGGAAATCCTATAATAGATATAATTATAAGGATTATAAAGAGTGCACACATGTTATTAGTGCAATGAATCCAACATACAATGATGTAGAAGAAGTCTTACTTGTAGGAAATGCAACTTCTATTTGTCAATGGAGAATAGAAAATAAGTACATAATTGTATAATATAACAATAAGGATAAGATACAAATATCTTGTGATTAGTAGGGGAATGTGATGTTGTCACACGGTTGAGCAAAAAGAATGAAGAGATGTCTTGGATCATGCGGCCTAAAAAAATAACACCCATATGTAGTGGAAATTAACACACAACAATATCTTTTATTAATCAATAATAGAGATTACACACACAACCTCACACACTTTGTCGAATCAAGATTACAACAATAAAACACACATGTTTCCCATAGAATTACAAACAATCAAACATTTTAGTGTTGCCCCAAGTGATTCAACCCCACTTATCCTTCCCAGCAATGTGTACAAATCTTTAATTGTAGTATTCTTTACAACCACACCTTAGACTAATTCATTGTGGGATTTCTACATACCTTTGCACGCATTTTATGAGCCTAGAAGAATTATTTAGTTAAGAAGATATCATTATTAGAGATGGAAGGAATGAGGAGTATATGACAAGGTGGTGGAAGAACCTAATATCAAAGAACTATAGCTTGAATGAGAAGGTTTGGTGATTAAGAAAAGGAACACAGTCAAATTTCACTTAAACAATTAGATTTGGACACTTGTATCAATCAAACTTCGATTAGTAGATTTGGACACTTGTATCAGTCAAACTTCGATTAGTAACTCGTAAGGAAAAATGGCCTGCAAGATAATTGGTAATAAGTGTAGTCACAAAATCATACACTTTATACGTTATTTAGTCTCGATCTCATACTATTATTCATATGGTTTTGAGTGAAGAAAATACTAATTAACCCATGTCTTTTGGCCATTTTACTTTGATTTATGTCATCACTGCCAACCTCCAGCACATAATTTCCTAGTTTGTTTTGTCGTTTGACATCATTTTACCTTTGACTTGGGGCATCTCGGGGCGCCCTAGATGCCCTAGTCCCATTTGGGGTGTCCTTATCCTTTCTACACTTTCCCACCACTTTTTGGGCACTTTCTGACCGTTTGAGCTTCTCATCTTTTTAGTGGTTGTTCTTTTCGGGTTTTACAAAAATTAGAACAAGAGAACCATATAAATATAAAGTTATGAGACCATAATGAGGGACCAAGCACTAATCACTACTATCATCACCTAAGGTTGCATCCATCAAAGGCTCCATTTGCATCCATCTAGCTCCATCACAAGGCACAAAGTTAGTTCATCTACATCACATTGCATAGGAGGGAAGTTTATTCTATTCCATCCACCATTTTATTACATTTCTACACATGCTTATTTCTTGCTACTTTCACAAACCAGAATCGCACAAGAGCACATAGGGCATGATTGCACACACAAGCACATAGAACTAAATTGGGTTTGAGATGTAGTGCAACACTCAGTTAGTAAGTCCACCATTGTGGCAGACTGAGGTCAGTCCAATCCCTTCATATGCATCTTTCTTTTTTTAGGGGTTTGATACTTGTCTAGGGTTTTACAGGTCTCTTCTTCATCATTGATTACCAGTGACATACATTTGAGTACATGGAAGCTAGTGCGATAGGAAGCGAAGGAAAGAAACCATCAAGTAATACCTCAGAGGAAGGTTACAAAGCTTTTTCACAGACCAGGGCACCCATATCTTAGACTAGGGCACCCACAAGCACCCATGTACCTATTCAGGCGTCCCAATCCACTCAAATTGTCTAGATCTCATACTTTTCTAGGCTTCAATATAGTCGTTTCCTCCTCTTGTTTCTCCAACCATCTTTGTGACATAGTCCAACAAGCTCATCAACTCAACTTTAAGCTTTTTCTTAACCCCTCTTGCACATTAGGGTTTACATTTCTACTTTCTTAGTTACTTGGGTCATTTTCTTTATACATTTATTTGTTATTTACTATTGTCCTTAATGTTATATTAACTATAGAATTAGATAAAATTCCACATTTTAGTTAATCATTTTGGTGAACCCAATCTTTGAATACCCTTTCTCCTTGGGCCTTCCTTGTATACTTGTCACTCGTAGTGGTCATTTTGGATCTTTTCAATATTTTGAGCTTCCTTCATTCACTCGTAGGGCATCCAAATCCATGGTGATATCCCTACATCTACAACTCTCACTAAAAATCCTTCGGGTAGTTCACACAATTTTCCTCTCCCCGAAATAGAAGCGTCGATGAGTAGAAAAGTCCTACGATGAAGACACTAATGTCAACCAAGATCAACTAAACGCCATTACTAAATTTAGACAAGTTTTGTGTGATCATCCCACTCATCTTAAATATGTCCCGCATGTTTTTCTTACTCCTAAGAATGTGCATAATGCTTTCGTCTCTATAGTTGCTTCTTCTTCAACTCCCATGGTCTCCACTCCACCCATTTATGTTTCACTTCCATCCCTTCTACTCTTTGCTCCCATCGTCCCCCTAGTAAACCTAACATGCACCTTGGCTCTTCTTTTAATATACTCCAGATCTAACTTTTTTATAACAATTTACAAAACCAAATTCGGAAGCTATAGATCGTTACTTTTCTCACGTAATGTAATTACTTGTATAAATTTATTATTACCACCACTTCGCAGAAATATAACACCAATGAACACAATATTTTAGATAAATGATCTCGATGTGCAAGAAGAATAATAGCTTAGCCACTTCGAGGGGCAACCTCCAAACCAGAAATAAGACTCAAATGTTGAATATGATGATGAACTACTACCTATAACCCCTATATATATATATATATATATTTCTATGCTTATATGGCCAACACGAGGCCGACCCACTAATGAAAATATAACATATATGAAAGAGATACATAATGATAAGAAGTTATGATAGCCACAAGTCGGCTATATACATCGATATAAGATATATGATTAAGGGCGTAGCATGCCCCTCCTTCAAGCAACATTGTCCCCCGATGTTGAGAAGATCTGGATCTTCTTTGTAGCGGGAAATTTGCATCCTCCCAAGTTGCGTCTTCATTGTCTAGATTTTTCCACTTGATCAAATACTCAGTGATGACCCTTGTCCTCAATCACTTAGTGCGTGTCTAAAGGATGCATTCTAGTTCCAGGATGATTCTGCCCTCTTCATCAAGCTCGGGTAACATATGCGGGTTGATATTGTCATCAATTACCTTCTTTAGGCAAGATACATGGAAGACTGGATGAATTTGAGTAGCCGGAGGAAGTTCCAGTTTGTATGCTACATTTCCAATCTTCTGTAACACTTGATAAGGACCATAATACTTAGGTGAAAGCTTGTTATCCTTTTTCTGTTGTTTTAAGGACATTTTCTTATATGGTTGTAAACACACAAAAACCCAATCACCGACTTCAAAATGTCTTTCACTGCGATGTTGGTCTACTTCTTTGCTTCATGCGGTTTTGTGACATGGCCAAATTCTCCCTGAGACTAGAAAGCACCTCTTGTTGGTGTTGAATATGTTCTTCAACTACTCGAACCTTTGGTTGGACTCTCAAAGATGAAGTGATAGATGGTGGATGGTACCCATATAATGCCAAGAAAGGAGACATTTTAGATGAAGTATGAAAGGAGGTGTTATACCACCATTCTGCCAGTGGTAACCATTGGACCCATCTCACTTGCTTATCTGATGTAAAACAACGAAGATATCCCTCCAAGCACTTGTTTACCACCTCTTGTTTTCCCATCAGACTAGGGGATGATAAGAGGAACTACGAGCTAGTTGTGTGCCCAAGCATGAGAACAAGTCAGTCCAAAAATTACTAGTAAAGATAGGGTCTCGATCACTTATTATAATCTTTGGTGTCCCATGTAGCTTTTGAATTGTATCCCTGAAGGCGTTCTTGTTACTGTACTCACAACAAATGGATGTGATAAAGCACAAAAATGGGCATATTTGGTGAGTTTGTCCACCACCACCATGATTACATTTTTACCTTCTATTTAGGCAATCTGTGATGAAGTCCATGGACACCTCTTCCCACCTCTGGCTAGGAATAGATAGAGGTTGTAAAAGACCTAGGGACTTAATTGTTTCACCCTTATTTTGTTGACAAACCATGCATTCTGCCACAAACTTTTGGACATCTCCTTTTAGCCCTTCCCAGAAAAAATCATGCTTGATTCGATGATAAGTCTTTAAGAAGCCAGAATGACCCCCTACTGGAGAAGCATGGAGCTCAGATAGAACCCTATTTTTAAGGATTGAATTCTTACATAGATATAATCTATCTTTATACCATAAAACATCTCCTTTCCATACAAATTTTTTTGACATGCTTGGATCTTGTTGGAGATTTTGAATGAGATTTTGTGTACCTAGGTCATTTTTCCATTCAGACCTTGCATCCTCTATCCAATCCTCTGTAATATAGATATGGCACACAACAATGCCTAGGTAGATTCATCCTTCTGAGATAAAGCATCAACAACTACATTCTCTTTCCCTTTCTTGTATATTATCTCAAAATCATACCCCAACATTTTTGAGACCCATTTCTGTTGTTCTTCTGATGATAAATGTTGCTCTAAGAAGTATTTCAAACTATCATGATCTGTCTTTACTTTGAAATGTCGTCCCATTAGATATGGTCTCCATTGCTTCACTGCATGAAGTATTGCTAACATTTCTTTCTCATAAACTGGTTTAGAGATATTCTTACCTTTGAATTGGCGGCTCTCGAAGGCAATGGGTTGCCCTTCTTGCATGAGTACTGCCCCCATACCATACCTAAAGCATCACATTCAACAATGAATGTTTTTGAAAAATATGGGGTGGCTAGAACTGGAGTGGTGCACATGGCCTCCTTCAACTTCTCAAAGGCCATAGTAGCTTGCTCGTTCCAATGGAAAGAGTCCTTCTTGATAAAGTTGTGAGTGGTGTTTGCGATGCTTTTGCATAATTCCTTACAAATCTACGATAATAACTATAAGCCCCAAAAATCCTCGAGAGATTTTTAGGGTTTTGGGAACCTTCCATTCAAGCATGGCTTTTATCTTGTTAGGATCCACTTTAACACCTTCATAAGAGACAATATGACCCAGATATTCAACCTCCTTTACACCAAAAGAACACTTAGAAGGCTTTGCATAAAGTTGATGTTGTTCAAGAGTTTCCAACACCTTATTTACATGATGCAGGTGTTCCTCCCATGTTTTACTATAGATTAATATATCATCAAAGAACACTAAAACAAACTTTCGAAGAAATGGCTTAAAGATGGAATTCATCAAGCTTTGAAATGTAGAGGGTGCATTTGTTAGTCCAAAAGGCATTACCAAGAACTCATAGTGTCCTTCATGTGTCTGAAGGTTGTTTTATGAATATCTTCATCCTTGATTCTAATATGATGATATCCAGAATGAAGATCAAGTTTTGTAAAGTAAACAACACCATGTAACTCATCTAGCAAATCATCAATTACAGGAATAGGAAACTTATCTTTAACTGTGTACTTATTGAGTTCCCTATAATCTGGACACATGCACCAATTGTCATCTTTTTTCCATACCATCACTACAGGAGAAGAGTAAGCACTTTGACTATGATGAATAAGTCTTGCTTCTAACATCTCTTGAACTATCTTCTCAATCTCACTCTTTTGCATATAGGGGTACCTATAAGGTCTGATGTTGGGTGGTTGACTCCTGGTACTAGTTGGATGGCATGGTCATGGTCTCTTTTTGGAGGCAGGCCCTTGGGCATTTCTCCAAACACCACTGAGTGCTCATCTATAACTGCTTGCATATCTGCGGGTATAAATGTATTGGAATGATGTGCTTCCAATGAAAATAGTTGTGCCACAAACCCTTATACACCCTTTCTAAGCAATTTTTGCATCTGATGAGAACTTACCATCTGTGGGGACTTTGCTCTTAGTCCTTTTAGTTTAAAAGTCCTCCCTTATGACTGAAATTGCATGAACAACTCTTGGAAATTCATTTCAATGGTTCCCAAGGTGGTAAGCCACTGAACTCCTAACACATGTCTTGCTCCTCCCATGGCGATGGCACATATTGCTAGTTAGCAAGTAATCTCCCATGGTGAGATTAATGTTATGGCATTTTCTTGAACAACTAACAGTTTTCCCATCAGCGATCATGACTTGACATTCTGGAGCTGGATAAACAAAGCAGTTCAAGCGTACCACCAACTTATGATTGATGAAATTGTGAGTACTTCCCAATCAATCAACATTGTTACCCTCTATTTTTAAGAATCCAACTACTTTGAGAGTTTGGGAGTGCTAATACCAGAAATTGCATGGCATGATATTGTTGGTTGGGGATCTCCTAATTCCTCCTCTGCTCTACCTCTTCATCTTCTTCATTTTCTTCTTCTTCAGTAGGTCCCTCAATGTAGAACAACTTCTTTTCAGCACACTTATGTCTGGTCCAAATTTGTTGTCACAATTAAAACATAACCCTTTGGCTCTCTTTTCTTCAATTTGTTGAGGTGTCAGTCTTATTGGCCGAGGGAATGATGGTGGAAGGGTGCTACGATCTCTGATATTACTGACAGTTTGTTTCCTACTGGAAAGAAATTTTTCCTCTACCCTACGTGCCATGATCATAGAGTCTGAAACCTTATGAGGATTAAACATACGCACCTCAGTCTCAATTTTTCTTTAAGACCCCCAAGAAATAAGTCATTCAAATTATCTTCAGGAATATTTTCCACCCATAAGGAAAGGTTTTGGAATTGATGGATGTAATCTTTGACTATTCTTGTTTGTCTGAGCTTTGCTAATTGGCTGAAATAATTCTCTGACACACTAGAACTATAGTGCAATTGCAACTCTTCGGTGAATATTGTCCATGTAACATTGAGGCCACTCTTTTTCCTTTGAGCACATAACCATCGATACCAAATGAATTGGTCAGGTTCAAGATACAATGATGCCATGGTAACCTTTTGTCCCGATGGAATCTGATGAAGATCAAAGAAATTATCCATCTGGTTAATCCAATTGAGTGGATCCTTTCCATCAAACTTACGCATTTCCACTTTTGGAATCATGTTACGGGCTTGCAGAGTGTTTGTATTTGGATTGGTCATGTTTGCAGATCCACCTTGGCTAGTTTGTCTATTACTTTGACCTAAAGATCCACCCTGGTTAATATGAGTATGATTGAGTTGTGGCTGATTAGGAAGGATATGATGACCCATGATATTGTAACTAAATTGGTGAATGAAATCCTCCAATCGTTGTCCAATCTTTTCTACATCTTCTTTGTTGGCCACTCTACCCTCGAGGTTTCACAACTCTAACTCAAGATAGTTGACCTTATGGTCAGTTGAAGTAAACCCTAACCCTGAGGACTCTGTAGATACCCCTTCTGACTCTAACTCCTCAACTATTATCTCATCCTTATCAGGTGTTTTACCCGGAGTGATGGGATTCTTTTTGCCTCTTGTCGAAGGCCCAGCCATGATGCCCCAAAATGGTAAGATTTAAGGATCAAGGTCAAAATTTAGGGTTTGGGATTTCAATAGGAATTCAGCCAAATTTTATAAAACTCAAAGAACAAACTCAAACTAATTTTTAATCTTATTTCTGGAAATGTAAATAACTTTGAAAAATTCCACAAATTGCACCCTAGGTAGCCGAATTATGAAAAAACATAAAACCACTATAACTTTTTCAAATCAAGTCAAAAATTCTTAAAATTTTGAGGGAAGCTTACTTGACTGATTTCACCACACCACAAAAAAATTTGCAAAAAATTCGCTACTTATTTTGAGATATGGACGAACCTTCACAATTAGGGTTTGACACAGTGTTGGCCGAGTTCAAGCTCTGATACCACTTGTAATGTAATTACTTGTATAAATCTGATTATTAGCAGAAATATAACACCAATGAACACAATATTTCAGATAAATGATCTCAATGTGCAAGAAGAATAGCTTAGCCACTTCGAGGGGGCAACCTCCAAACCAGACAATAAGACTCAAATGTTGAATATGATGATGAACTACTACCTACTAACCCCTATATATACTATTCTATCTTATGGCCAACACGAGGCCGACCCACTAATGAAAATATAACATATATGAAAGAGATACATAATAAAGCAAGTATCACAAAATCATGCACTTTTGAAACTATTTAGTCTTGGTCTCATACTACTATTTAGAAGGTTTTCACTAAGTGTGAATAAAGTACTAATTAACCCCCATATTTTGGCCATCTTATTTATTTTCTTTTGTCATACCCGACTTCTTGTACTGCATGCACTTTAAAACTATTTATTTTCCATACTACTATTTAAGTTTTTTGTTATTTTAGCCTCTTATTTATTTTCTTTTGTCATACCCGGGCGCCCATATTAGTCTTAGGGCACCTGGGCACCCATGAGCACCCTAATCCCGCCAAAGCCACCCCTGATCCTTTTTACACTTTCCCACCACTTTTTGGGATCTTTTTAGTCGTTTGAGATATTTATCTTTTTGGTGGTCGGCCATTTCGGGTTAATTATGAAATTAGATGAAGAGAACCCTATAAATATAAAGTTATGAGACCATAATGAGGGACCAAGAACTAGTCACTACTATCATCCACCTAGAGTTGCATCCTTTTGGAGATCATTTACATCCATTAGCTCTATCACAAGGACAAGGTTGGTTCATCTGCATCACACAAGCATAGGGGAGGGATTATATTATATTCCATGCACCATTTTATTACATTTTACATCTAGTTATTGCTCGCTACTTCACAAAGTGCGATTGACACAAGAACACCTAGGGCACATGATACACACACACACACGAACTACATTTGGGTCTGAAATGTAGTGCACCACTCATTTAGTAAGCCCATTGTTGTGGTAACTGAGGTCAGTCCGACCCATTCATTTGCATTCTTCTTTTTTAGGGTTTTGATACTCCTCTTTGGTCTTTTTTAGGTCTTCTATGCCTCTTGGATTATTAGCGACACCTAGCGTAGTGCAACAAATCTAATGTGATACACAACGAGAGTTTTGAACCACCTTTCAAACCTTTGAAACTCACCTCTAGACCTTTTTCATAGACCAAGGTGCCCAATTTTCATATCGAGCGCCCACAGATGCCCCACTCTCTTAGGCACTCCACCCAAATAAGATAGCTCGATCCATCCTTTTTTAACCTCTGCCAGCGATCGTTCATGCTTCATGTTTCTCCAATCACTTCGCGACACGGTCCAACGAGCTTCTCTAATCAACTCGAGTCACTTCCTCACTCCTCTTGCACATTAGGGTTTCTACTTTTATTATATTGTTTTTTTGGGTCATTTTCCATAGTCATTTACTGCATTTACATGTCGTTCTAGATTAAATTAACTATCATATATCCCCATTTTTAGTTAATCATTTTGGTGAACCCAACTCGATCATTCACGCTTTTAGGTTCTTCATTCATTGTTTTTCATCCTAGGGTTTGGTCATCATGAGTATCTCAATCAATGATTATTTTCTTGCAAATCCTAATTTACTACATAGAGTCCAACATTTTCTTGTTACTACTCACATTTGTGTTAACATGCATCCGACTTGGTTTATCAAGAATTTACCAATGCATTTTCTTCACACATAGTTTTCAAGTCTAACCTTCTCGCTGATGTTCACACTTTTGATAATGACCCACCTCTACATATCATATGTCATATTCATAATGTAGTTGTTAAGCACACTTTGATTGATAATGGGTCTGAACTTAACTTGTGTCCTATGTCATTCCTTAAAGTTTTAGTTCTTTCTAGTCATGACATTAGTCCATCTAGTATCTCACTACGTGTTTATGATGGTTCTGTTCATCCGTGTCTCGGTCACATTACATGGGCCATCACTGTGGTCCCAAGACTGTCCACACTATCTTTTTCATTGTTGATTTCCTAGTCTCCTACAATTGTCTACTTGGTAGGTCATGACTTCATGTCATGCAAGCTATCGCTTCTACTGTACATAATTGTGCAAAATTCTTACATAAAATCTTTGAGTACATTGTTTTTCGTGATCGTGATCCATTCTAATATTGCAACTAGGATCCTAATACTAGTATTCCTATTCCATGCACATATATTATAGATGAGCCCCAACCTATCAAAGAACCACCTCACTTACCACCACTTGATGGTGTCATTTATGTGATAGATGCAGTTTCTTCTATGCCACCTTACTACTACTACTGCTATGATTCCTTATCAGGGGCCTGTCCAGTCTATGGACGTCACTCTATCACCTACACCTCCACATGTACCACCTACATTAGCATACCCACCATTCACTTGCACATTCTTCATGAATGACTCATATTGGGAGCATATTCCATTTGATGTTACTATTTGTTCATATGAGGGTCTAGCTCGACTTGGTTTTTCTTTCGAGGACCTTTATCCTCCTACTCATGACCCTCATCTATATTATGGCTTCATCACTATTACCATTGCTTATGGTCTACGTGTCTTTCATCTTATGGTCTATCTATCACGCACTCGTGCTCTTCTCCACTCACATTAGGAAATTATTTTCTTACTTATATAGGGGCACATTGGATCCTGATCATATTGATATTTCATTTCCTATGCCCTTTGGTCACATATTCATTTGCAATAGTTCCTTTCTTAGATACACACAAAATCTCACTCGTTGGTATGCACATGGTTGTCCACTTCCTCCATTCATTGATGAGGAGTATGCTATGGGCATGTACAACTTACACCTCAATGGATCATTATGCGATCAACCAGACACTATTGCTTATCAAGTCACCAATGTTTATCCATTTGACTATGATCCTAAGAGCGATGATATCTTAGATGACATTACATGATAGCCTCTTTCATCACACATGTTTATAGGGCATAGTATTCACATCCCCCATTCATCTTAGTGTCTATCATCTCTGCATTCTCATATGTCAATCTTATCACATATGCATACTCATCACATGTTTTAGCATCATCATTACCTGATGACACACTCTTGTGCTTCGGTTCACACTTGACTATTGAGGGATTACTACACATGAACCCCACACACTACACTATAGGTATTACACATTGCATCTATTCATACATCTTACGTCATACATCATACATACTATATTTAATCTATATCATTTTAACCTTTGCACATTTATACATCTTACATCATACGTCTTGCATCATTTTGATTATTTTCACATTTGCATATCATACATACACATCATACTAGTCTTCATCATACATATACAACACTTTCATGGTCTATGACTCTATCATTTTACATACTACATCACGTGCATCTTACACTCGTTAGTCTGCATTGTAAATTTCATCTCGCATTACATCTTATACATCATACATTACATATTTTACTCATCACATGGTCATCTATTCTCATCACACATATTGCATTTTCTTCTACGTACAACACTCACTACCTAAGGCACACTTTATTTCCTCACTCAATATTCCACCGCCAAGGGTTTACAAATCAAATGGACCTTATCATACTCACACATCTATCATTCAACCTTTCATCATGCGACATTCCTAGGTTACTGACATATGTTATAGGCTAAAGGGTCACCTACTCAATCATCTTGTAGTGATATACACTTTAGGATACATCACCACTCCCTCTACTCATCTTGTAGTGGTATACGCCTTTACTACATCATCACTCTTTCAATCATCTTTTCGTGATATACGCTTCAGATATAAGGTTCACGTAAACATCATTTCTAGGTCACATTTCATCAATACACATACACATTCATCACAATGTGTTAGACACAACACACACTTCGACCATTTCTCAATGACGCACTCTCATTTATGGTTCATTCTTGACTGCTGAGGGGGCAAACTAAATGAACCTCATTGCATACATTTTCATTCACTTGGGGGGCACACGACTCCTATCATCCATCTTGCATTTCATTCCATCCATCTATAACATATTACATATTATGGTTGCCTTTACTCTTGCTTACTTTTGTTTGTTCATGGTCACTTTGTTACACATGCTAGTTAGATTACCGACTATAATATCTCATTCAAGATTTTATTGACAATGGTCAAATTGAGCTTCTTGAATATGCAACATCTTCACCTGTCAATGAAAATCATAAGCTCAAAATATTTAACAACCCTCTACCTAAACATGATACAAAAATAAATGACTCATCCGCTACTTATGTATATCACACAGTGTCTCCTCCTACTTCAGGGGCCCTTAATTTTTAGTTTCCCATACCAATGCTTCGTCACCAGTTCTCTCTTTTTCTAACCATGACTATCATGCAACTTTTAAATTTGATCACCTATATATCAATGCATCCATTGGCTCAATCCCCATCAATAATACTAAGGTTGACCCATCGTGGCCTATTAGCACATGCTCTATTCCATTTCTTGATGCCATTAGTTACCCTCATTCACAAATCAAATACCCTCTCAAAAAACCCTAAAATGTCATCAAATTACACATTACGCTTATTCCCCTCACTTTTTTGTTCCTTTCCTTGTTGGGCAAGAAGTCGATGGTTGTGACATGCTACTCGGACTCAATTGGATTTGTAGGTCTCAGTCTATCATCTTTATGAATCATTTGTAACTCAAATTCATTCATAATAATCAAGTTATCTATATTGATGGTGTACCCTATCTATTCCATGGTTGTCATCGCGCACATCGATTCACATATCTTCCAAATCATCTAACACATCACAATCTGCGTTACTAAAATCACAATCTACTCCTAGTTCACCTACTCATACACCTTCTGTGTGACCTCACCACTCAACTAGTCCTACACATAGGCATAGGCCTGTTACTACATCTCGATGTAGATCACCACCTCATTTCATTCCACATGTGTGTCCATCACCTCCACATTCAAATTCACATAGATCTACATCACCTACACATTTTCTGATGCCTACGCGGTCATCATATATTCATCCATCACATGCATATAGAATTCATTCACATGCGCAACATTTATCTACTATACCACCATTACTAGAACATGGTCATACGCTTTCATCGCCACATTCATCAGATGAAGGACCTTCATCCTTCATCATTTGATAGATCATTCACTCATACACACTTGGGGGGATACCATTCAAACCCCCAACCTAAAAGCATCATACATCACAACATACCATATTCCTAGCATACACATATCACATCCTCGTCACATTGCATGCTCATCACACTTATACTAGCACCGACCATTTCCCGATGACACACTCTTGTGCTTCGGTTCACACTTGACTATTGAGGGCATACTCCACATGAACCCCACACACTGCACCATAGGTTCTACACACTACGTCTATTTACACATCGTGTGTCATACATCTTACATTCCACATTCTACATTTAGTCTACATTACACATCTACACATCATACATCATATTACTCTTCATCATACAAGTGTCATACTCTTATTGTTTACGCATCTAGCATTACATACTACTCATACTACATCGCGTGTATCTTACACTTTTTTTCCTACATACACTTTTTACATTACATCTTATACATCATACACTACACATCTTACATATCATATGGTCATCTACTCATCACACATAATACATTATCTTTTACGTGCTACACTTACTACCCTATGATGCGTGTTTTAGTGTTTCAGTCCATACTTGACTACTTAGGGTTTACAAATCAAATGGACCTCATCACACTCAAACATTCATCACTTGACCTTCTATCACGTTACATTACTAGGTTAGTGGCATAAGCTATAGGCTAGATGGTCACATATCCCTTCATCTTGTAGTGGTATATGTTATAGGCTACATCACCACTCCTCTATTTATTTTATAGTGATATACACTTTAGGATACATCATCACTCTTTCGATCATCTTACCATGATATAAACTTTGGTTATAAGGGTCACACACATGTCATATCTAGGTCACACTTCATCAATACACGTACACATTCATCACAATGCGTTAGACACAACACACACTCCAACCATTTCCCGATGACACACTCTCATTTGTGGTTTGTTCTTGATTGTTGAGGGAAATACTAAATGAACCTCACTACATACACTTCCATTCACTCGGGGGATACATCTCCTATCATCCATCTTGCATTCCATTCCATCCATCCACAACATGTTGCATATCTTGGTTGCTTTTACTCTTGCTTGCATTTTCTTGTATATGGTCGCTTTATTACACATGCTAGTTAGATTTATTGTATGTCATTATCTTTACCATCCACACATGTGCATTCACATCTTTTTCTAGTTGTGATCGCAGATATAGGTATCTTACATGCAACATGGATGCTCGCCTTCTACCACTCCTATAATGGTCACTGGGGCATCCACATTCGTCTCTTCAGGTGCTTTTGTTTCATTTTGTACTTATCACTTTTCATTACTTTCTTATACACACTTTTAACATACTCGCTATCTTTCTAACATGCTAACAGTGCTTCATGTGCAACATTTATTTTGCAAGATTACTTTCTTCCATGGCTATCTGTCTATTTGTCTACTATTGTTTGTCTATTGTTTTCTCTTGTATGCGGGCATTTCCCTTTGTTTGGTGTGCACATTTGGTTTATATATGTGGCCGTTCGGCCTTAAGTGTCTAGCAAAATTGTGATTGGTGTCCCATATTTACAACCCACTTTGGTGGTCTATATTGACTTCTTTTGTGTTTTCTTGCATTCTATCTTACCCATTGTTTTGCATAAGCATACATTTGTCTTTTACATGCATGCTTGTTAGTACTAACACTTTTTCTAGCCACTTGTTTATGTGTGCCTTGGTTTCTACCAAGCGCTGCGTTCCATCCCCATGTAGTGCATATTTTATACAATTGTTCCTTATACGAATGAAAATTGACACTCGACCTTCAACCGCACTCAACCTCCCGAGGTCGTGCTGGGACAACCAATGTGGAATGTGTGGATGGTTGGTGGTATCGAAATGCGATATGTAAATGAGAATGTGGGTAAATGGGATGGACAAATTATCAATGCAAAAAAATGTGCTCAACTCACAATATCGGAATATGCTTGTCAAGTGCAAGGAAGGCCCTTCTAACCTGAACTGGTCTAATGGATAGATTAGAAAGAATGGCCACATGGAGACTCCAATCGATATCAAGCTCCACGGAAATCCTTTCAACGGGTTATGGGATACGTGGAAAGCTAATGGATGCCTCGTAATGATTTCTAGATAAGGTCATGGAATATGTGAGGGAGGTGTGGATCCCAATAACTCTATGGCCGGTTAGCCGGAGTGGTCCAAAATGTGAGGGATCGATGAGCTTCCTCATTCATAGAACATTTAGTTGTCTAATGATGTCTAGTGGAAGTGGGGATGACCTAAAGACTAATGAGTGTAATCATGTGTCTAGGTCTAGCTGGTCTTTGCGTCCTTATGGTCGGGGAACCTGTGGATCACAACCATAAATTCTTAATGGTTACGGTCCTTGTATGGTCATGTATGTTTAAACTCTATTGTTAGGGGCAGTCTAGTATTTGTAGGCTTTGTCATCTACGATGTTCAAAATGTTTAATTGTTCAATTTTCTCAACGATATCTTGATGGTGTACTAAGGATAAGCGAGACGAGTCCCGTATCTATGTCCATAATTAGCTCGGACTATTCGATTGTGGTACCCATGGATCACTTCCATATGTGTGTTCTTGTTGAGGATTGTTGATGGTCATGTATTGTAATGATCTAATTTAATTAAGAAAATAACAACTAATTAATTGAATTAAAGTTATTCTATGTTTTTGGTATTTTCAAGATATAAATAAAACAATACAAAACAACTATTCTAATGAAATAAAAAAATTTGTGCTTTTCTAAACAACAATACGTGCAGAGGAAATAAATTGCTTCTAATTTAATTAACCAATCCTAAACAAGCAAAACAACCGGATGTAGTTGTTTATCTGTGTAGAATAAATCTAATCTATTCTAAACAATTAAAACTTCTCTAATTTATTCTAATTAAATGAAATATTTTCCAATAAGTAATTACAAATTTGTTAAATCCTCTCCTATCTTAGATACACGGAAGATTGAAAGATTTAAAATCTTTTCTTCCCCTGTAACCTCCTAGATAGAATTTGTGAGAATCTAAGAGAAACCACAATATATGACAAATATATTATCTCTATGTTGGAAAAGAAAGCTTCCTCTAGATATACTTCCCTCCAAACCCACAGGGATAAGGAAGGAAGAATCTATCAGCATAAACTCTTATGAAAGATGTAAATCTTCTTTAACTATTTGTAGTGAAGAAACTAACTTTTTCTACTCTATTTGATATGTATATGCATACGATTTAGAAATAATAATATGAAGAAATGAAGAAAACTAACATCAACCCCAACCTAGAAATATAGAGCAATGGCAAATCCAGTTGTGTTATGCTTTGTCCCCTTAGTTTGTCTTTTCAATCTCATGTGTTCACGTGAGTCCAAGGGATTGGGAATGTAGTAGAAGCAACAGTGAGAAGGTGCTGGAGCAATGACAACTTGATAGATAGTAACCGTGTGAATGCAGGTGGAAGAGAGATAACACAAGTGAACAGAGCTTGGCTATGTAATTTCTAGCAAGAATGTGGCAGCTCAACAATACAAGAATACATAAAAATGATCTCGGCCATTTGCTTGAGAACAAGCGATGATTTTATAAAGGTTGGTTGGGTTGTGCACTAACACACTTAACATCCATGGGGTGCCACATCAACACATGAAGGGGTAGTTTGAATAGTCAATTACAAATCACAAGTGGAAGAGGAGATTGCCACAAGTCACTCAAGCTTGAAATCAACTAAAATGGGTAAGAAACATGCTCAAAAGTGAACTTAAGTGAAGCAATCATGCATCAATTATCGGTGAAGATTATGGAAAAATCACACATGACCACCGCCCCACCCTGTGTAGAGTGGCGGTTACAGGACCGCCGCCCTACTAGCGTGGCGGTTACAAGACCGCCGCCTAGGTAGGGTGGCGGTTTTGCAACTAAAGGCCAAAACTAAGGTGAAATGAAGTGGGAAGTTGCAGAAAAGGAAGAAGTGGTTAAGTAAGGAAAACTAGGCTACAAATATAAGTTGTAAGGAGGTTTAGGAGCTCGAACACCTTTGGAAAAGACATGAATCATCATTAGGGACCTTTTGTAACCGTTTTCCGACAATGTAGCACGTGTAAATTTGGGTGCGTACATATTTCCCCCTCGAGAAGTGTTTTAGCCATGAAGAGGTGTAAAACGTAGAGTCCGAGTATGGTGTTCCTGAAATGGGGATTTAGAAACTATACCTACACGCTCGTGTGCCAAAATGTAATCATCCAAGCTCCCACACTTAAGACAAAATCAAAACTCAAGTGCAGATAGATAAAATATTGGAAAATAAACACTAAAAACATGACAAGAAGACTTACCATCTGCGCGGGGATAGAAGTATACCTGCACCAGCGCTCCATCCTGTAAAACACATACACTCAAAACGAGGTTAAAACAAAGCATATATAACAAAAACCATTCATTTTCAATTCATTTGCACATATCCCCTTTAGTGATTTTGGAGCTCTGGACCCATGGTGACCATTTTGAGTGAGAGTATAGTCAAAATGATGAGGGTGATGATGTGATCATGGCTTCGTGAGTTAGAGACCCAGCAAAAAGACAAAGGTTAACATTTCTCAGTTGTTTATTTTGAAACCTAAAATGTAAAATGTTGAAAATCTAAGCCTAGGAAAGATTTTTAAATTTCTTATCTTAAAATGATCTCTAGGGTGTGTCCTAGGTGGGTTTAGCTTTTGTTTTATTCGAAAAGGTCCATTTTTGTGTTTTTTTAGTTTTTGGGTCAAAATGGATGGGTCGTCATTTTGGAAAGGACCGTCACCTTGCGCAGATGCAGGCGATTACAGATCATTGCCTACTTAGGGTGGCGGTTACATGACCGCTGCCCTACTACGGGGTGGTTTACAAAGTCGCATTCTCCGCATAGGGCAAATGAAGGTCTTGTAATTGTCAAGACAACAAGCTAATTTGACCAAGTTAAACTATTTTTTTGGGTTTTAAGTTGTTTTATATTGTTTTTGATGAGCTTTCCTATTGAAACATGTCACTAACTTTCTCTTTTTGTTGTTTTGGGTGAATGCAGAAGGAGTTATACATTCGTTGGAGCTGGGAGAGAGAGTGTGATTGGCTTCCAGGCATCCTTGATCAGTTGACTCAGGATGAGATAGATTTATTGCACCGGGATGGGTTATGGAGGATTGCACGGGTGTCGCACATAACACCAACTAGCTAGATTCTATGTGATTTATTGTCTTATTGGGATGCAAACTAGAACACTTTCTAGTTTCCAAGTGTGAGGGGAGAGTGGACCATCACTCTAGAGGATGTCTACAAGATTCTTGGTGTTCCTGTGACTAGAGATGATGACAACTGACTTTAGAGAGCGCATAGGGGCACAACCAGATCTAGATAGTGGTCTTCCTACATGGGGGATGATGGGGTGTCATAGGGGCTCCAAGCAGGGTATATAGCTTCTATCTGTGTCCACCACACCTATCCCTACCCTACGCAAGGCCATCATTGGTATTTTGGCTTCGCGTTTGGTGGGAGACAAGGGGGGACAAGCTCTTGTATTGTTGGGCCCCATCATCATGCAGATTGAGTAACATGGGAGGATATTTTCCTGGGGTGTGGATATCTTGGGCACTACATACCATGACTTATATCGAGTGGTGAGGCTTTAGGGGAAATCCTTAAGCCACCCTACATTAGTTATGAGCTAGGTGTATGAGCGGATTATCCCCTACCAAAGGGGAGTTAGTGTACAAGATCTAGGGGCTATTAGGGCCACGAGATGGATGGTTTTTAGTTCTTAGAGGGCCACATCAGCCCATTTCTACATTGACGACAGTTGATTTTATTGAGAGACCCTACCAGGACATGATTGGATTGTGGGGTTAGGAGATGACCATCCTAATTACATGTGCCACCACTTCACAGTTAGTAGATAGATCTTGCGAGGGTGGAGGCCCACCTGCTTCCAGAGTACCCCAACAGAGTTTGGGTTACCCTATGATGATGCCCTCCTGGCATGCCCATTGTATATTGGAGTGTTAAAGAGGCTTGTGGAGGCCCTAAGGGCCAACATGGTTGGACTATTGTGACACCTGGGTACCTATCAGTGTAGACAGGGTACCAGTTCCTAGAGCACCCATGGCCCTTCTCTAGATTGAGGTTGCACCCACTCACGACAGGGGGGAGGAGGAGGAGGATGCCCATGGAGGCAGAGATTGAGGGCAGGAGGAGAGGCTGGCGAGAGGTTGGATCGAAGGGGGTGGTGATGAGGAGGAGGATAGTGACACAGAGTGGTGGGTTACTCAGAGATATCCATTATAGAGAGAGAGAGGCAGAGGTGGAGATGGAGACTTTAGTTTCTAGGAGTAACTTCCTCATAAGGGGGTGGTGATGAGGAGTCCATGATGGGACAACATGTTTCCCTAGGAGAGGGGGAGGCACAGGAGGTTCTTGTAACACCACCACCACCACCAGTTTGCACCAGTTGATCCTACGTGGATGTTAGGAGATCCGAGTATGTATATACTCTTCTCTCAACTTTGTTATCTAGAATTGTTAGTATACTACACATTGTACTTCTTTTTATTTTTAAATGTTTTCTAACTCGTTGATGTTTTCTTTGTTTTGCAGCCACTGTTGATGGCTACCGAGATCTTATTAACCGGGTTTACATTGATACTCTGCTACTCCCTATGGGGAAAACTCATGTGGAGCTACTAGAAGATTCGGGATAACCCTTGCAGGATGGACGACACACTGATGTGTTTGCACCTCTTTGGAAGGCCGCGGAGAACTTGATTACTCAGGACAAGAGGATCTCCACATATGATATGGCAGAGAGGATGATGAGATGGAGCCATTTGAGTAGTGAGGCTACGACTAGTGGTTGATCTCATGGTCACTCTCATCACTCGGCACATTCGTGACATCGTAGCCATAACAGAGGAGTCCAACCACAATCGTGCACCATCTTCGGGTTCCCAGAGAGAGGGATAGGTCGTTGAGATTTTATTGCTTTGATGCCATTTTGTGAGGCATATATATGATGTTTTTGTATTTTCATGCTCATTGCAAGTGTTTTGACCACACCTAGTGTGTGATGGCATTGTATACAAACTTGATTCACTATGATATATACAAATATCTCTTTTTGGTTTAGTTATCCTTTGCATAGAGTTGACTTCATTTATGGTTTTCTTCGCATGTGTATTAACCAATGCTTATAATCTTGATTTTATATGCTTTTTAGAATGCATGCAGTGGATAATGATATGCTAACAAAATGATTTCTTTTTTTTGTTTTGTAATGTTGATATGTGATGATTATGCAAGCACAATGTAATGTTGAACTTTAGTTTTTCAAGTAATGTTTGATACTTCTTTTCATTTTGGCAATATGTGATGAATAATGATATGATAATAAAATGAACTCACTCCACTCCTAACCCCACGCAACTAGTAAGATGTGAGGGCTCAACACCGAGAGCTAGAAGGGACGCAAATTGTATGGCTTTGATAGATGAAAATGGTGAGAGAAGGACAATATTTTGACATAAACCCAATTAGGGACCTACAACCTAACTTTGCACATAGTTTACTACATAGCCTAGAATGTGATTTGCTTACAAGTTTATCTAGACTTAGATCTCGTAGATGGCCTCTTGATTAACAAAATCCATTTTTAAGGTTTTAACTCTCTTGGAACATACACATCTAATTCACTTTTCTTGGGATTTTAAAATTTTCAAAGCACTTTTTATTGAATGAAATTACTTTTAACTTATTAATTTATTTGCAGAGACCCCCTACACCTTGCCCCATGCTACCAGTAGGAAGCATGGGCTCATCACCAAGGACAAGGCATAGGTGAGTAAGGGCACTTCCCTCCTTTCCCAACCTCACGCCACTAGTAAGAGGCGTGGGCTCAACACCAAAGGTTGGTGGGGCAAGGAAGTGTGTAAATGAAATTTTTTATTGATTTTGACTTGAGATATATAATTTTTATTTTATTTTAAGTTTCTAAGTTGTGCTTTTGGGAAGGAGAGCTTTCCTCTAGCCTCAACCCCACGTAACCAGTAAGATGTGAGGGCTCAACACCAAAGGCTGAGATAGGCGAACAAGTGACCCGGGTAAAAATGTTTAGAATGATTTTTCTACCAAAGAGGTTTTCTAGGGAAAGATATGACATCATGAAGCTTCTAGAATGAATATGGGCAAAGACACCTATGCTAAAAGGAAGCTATAACTAGAACCAAGTATGCAGGCCTTTGGTAGAATTAGTGTAAAAATTGTCTTGTCTTGTTGAACTAATGAAGTGATCGAAATATTGATGACAATATTATGAATGTTTGAAGAGATGTGATTTGAATGATTGCCAATGTTTTTAAAGTTTTTGAAAGTTTCTTGATTACAAATTTCACAAAATGAGCTAGCAGATGATAATGCAATGAGGATGCAATAGTATACATATGGAAATGTAGATGGATCATGTGTAATATCTCTTTAGGTGAAGAGAATTGATGGATTCACCAAATTCCTCACCTTCTAGTGTACACAGGTGATATGCCCCATTTTTATAGTCCTTTATGACTCAATATGGGCCCAACCACTTGGGCTTGAATTTCCTTCCTCACTGGTTTTCTTATCTATCTGGTTTTCAAGTCTCAATACCATATCTCCCTCACATATTTCACATTCATAGACCTTCTTATTATACTTGATGAGCCATCCTATCAGCATAAACACTATGTATCCACTCAACATTAAGCCGAGCTTCATCAAGGCTTTCTAACTCAAAGAGTCGTGCCTCATGATAACCTTCTTCTCCTAAAATTCCTTGTAGTGATATCCAGAGACTGGTATTTCAACTTCAAGTGGTAAAACTACTTCCAAACCGAATACCAAAGAATAGGGGTTTCCCCATCGGTGTTCTTACTGATGTTCTATAGGCCCACAAGGTCGGAAATAACTTTAAGTGTTAGTTTCACTTGTTCTCCTTTATAGTTTTCAGGAGAATGGACTTTAACATCTTATTAGTTGCCTCAGCCTGTCCATTGGCCTGAGGGTAATAGAGAGAAGCCATGTGGTGATTTATCTTGAACTTTTCACATAACTCATGCACTTCTTCATTTTTAAATGATGTTCCATTATCAGAGATAATGAATTGTGGGACCCCATACCTATAGATAATTTGTTTCAAAATGATTTTTGTAATTACACGTCCTAGAATGGTGGTAAGAGGCATGGCCTCTACCCACTTTGTGAAGTATTCAGTGGCCGTGATTATGAAATTGTGGTTATTTTTGACGAGCGAGAGAATTTCCCTATCAAATCTAATCCCAGTGGAAAAGGGCCATGGTGTTAATCAATCATTCAGAGCCTAAACAGGTAGGTATATGGATATCGTGAGAGAAATCTTGACACTTTTGACACCTACGCACATACTATACTGCGTCATGTTCTAATGTAGGCCAAAAATAGCCCATCCGATGTATCTTTCTAGAGGTGGCATGACCTCCGAAGTGACCTCCACATACTCGCTGGGATTCATAGAGGATCTTTTCGATTCTTCCTCATCAACACATCTTAGCAACATTCCATCAAAGGCTCTGCGGTAGAGAACTTGTTCTATGATTACGTATTTGGCGGCTATGACACGTAGTCATCTTCTTTGTTGTGAAGTTTCCCTTCAGGGTACGCATGGTCCATAATAAATTTAATAATATCATAATACCATGGGCACATAAATGGGAGGCTTGGTTTCAACGTAGTATATGCATTTGTCGGGAAATCCAAGTCAACTAGATCCCCTCCATCTAATGGGTTGTCATCTAACCAGTCTACGATGATTTTTCCTTTGATGGACTTTTGGTTAACAAACATCAATTTGAACTCAAACTCACCCAAGTCATGAAATGTCCAACTTTCTTAGATAAAGAACCTTGTGTTAGAAACATCCATAAGTGATATGTCTTGACAATGACCCTCGTTTCTTAGTTAAGCATGTAATTCCTTAACCACTTTGTTGCAAAAACTATAGCAAGACATTATTTCTCTTCCTGTATAGTTCATCTCATAGTCAAGCAACGTATGACTGATGAAGTAAACTACATGCTCACATTTGTCATCGTCTTCTTGTGCTAACATGTAAAGCTAATGAGACGTCTGTAGCCCATGAATATAAAATGAGAGGGTGATCTGATTTGGGAGGCATGAGCGTGGGAGGTGATAGAAGGAATTATTTGACCAATTCAAATGCCTCATGACACTCATCCATCCAATGTTGTAACAATCCTTCTTTAATAATTTGTTTATCGATGAATAACAAAGGTTAAATCAGAATAAACCTTCGGATTGCACCGAGCTTTCCTAGAAAGGACCTATTCCCGACTCGTCTAATGGTGGGATCATTTCTAGAACCACTCGGATTTTTGTTAGATCTACATCAATCCCTCATGAAGAGATGATGTATCCCAATAATTTCCCTCCCGTCACACCAAACACACATTTTTCCGATTCAATGTAATTGTATTCAATTAGATGAGAGAGGATGATGTGAAGCACCTTAGGGTGATCACAGTATTTTCTAGCCTTAGCCAAAAGGTCATCAACGTATGATTCCACAATCTTGTGAATGAGATCATGGAATATGTAATTCATTGCCCATTGGTAAGTGACACTAGCGTTCTTGAGACTAAATGGCATGACTGTGTAGCAATAAGTTCCCCAAGGAGTGATAAAGGTCATTTTTTCTGATCTTCCTTAGAGATCCTAATTTGATTGTACCCAAAAATCCATCCATAAGGGACAACAACTCATAACCAATGTTGCATCAACAATAACATCGATGGATGGTAGTGGGAAATCATCCTTGGGACATGCTTTGTTTATATCCCAAAAGTCAATGCAGATTCAAATTTTTCCATTCTTTTTAAGAACGGGGACAATGTTGACACCCACATTGAGTAATCGATAGGTTTGATGAACCCCACCTATAGGAGTTTCATAACTTCCTCTTTGACCATTAGTGCCACCTTTGGTTTCATAGGTCTAGATTTTTGTTTGATGGGCTTGGCATCAGATTTGGTCACAAGGTTATGAACTACAACATGAGGAGTAATTCATGTCATTTCTTTATAACTAAATGTGAAGGCTTTTGAATGTTCTTTAATAATATTCATGTGTATCTCTACTTCTTTTTAGAGTCGAAGAACCTAACTTAAGAATTTTTGGGTTCTCCTTCGTCCCAATATTGATATCGATCATCCCTTCGATCAAAGAGGCATTACCCTCTTCAAACTCAAGTGGATCCAAAGGTATTTCTAATTCCCCTTTTTTCATCTATCTCAAAAATCTAAAGGTCCTCCAAGGAATAAGGTCCATCGTGTGATCTCCAAAATAGGAGGAAGAGTGAGGAATGAGAGAAAAGCCTCTCTTATGATGTGCGGGATGTAAATCCATATAAGCGTTAAGGTACCCTAAGATAGCTTCATCATTTTTTGCATAATCTAGGGTAGCATGCTCATTCTCAGCCTCAACGTATGCCAAGATTGGATTCATGGGCATTTTTTGAAATAAGGTTTTGTACAAATCGAAACTGTGACTTTTGTATCTTCTAATTTTTGTTTGGATAGAAGCAAGAAGCGAAAAGCTATCAAATCTGTGATAAGGTTTTATTCATGTGGAATGGATTCGATTGAAATGAAGTCAAAACCTTTTCTTAAGTTGAGTACAACAACTTTATAGAGTTGTAAGTGTTCTGCCCTAGTCTCATATACCTCTGAAACTTGATTAGTGACTAGTTGTGAATCACCCAACACTCTAATGTTACAAGCACCAATCCTTTTGGCTACTATGAGACCAAGAAGGAGAGCCTCATATTTTGCACCATTGTTTGTACATTTAAAATCTAGCTTGAAGGAAAAAGGCATGACCTTCCCTCAGGAGAAGTGAGGATCATGCCTGCCCCAGTGCCAAAGTGGCATTTTGCTCCATCAAAATTAAGAGTCCAATAGTTGCTTGGGAAGATTGATGTTGGATTGCTCTTTGTATCTTCTTCCCTTGCTTCTGAGACTTCAACCATACAAATTCCATCAGCCGAAAGAGAGATGAGTCCCAAAGCATGTCCTATGCCCATGGAATCGAATGGAAGGAGAATGGGTAAATCATTCTCCAACAGCTCAACAATCTTCATCTTGGTTTCTATTGATATCATCTCTACGACAACAGTTTCATCCTTGACCGTAATAATCCCTTCGATCAAGCTAGTAGTTTCCAATTTCGTTGTGGGAATTAGTTTTATCTCTGGTGTTGAACTCATCGGCTTGTTCAATTGGTTTACGGGGGGATCAAACTCGAGAATGTACCTTAGGCTTCTTCTTTAGGTTAGCTAGGTGAATTTCAAAGGGCTTCAGGTCACCCTATGCAATGAATACCTTCCCTAAATGTAGGAATCTAACTTCCTAAAATAATGTGGAAGGGATTGCCTTCATGCAATGTATCCAATGATGGCCAAGAATAGTATTATAGTGGTTTCCTAGTCTATAATATAAAACTCTGTAAGAACCATCTTGGGCCCCAGGGTAACTGGTAGCACTATGGTTCTAATCGATGTTGCCTTAAGGCTATCATACCCTCTCAACATGTTTCTTGTTAAAGAGCAATTGGTTTCTCTCATAGCCTAAATTCTAGAGAAAATAAAAGGGGACAATATTGATTTTTTCCCCATCATTGACCATTGCACGTTTTACTTAGTTGTTATAAATCCAAACTTGTAGATGCAGAGCGAGATAAACTCTATGTGTCAATTCAACATCTGTGGGAATCTTACTGATGTTGAATACGAATCCAACATCTCTTTCTGGCTTCCCAGAGGATAGACATCAAAGTCTATGTGATTTATTTACACTTCCAGAGGAGGAGTGACATTGATCAAATGTCCAAGACCCAATGCTTCCAATAAATCATATCTATGAGTAGGGGAGTTCTTCAACAAATCCAAGAAGGAGATGTGAGAAAATGTCTTTGTTAAATCATTGATCAAGTCGTAATCCCCACGGTTTTGAAAGTGTTTCATGAACATCATCTGATATAGATGGGTAAATAGGAATGGGTTGTGAAGAATAGTCTCAAGTTCTAGTATCAATGTTTATTTAGGGTTCAATTTCTATCTCTACTAGACCCATGATCTTAGTTTTTAGCGACCATCCAACGAAGGTGCCACCAATGGGTTTGACGAATTCAAAGCTTCATGATCATTGTTTCCCACCGGATACCCTTATTTGAGCCATTTGGGTCCAACTTACCATTGTTAGGATGCATTGGAAGGGGATCGTTAAAGATCCTGAGTGGTGTGTTTGAGGGGATACAGCCCCATGCAAGTATTTTTAGTTGGTGTCGTTTTCCAAAACATCTCGACAAAGAGTTTCCTTTGGTCCTGTAGTAAGCATTGTAGGAACTTTTTACGGTCTCAACATGTTCCAAAGCATTGCCCTCGGACCTATGGAAGCCACAATACAAGTTAGGATCATAATCCCGAGGTCTTTGGTTTGTGTTTTGTTGCAGTCCAAAGTTCTAATTTTTATTCCACTATTGGTTATTGTAATTGAACTTCGGAGGTCGTTGTCCTTGATTTTGATATTGGTTTTGGTACCCGTTTGGGTACTAGTTAGGGCCTTGAGCCTGAACTTGTTGATGTTTTTGTTGGGGTAGAGGATGATTGAAATCCACGGTGTTGATTGTAGGAGTAAAATTGTTACTCCTCTGATTTTTTGGTTATGAATTGTTGACATTATTTGTACTTGAGGTGTTAACGACATTTGGTTTCTTTTCATGGTTTTTAACACATTGTTAGTTGTAACACCACAATTTTTGTTGAGGACCTTAGGTCCTTAGTTATTGTTTGTGTTGTTTGGGTAACTTGAATTACCCTGATTGGGAGTGATCAATCTCCCATTTGAATCGTAGGTCTTGTGACAATTGTCTATTGTTGCTTGATTTATACAGAGAGTACCCTCTAACACCTCTTTTTAGCTCATGAGTGGAACTTCTAGGACTTCCTCCTTTGTCTCCCAGTTAAGAGAGTGAAGGAATAGATCGCAAAGCTCCGTTTGATCCATGTTGGGAGTGCTTTCCAAAGAGTAGAGGACTTTCTGCCATCTCTGGATGAAATACGCAATAGACTCATTGTGCTCTTGCTTTATATGTAGGAACTCCCTGATTCCTGTCCTTAGCAACTTGTTCATGTCGAAAGCTTTAATGAATTTAGACATGAGTTGTTTAAAGGAATGTATTGAAGCCTCAGGTATCCTATAATACCAGTTGAGAGTGATTCCTTCAAGAGTCTTAGGGAAGATCTTTGTTATGACGCATCCCATGGGAACAACTCTCGAATGGCAATGGCATATGCTTTGATATGCACATTTGGATCTCCCTCCCCTTTAAATTTAGGAAGATCTGGTAGAGGTTGGGAGCATTACACTTTGTATGGTAAATTCCAAGGGCTCTTTCAAATATTCAAAATAGGTCCCCACTACATAAGACTCGACCATTAATGACCCCTGATGGGGAGGCGGAGGTGGAATAAACTATTGATATGGTGCAGCGTAAATGTTTGTAGAGGCATAAGGCATCCCTTGTGGATGACCATATGGACTAGGAAAATAGTACATGTCCCCTTGCGGAAATTTGGAATACATGTGTACATATGGGGGGACATTACTTTGGTACGGAGTAAGAGGTACAAAGTCGGGGAACATTGCATTTCCAGTTGGGATGGCATTTGAGAACACACTTCCGGTTGGTGCCTATTGAGGGTATTTGTATGTAATATGAGGGGGCATACCCAAGGTGCCAGATCCTATGAGAAGATCTCTTGGGCCAGAAACACTCATGTAAACAGGAGAATGATTTGGCGCAGTAGGCACTTGGCCAAAGTTTTGTAGATAATGGAGAATCTTTCCTTGCCCAACAATAGATGGAGCATGAGTAGCTTGGGCAAGTTCTAATTCTCTAACCATATCCACCAATGTCGAGATGACCTCGCTGATGAGGGCATAGTGTTTTTATTTAGTGCACATTGTTGAAATTTGTTAGGTTGCAAAGGAGTGTGATATCATGCTATGAATTGTTCATTGTTGTTTGGCCACCCCTCATTAGAAATGTTTTCTGTTATGAGAGGGGTAGAGGTGTTATTCTAAAGTAAGACATCAACATGTCCTTGCATCCTATCCAGAGATTGATTCATGTTTTGGAATCATTGATCGCTTTAAGCATAACGTGTTAAATACTCCTCATCTAGTAATGGGAGTTGATCAGATTGCATACTTGATTTGTGGTCTAAACAAAACTCGAGGAGATGATCCTGACTCTTCAATGAATGTCATATTGTTAGAAATTGAAAGTTTAGGTTGTTGCGTATGTGTAAGTTGGTCAATTTCCTCGATCCTGACCGAGGATCCATTGTTGGTCCCTTGAGGAGGAGGAGTTTGAGACATAAGGAAATTAGTTGAGTAGTTGTTCGCCCACACAGATAGTGAGGGTGACTACTATTTCCTACCCATTTGGTAGTAATATGCCTCGAGACCCAAAATGGGTTGGCCATATCCATCTTGTCTCGAAATATTCGGGGTATATGAATACCCACAAAATAATGGGAGAGAGGGAAGATGGATGAAAGAAATGGAAATGAAAAGAGACTAGCTCTTCACATCGGGTTCACCAATTTATACGGATGAAAATCAACACATTCAACCTCACTCAACCTCCCGAGGTCATGTCGGAAAGCCGATGTGGAATGTGTGGATGGTTGGTGGTATCGAAATGTGATATATAAATGAGAATGTGGATAAATGGGATAGAAAAATTATCAAGGAAAAACAATGTCCTCTACTCACAATATCAGGATCTTCTCGTCAAGTCCAAGGAAGGCCCTTCTAACCTGAATTATTCTAATGGATGGATCAGAAAGAATGGCCACATGAAGACTCCAATCAATATCAATCTCCATGGAAATCCTAAGACTAATGAGAATAATCTTGTGTCTATGTCTAGCTGGTCTTCTGGTCCTTGTGGTTGTGGAACCCACGGATCACAACCATAAACTCTTGGCGAGTTGCGGTCCTTATATGGTCATGCACGTTTAAACTCTATTGTCGAGTAGTCCAATATTCGTAGGCTTTGTCAGCCGCGATGTTCAAAACATTTAATTGTTCAATTTTCTCAACATATCGTGTTGGTGTTCTAAGGACAAGAAGACGGAGTCTCGTATCTATGTCCATAATTAGCTCGAGACCGTTTGGTTGTGGTACCCGTGGATCACTTCCATATGTGCATTCTTGTTGAGGATTGTTGATGGTCATGTATTGCAATGATCTAATTTAATTAAGAAAATAACAACTAATTAATTGAATTAAAGTTATTCTATGTTTTTGGTATTTTCAAGATATAAATAAAACAATACAAAGTAGTTATTCTAATGAAATAAATATTTTTGTGCTTTTCTCAACAACAAAGATGTGTGCAAGAGAAATAAATTGCTTCTAATTTAATTAACCAATCCTAAAATAAACAAAACAACCCAATGTAGTTGTTTATCGTCAATGCGTAAGAAATCTAATCTATTCTAAACAATTAAAACTTCTCTAATCTATTTTAATTAAATTAAAGATTCTCCAATAAGTAATAACATATTTGTTAAATCCTCTCCTATCTCAGATACACGGGAAGATTGAAAGCTTCCAAGCTTTTCTTCCTCTGTAATGTCCTAGATAGAATTTGTGAGAATCTAAGGGAACCCACAATATATGACAAATATATTATCTCTATGGTGGCAAAGAAATATTCCTCCAGATATAATTCCCTCCAACCCCACGGGATAGGGAAGGAAGAATCTATCAACAAAAACTCCTATGGAAGATGTAAAGCTTCTTTAACTATTTGTAGTGAAGAAACTAACTTGTTTCTACTCTATTTGATATATGTATGCATACGATTCAAAAACAATAATACGAAGAAATGAAGAAAAATAACATTAACCCCAACTTGGAAATATAGAGCAATGGCAAATCTAGTTGTGTTATGTTTTATCCCCTTAGTTTGTCTTTTCAATCACCTATGTTCATGTGAGTCCAAGGGATTGGGAATGCAGTAGAAAGCAACAGTGAGAAGGTGCTGGAGCAATGGTAGCTTGATAGCAGTCTAATAACAAAGTAGGTGGAAGAGAGATAACACAAGTGAACAGAGCTTGACAATGCAATTTCCAGCAAGAATGTGATAGTTCAACAATACAAGAACACACAAAATTATCTTGACCATTTGCTTGAGAACAAGCGATGATTTTATAGAAGGTTGGTTGGGTTGTGCACTAACACACTTGGCAGCCATGGGGTGCCACATCAACACATGAAGGGGAAATTTAAACAATCAATTATAAATCACAAGTGGAAGAAGAGATTGCCACAAGTCACTCAAGTGAAATCAAGCTAAAATGGGTGAGAAACGTGCTCAAAAATTGAACTTAAGTGAAGTAATCATGTGTCAATTCTCGAGTGAAGATTCTAGAAAAAGAGCACATGACCGCCGCCCTATGTAGAGCAGTGGTTATAGGACCGCCACCCTATTAGGGTGGCAATTTTGTAACTAAAGGCCAAAATTAAGGTGAAATGAAGTGGGAAGTTGCATAAAAGGAATAAGTGGTTGAATAAGGAAAAGTAGGCTACAAATATAAGTTGCAAGGAGGTTTAGGAGCTTGAACACCTTTGGAAAATACATGAATCATCATTGGGGACCTTTTTTAATCATTTTATGACAATGTAGCACGTGTAAATTTGGGAGTGTACATGGGAGTCTTCTTTGGGACCGCATTCTCCTATCAGCGACATTGCATGCACCCCCAAAGGGGGCATCATTGGGGTTTTACATACTACACAACGCTTTTACATCGGTTCAATTCAGTTCAGTTTCTACCCTTGGCATTGTGGGTTATACAACAAGTAGGTTTAGACCAATCTACGAACCCCGTACACATGAGATTTTAAAGGACACGGTTGTCCTTAGCATTCTAGGGAGCAGTTACAGGTTAGAGGATATAATAGATTTCCTCTCTACACTACTTCAGCCAATTGGTTTAGATCACCCAAAAAACCAAGTAGTACAAAGATCTCCTCACATAACTTTAGGGAAGCGATTCTGAAGTTGGAAAATAACGCAGCTTTCTCCCTACACTTCTTCGGCCAGGGTGGCATGAGATCGCCCAAAATACTCACAAAGTACAGAATATCCTTTCTACACTCTTTCTCTTATCACAAATCAGGTGCACATGTTCCTTTTACATTTTCATCTCCATTATAGTTTTTTTACTATATACATGTGTCTTTACATGTGTTTTTAACATATATACATGTATAGGTGACCACTTAATAATCTTCTCCTTGCATGTTCGACCGTATAAGAAGCAAGCAATCAACAACAAACAACTACAACAAATGGCATAAACAACAACATTTTGCGGAAACACACATGATACTAACCATGCAAGTACACCACACACATTGGCAACTACACACGTGTTTCCACCCTAGGTTCACTCTCACCACTTTTTGCACTTTTGCATCTTTAGTTTCCACACTCCACTATTTTCTCATTCCACACTTTGTCTAGTCCATCGACACGCTTTCTACATCACTCTACATGGACATCAGGTACGCATCTCTATCTACTTTATGTTACCGAGCATTCCGCTCACCAACATAAAGTGGGGAAAATGTAGTCACAAAATCACACACTTCAAAAATTATTTAGTCCTAGTCTCATACTACTATTCATATGGTTTTTGAGTGAAGAAATTACTAATTAACCCATGTCTTTTGGCCATTTTACTTTGATTTTTGTTGTCACTGCCGACCTTCAACACATACTTTCCCAATCTATTTTTTTCATTTGACATCATTTTACCTTTGAGTGGGGTGTCCATCCCAATATAGGGGGTGCCCTGTGCACTCTGGTCCCATTCGGGGAGTCCTTATCCTTTCTACACTTTCCCACCACTTTTTGGAAACTTTTTACCGTTTTAGCTTCTCATCTTTTTAGTGGTCGGCCTTTTCAGGGTTAATTACAAAATTAGAACAAGAGAACCATATAAATATAAAGTTATGAGACCATAATGAGGGACCAAACACTAAGAACTACTATCATCACCTAAGGTTGCATCCATCTAGCTCCATCAAAAGGCATAAGGTTGGTTCATCTGTATCACACTGCATAAGAGGGAAGTTTATTCTATTCCATCCACCATTTTATTACATTTCTACACATAGTTATTACTTGCTACTTTCACAAAGTGTGACTAACACAAGAGCACCTAGGGCATGATTACACACACAAGTACATAGAACTACATCGGGTCTGAGATGTAGTGTAACACTCGAAGAAGTCCACCATTATGGTAGTTTGAGGTCAATGTGACCCCTTCATATGCATCTTTCTTTTTAGGGGTTTGATACTTGTCTGGGGTTTCACAGGTCTCTTCTTCATCATTGATTACCAATGATATACAACTGAGTACAACAAATCTAGTGTGATAGAAAGCAAAGGAAGGAAACCATCAAGTGACATCTCGGAGGAAGACTACAATTTTTTTCACAGACTAGGGCACCCATATCTTAGACTAGGGTGCCCACAGTGCCCCTATACCTCTCCAGGCATCCCAGTCCCCTCGGTTGCCCAGATCTATACTTTTCTAGACTTTAGCATAGTTTTTTCCTTCTATTTCTCCAGCCATCTCTGCAACACACCCAACAAGCTCGTTGAATCAACTAAGCTCTTTCTTAACCCCTCTTGCACATCAGGGTTTACATTTCTATTCTCTTAGTTACTTGGGTCATTTTCTTTATACATTTATCTTTTATTTAGTATTTTCCTTAATTTTAGGTTAACTATAAAATTAGATAAAATTCCACATTTTAGTTAATCAATAACCTTATGTTTTTAGATTCGAGTGGTAAGGAAGGAAGTCTATAAATGGTCCTATTCAAGAAACCTTAAAAATTGTCTTGCTACAGTAGATAACAACTTGAGGGAGAAAATAAAAGTAGAAGTCAAGGGACTTAACCATAAGAAAGAAGGAGATTGATGGAGTAAGGAGAGGTATAAGGTTAGAGAGCAAGGAGTAAAGGAAGGGTGAGTGTCTAAAACCAAAAGCTAAGTCTCAAGAAGAGGCAAAAACAAAGTTAGAAGGAGTTAAGAGGTTGTGGGAAAACAACAAGACCAAGTAGTCGAAAATGATTTCAAGTAATTGTTCTAACTGTGTGAATGGTTGTTGATTGACATTAGCCTCTGCATCACCAACCAAGACAAGAGTATAGACAGTTTTATCTCTCTTTTGTGGTATACACATAGTGTGTATATGACAAACAACACTACCATATGATAATACAAACGTCCAAGTATGTGAGACCGTACATATACATATGTATATGTATACTCATACATATATGTATATATATATGCATATGCATGTATAAAAATATATATATATATATATATATATATATATATATACATACCTATATATGTATGTGTGTGTACATGTATATGTATATGTATGGATATGTATGTGTATGTATAAGTAGGTGTCACATCACATTCAAAGCCATCTATCCTAGTGACAGGATCACATGACCCCCATGTGATAGACCATAAGATGCCATACATGCAACATCAATGTGTGGGCCCTGGTTTTACTGGATGTGTCATTGACCCAACACATCCAACTCACGGTCCGAGAAAGGGAGAAAATAATTAAGCTTTGAGGGGATTTAGATGGTGAATGATTTCTTGTATAAGGACTGAAAAAAAGACCCTTTGACAAATTTATACAACATGTCCATGAAGAAAATATGAGGTTCTCAACCATTACTTGCTATTTCCTTTGTATGAAGGGTATCGTGAATTCATTTTTGTAAGGTGAATTCATATTATGTGAATGTGTAAGTAAAAGCCCTCTTTTCTATATTGGTGGCATGTGATGAATATAAAAAATAGATGGCAAAGATCTATGTTAGGTTCACAAGGGCTCCTAACACTTCTAATCTTTCGTGTAAATAAATTGTTTGTTTTGTTTTATTTCAGTTTGTTTTTTTGGCTAGAATTTCAGGATGGGGTTTGGTGCAAAGAGAAGGGCAATGTTTGGAGGCCGGTGAAAATGGCAAAAAATTTTGCACTGAAAATAACAATTTTTGTGGGAAAAAATTGTAGTTTGAGGGACGTGTCCACATTTATCATGGCACCTCGGGAGAAGAAACAAGGAATGACATAAACTTGAACCCATCCATGTTATATAGACGAATTGGTTGGAATAGCTTTTTATATGGAAGTTTCATTGTCACAAAGATACAACTTCAATCTACAACGTAATGAAAAATGGCGAAATGGCGCTATTAAAAAAATAGAAATTTTTGCGGCCTTGCTTAGAATAAACAAAAACGTTCCACCATTTTTTTTTTTACAACGACAGAGGACTCATCGATTTTATAAAATATGGGGTTGAAAATGGTAAATCACAGGTTGAATATTTTTCAAAATGAAGTATGGATTTGGTATAACAATAGTGAAAATGGTGGAGAAACGATAGCATAATTCTTCAGGGTTTGAGAAAAAAAAGGTTGTAGGTAGAGAAATAAAATAAGGAGCACAAAACAGACCCGATTCAAATACTAGTATGAGATGCAACTGACAAATAGTAGGGACTAAATAATACCCTAAACTTGAATGTGGTTTTGATGGCGAGCTTCGTGAACTTCTCGCGATTTGGGAGCTTCTCCTTTGTGTTTTGGGGAGCTTCTGATAGCTTCTGGAAATGGTATGGTGGAGATGATGGACAAAGGGGGACTGAAATGATAGGAGGTGGCGAGTTGGCATCCTCTTAGGTTGGCAATCATCCGGCCATGTCGAATGTGTCATCTCACGTAAAAATTCGTCACTTTTCTCAAGCGGGGATTTCTCGGCAAGCGGTGACTATTTGGTCCCCCGGAAGTTTGGTGCTTTATGAGGGCGGGGATGATTTGGCATGTGGGCGTGGGATGTATGGTTTATCTATGGTCTATCGCATGGGGGTCATGCAATCATGTCACTAGGATAGCCTCGCACGTAATCAACAAAGCTCATTGAATCTTGCCTTTTTATTTTTTTACTTAGGTTTACGTATTACGAGTCTTGTTAGTTAATAAAGTTTTCAAATTCATTAGCCAGTTCAAATATTTGGTAATGTTTATTGTCATTTTTAATCATGTTGAAGTGAATATAATTTGTCTTAGACAATCCAATCTTTAATTAGATTTTAATAGATGTTAAAATATCATGTTCATTGTTAAAATCATTATCATTTTCAAAGAGTGATTATGTATTGTAAGTCTTTGTGTTGTTAGTTGTCATCATGAGTCATAGTCATAAAATTATCAAACTTTTGTGTCGTGTCTAGTAATGGAATTTTCTCTAAAAAAGTTTAATGGTCTCAATTTCCACACTTGGAAAGTCAAAATCCAAATGTAGTTAATGAATAAAAATTTGTAGAGGATTGTAAATGAAAAATAAATGGCTCCATTAGATTAAGGTAAATTAACAAAATGAAAAAGTAGGGATGATAAAGCCAAATCCATTATTTTCCGACTCTTTCGAATATGAGCTACATTATGTTGATCTTGAGAAAACGTCAAAGGAAATGTGGGATACCCTGAATAAATTGTTTGGTGCAAAAGATGTCAATGCAAAGTTTTCTTTAAAACTTCAATTATTTAGATTTAAAATGATTGAAGGGTCACCATGTAAATCCACATCAATGATTTGAGATATCTTTTGAGACTAGTAGTAGAATTCAAAGCTCCAAAGTAGAAGACTAGGATTCAAAATCCTTATTGTTGAATAACTTGCTATCCAAATACAATAAAGTTGTTTTTACTCTTGGACAAATTCCCGAACACAAGGTCTAGAAGAAATGATTGTAGCTCTTTTAGTTGAAAAAAGTTAAAGAAGATATATAAGAAGAAATTGCATTGTATGTGAAAAGAATGATAGAAATTCCTCTAAAAACAAGGTGGAAATTGAGTGTTTCTACTCCAAGAGAAAAGGGTCATAGATATTCATATTGTAAAATTCAAGCTATTGATATTCTACAAGGAAAACTCAAAATGGATGAAGCTAATATGATCACAAAGGAGAAACCAGTTGATGAAGAAGAACCAATGAACGATGACAGTGGGTATAATGATGAATACTTTCTATACTAAGTAACAACATCGAATTGGAGGATGAAGGCATATGAGGTTGTAGTCAAACAACAATATCTCTTCATCACCAATGAGGGGGCACATTTATCATATATGGAATATTATTTTCATTTTTTAAATTTCTAATGTGTGTGAAAATAAGAACAGATGAATCATACATGTTCAAATTTGTAGTATGTGAGAAACAATTCTTGTATTTTTCTTTGATGTATGATAGTGATGATAGTTGAAGGAGACTATAACATCATGATATCTTGATTATTGGTAAACCAATTGGAAAACTGGGCTAATTTTTTTGGCTAAAATCAAACCCATATTTTGTTGTTGTTAGTAAAGTATCCTAGAGGTTGTTGGCTATCCTAAAAACAAAACCATCCAGATCATGAGCAAGCATCAAAGCGATACGTTGCAATACAAGATAGGTTTTCCCCATGTTCACACTAGGGGATGTTAGGAATATTTAATTAGTGCTCACATTTCATATAGTTGTATATTAATATACATGAGTTACGTGTTTGTAATAATGTGAGTATTACTCACGTTAAATAGTAATTGAGTGTGATGTAAATGAGGGTGAGTTGTTAGTATTAAAAACCCACATAAATAAGGTTGAATATGTTACGAATTGTTTTAACAACTCGTTAACATTAATATTAGCTATTATGGGAGATTTCCTAGATAATAGGAGTCACTTCTATATATGTGCATTTTTGCATATGAATTCAATAAATGAAGTTTTTTTCTATGTATAACTCTCTAGCAAATTATATTTGGTATTAGAGTTGGTTATTTGGCTTATGGTGTCAATTTTCACCGAGTAGCTTTGGATTGTTGTCAAATGTACATTAAGCGTAGAGAGTCTTTGTGATTCATCCACAACCCTCAATAACCGATCTTTGACTTCCTTCCTATATGCAGCTGCCAACAGTCCTTTTATCTGATGGTCCTGCATGAGTAATGTTGTCTTGTGATTCTGGTCCTAATCAAAATGGATGACATTCTTAAAGAGTGGTTTTGACTCATTGGTTATTTGCAAGTCATTTGAGTAGATAAGTGATGGTAAATAACTATATTCAAAACACAAAACCCACGACCAGATTCTGACGTCTGGATTTTACAGATTTATGGCATTCCATAGGCGTAGATCTACTTCATTCTATTCATGGGCATCCTATGCAAGTCATCCGCCTTGTTAAACTAGATCCACGAGCTCCTTATTAATGCATCATATGCTTTCCTCCAACATAACGTTATTTCCTACAGTCTTTTCAATCTTCATCGGGATCAACTCGACCACCAACAATTTATTGTGTTGACCTTGCACGGTATTCAAAACATATCATTGAATCTCACTTTTATTTTTTGACTTAGGTTTACGCATTGGGACTCTTGTTATTATCCTCCCCAAGTAAGGTGTATATAGGCTTCAAAAAACTAATTTAACTTTTTTGCTTCACTAATCACAATGATGCATGTGACATTTTATATCATTTGTATATAGTTTTTCAAAATTATATATTTATTTGATTTTTTCAAAGAACTAGTTTGATTTTTCTGATTGGCTAAAAATAAATTATAGCCATCTCAAGAATTTTCTATTAATAAAAATAGGAATTTTCAAATTTTTCATATACTATAGTTGAAACATTATAATTATGAAATGTTGACACATTACAATAAATGTTGCAAGTACAACATTAAATCAATTGTCAATTCATCTAATTGTCAGTTCATCTTCATTAGGAAATAAAAATAACAACGCCAACAAAGAGTTTCCTCTCAAAGATAATAAAACTTGCTTCAAATACGATATAGAACCGATCAATCAAATTGTATATGGTAAAATGAGGAGATATTAGGGTTACAAATTTATGTCTGTGCGGCAGCTGATTTAACCCATAATGGTACAAATTTTAGGATGGCTCCGCACATGAGGCAAGTCGAAGGCACGGGGAGGGGGTCACCTAGTAAAACTATGGTATAGCACGTGCGTTCGGAGGGTATTAAAGAATACCCTTGATTTTAATTTTTACCTCTACTTATTCAATTGATAATACCCCCTCCCATTATATTATTAAAATGAAAATACCCCCTATTTTTTCCATGTACCTCACTTACCCATTTTTCCATTGCAATTTTATTTACCCCTTTTTATTTCTACCCGTATATGTCAAATAGAATATATATCATATTTCTCACTCAAATATTATTTTCTTAATAAACCTCTCTAGATAGTGGGTTTGAATACATTCAAGACCTATTACCAATTACTTTAATGTTATTCTTTAATAATTTATCGTTCTTCAAATAATTAAGATGGTGAAACAATATTATTTAAGATGAAAAGCATACTCAATCTTAGTTACTGACAAAATCGAAGTTCCCTTTGCATCTCAATATTTCCTAGTTAAGAATCTTCTAATTGATATTTCCTTATTCAATAAGAGATTATAATTTAATTTTGTGACCACACTCCTCTTGCACTTTTCAAGTCTTTCAAATAGACAACGGTAGATAAATTGGGAAGATTATCAAATATAATTGTTTAGGTACATTATCATATAAAGACTATGATAAGTCTATTTTTATATTAACACTTATCAATTATTTAGTCATGGACTCTATTAATATATGTCCATATAAATACCTAATTAAAAAAATGCATTTACATATAAAATAAAATAATTTCAATGGATGTAAACTCATTTACACAAAGCATTGAATTTAATTTAATGCATGAAATTAGAATGAATGAGGATAATGTCGAGTCATTGATTCAAAGTCATTGTTGAAGTCATAATAAAAGAAAACCTCAAATGAGATATATTACATGTGACACAACCAACTAATTTGAAATATGACTTAGTAAAAGTAAAGGAGCAATTAAAATATATCAATTTCTGCACCAAGAATTTATCCATTGCTATAGAAAAAATGAACTAGTTCATATCATAACAAGTTGATGTGACATGCCCACAAAAGGAATCTTGAGATTCCAAAAAATAAGCTTAATGCTCTTTTTATTAGTTTAGAATATTTAAAAATTACTCTAAATTTACATTAATATTATACAAGTATGCATGTGTTGTGGGTGAACATCTTGAAAATGTACTGAGTTATCTATACCCATTTCAAAATTTAACCATCATTTACAAGTCTTGGAGTCTCATCTCCCTAAGTTTCCACAACACACCAATACTAAGAATAAAAATAGAAAAATTTCTCAGTCACCATTTATAAAACCGTCAACACTTTGATACGATGAAAATAACACCTCTTTAACCTTGATTAAACCTACCTTGCACCATTTTCTATGGTATTTTGTATGGACTAATACTAGTACCCTTTGCTTATGTCTAATTTATCATTTGGGCATGAAATTACTTGTACTAAATTTTATTTGCAAGATGAAGATGTGTTATTTTAAACTCTTATAGTAGTACAACAAAGTACATTCTAAGTTGAATCCCACACATTTGTCTCAAGTTAATTGATAGACTATTTATATTTGGTTAATGCAATTTCCTAATGAGGAATTAAAATTCATCAAACAGTGAATGGGGGTTCAAATCCTTCAATTATTTAAGCAACCTAGTTTACCATCTAAAAATGTAATATATAAACAAAGTGTCTTTTATATAAATAACAAAATGTGATTCCATAGTCTCCAAATAATTATGGATATGCACAAAAGGAGCTTGTAAAAAAGATCAACAAAAGTTTAATCAAATGCAATTGCATATGTAAATCTTGACGCATCATTGTTTGCTAGCATCATAAAAGCTTGTACAAAACTTGGAGCTTTGGTATAAAATCAAAATGTACATTAAAAAAATTGAGTGCAATTTTTTTCAAAATGTTATGGTAGATTAAACAAAGCACATCTCATTGACAAAATGAGTTATACACGCGACATCATAGAATGCAATGGTTTCAGGATATAAAATTCATGGCTATTGCAATTATGCCATCAAACTCTCAACGAGCACCATTTTCATTATTATCCAAACCTTTCACTGCACATACGCCAAAAAATATAAAATTAATATTATAGTGTTACAAATGAATCAATATAAATGAAAATGTAAAAATATTTTTAAATAATCTATAACACATAGAAATTAAAAGAATGAGAGTAAGAAGATAAAGACATCAAAAACAGATGACTTATGTATGTTACAACTTGTCACAAGTGGGAACATTAGAAAAACCAATGAAGCCTCAAGATATTTAATACAAAGTTATCCTTGGAAAACAAAATATAAGTTAAAACTACAAAGCAAGTAATTTGAACAAAAACATAATGTGAGCTATGAGAAATATTAATAAATAAATATGCAAAGCTGGTTTTACAGCTACTAATACTAGAGTGTTAAAACTTAGAGGCCATGTCACAAGGTTCTCTGAATTTCATCAAAAAAGTGCTATGAAAACATTCCCTGAATACTATGATCAACATAATGTTGAAAATGCATTGGGCCCCGTTGTACAAGGTCTAAGTTGATGTTCTGGTAGGGAATATTAATTAGCTCCACTTGAAGACTTAGAAGAATGAGTAAACAACAAGACTTAAGATTATTTGTAACAAATAATTACCACTGTAATTTCCTAGTGATAGATATTTTAGATTTATCCTCATTCTGTATGCCATTATCAATATTTTCTTAATAAGACAAGTTTAATGTAGGAAATTTGGGGTTTGCAGAGTTAAGACACATTTTAGATTTGTTTTTAAGGGCATTCGATATAAATACTCCTTAGAGTGATAAGATTTTGGTTGAAAAGCTATTATATGAATCATATAGCTTCAAAAGTATCGTATCTGCTATTTTTTTCTCCATGTATTGAACAACAAAAATAAAATTTGAGTGGGAAAAATAGACCCATGTCAAACAAACCTACCAACCAGGTTAAGCGCTCTTCAAAACCCAAAGTAGAACATGGAGAGTGACACATCCTAAACGGCCTTTTAGACCTATCATTTTCCTTGCATGATAATACAAGCACTTTATTTGAGATTCAAAGGAGTTCAACCACGTTAAAACCCAAGTTAACATTGTAAATTTTGTAGTAATTGGATAGTTGCAGCGAGTGCAAAAGTCGAGGTCTACTTTATTAACAATGGTAAAGTAATTTTGTACTCTCATAATTAAATAAATAGAAAGTTACAGAGAACTATGCTAAACAGAGCTCTTGCTAATAGCTATCCCAAAATCAGTACCATTATGGGTTAAATCAGCTATTATATGAATCATATAGCTTCAAAAGTATCGTATATGTTATTTTTTTCCATGTATTGAAACAACAAAAATAAACTTTGAGTGGGAAAAATAGACCCATGTCAAACAAACCTACCAACCAGGTTAAGCGCTCTTCAAAACCTGAAGTAGAACATGGAGAGTGACACATCCTAAATGGCCTTTCAGACCTATCATTTTCCTTACATGATAATACAAACACTTTATTTGAGATTCAAAGGAGTTAAACCACGTTAAAACCCAAGTCAACGTTGTAAATTTTGTAGTAATTGGATAGTTGCAAACGAGTGCAAAAGTCAAAGGTCTGCTTTATTAACAATGGTAAATCAATTTTGTACTCTCATAATTAAATAAACATAAAGTTACGGAGAACTATGCTAAACAAAGCTCTCGCTAATAGCTATCCCGAAATCAGTACCATTATAGGTTAAATCAGCTATTAGATGAATCATACAGCTTCAAAAGTATCGTATTTGGTTTTTTTTTCTCCATGTATTGAATAAAAAAATAAAAGTTGAGTGGGAAAATAGACCCATGTCAAACAAACCCACCAACCGGGTTAAGTGCTCTTCAAAACCCAAAGTAGAACATGGAGAGCAACACATCCTAAATGGCCTTTCAAACCTATCATTTTCCTTGCATGATAATACAAGCACTTTATTTGTGATATGAAGGAGTTAACCATGCTAAAACCGAAGTTAACGTTGTAAATTTAGCAGTAATCGAATAGTTACAGGGAGTGCAGAAGTTGGAGCTCTACTTTACTAACAATAGTAAAGCAGAGTTTTGTACTCTCATAATTAAATAAACAAAACATTACGGAGAACTATGCTAAATAGAGCTCTCGCTAATAGCCATCCTAAAATCAGTACCATTATGGGTTAAATCAGCTATTATATGAATCATATAGCTTCAAAAGTATCATATATGTTTTTTTTTCTCCATGTATTGAACAAAAAAATAAAATTTGAGTGCGAAAAATACACCCATGTCAAAAAAACCCACCAATCGCATTAAGCACTCCTCAAAACCCAAAGTAGAACATGGAGAGCGACGTTAGGGAAGAACAAGAGAGATTCTAAATACAGTGAATACTTGGATACCACAGAAGTCATTGTTGTAACATAAAACCATCACCAAAAGCAGATCCAACTCATATCATGGGAAGTGGACCTCAATTTCTTGAATAAGATTTTTATCAGCTTAAAATGGCATCCATTCAAACACGAAGTGGAACTCATAACTTATTTTTTGTTATATTTCCTTCAAAATATACGCTTTTCAACTAGCTCATATTCACAACATCTTATTGGAACTTTAGCTAGATTCATCATATTCAATTGTGTCTTTTTTCTCCCAAATTTGAATTTATTTCTAGAGTAGTGTTTAATGTCGGGCTAGGTTGTGAAGGAACACTAATAATATGAAGAAACATTTTGGCTTTTCTATAAAGAGGAGGCTGACTAATGATTATGGTTGTTTGCATTCTTTTAGGTCAATTTCAAGGTCCTTCCTCGACAGCTTATTATTGAAGGAGCTATGCTAAGCATGGAAGAAATATGCATTCTTCAACTTCATCCTCTTTGGAAACTCCGAGGTCAAGTCCTCAATTATGGTTCAAGACTTCTTAGTTGCTATCAACTTTGTGATATTTCATTTATAGTATCTGGTGGATTTCTTTATTTATTCGATCCCTTTGGTCTGGTCCTTTCTACATCTTTGAATCGTGGTGATTCTCTACCCTTAGAATTGGCAAGTGCAAGAATGTATTCTTTGTAAGGTAATAGAACTAATTATCAGTTCCTCCATGCACATTTGTTATAATAATGAAAAGAACGATGTAATTGCCTAAAGGAACTTGAAATGGAACTAGGGAAATGATTAAAGCTTGTTTGGATTTCCTCTTTGTATTAAATATGATTAAAGCTTATTTGAATTTCTTCTAGCTACATTCTTTTTGTGGCAGGGTCCATCATAATTGATTTTCATGTGTTGTTTTAGCATGGTTGTTAGATGTGTGATTGTTGAGACCAAAGCAGTAGTTGATGTGCAAGTTATTTTTGTTTTTTCGAATTCACCTGATAAATATGTGGATGATACATATAACAATATAATGAATATCCTATCCTTGGAGTACTTTGACTTAGGCTCTTGGTTCTAGTGGGTACACTAGAATAAGTTATGCAACAATTTTCACAGGTTTTTAGCTATATTAGAGATGAATACTCTTATCATAAATTCCATGATGACTGTAGTGTGCATCTTGAGAGTTGCAGCCTACAGAGCCAAACAGAAGGGTATCAGTAGGTCATACTAGCCTTTATTATAATGCAAAATTACATTTTCATTGCCTTTGTTTTTGCTTAGGCTCTATCACTAAGGTTGTGGGCCACCTTATTGCAGTGTCAAGGTGAGATTGTGTGCTACCTTATTTTGCTGTGGGGGAGCTGTTGGAAGCCTTGATGTGGTTTGGAGTTGAAACTGGCTCATGTAAATTTTATTGTATGGGGTGAGACAGGCACCCTATTGTGGTGTGGGGGTGAGTCTATGGGCTACCATACAACAGTGTGTGGTTGAACTTTCGGTAGCTCACTGGATTAAGAATGTAGTTCAATATTCCATAGCCTCACTTACCCATATTTCAATACTACACAATCTTCTGTAACATGTACCTTGTGTCATAGGCAACTTTATTACAATATTGGGATTTGAACCTCATGGGCCACTCATACAAACACACCCCTTTAACATTATATGACAATCCTTTGCATGTCACCTAACCTGAAATAAGAAAGTGGATTCATTTATCTTTGATACTAGAAGGTGGATTTGACAATGATGCCCCAAATATGGGAGAGAAGGGTTCACATTGGTATTTTTGTTGTCAGAGTTAGGGGTATAGAAGTCCTGAAATCAACTCTATTTCTTCCAAAGCTAAAATTTCTAGGTTTGGAAGATTAAATGCATCTCAATTCCAGGCTTCCATCCATATCCCTAAGTGGATGGATGTGCAAAATTATGTCAATTGATATCAGCATTTAATCATGATATTATAATGAGGGATAACATTACGAAGGGACCAAAACAGTCCTCAACTCTACTCCTTATGGCCTTGAGGATGGGGGTATGAGACTCAAGTGTATCAGAGGCAAACAAGGAGAATTAAGAATCCTTCTACAACAGTTGCAATAGAGGTTGTCACCAACAGTACACCAAAATGAAGCCCACTAAGCAACAACCTACTAATGTTGAGGAAGATGAGACACCACTAATGCAAGAAGAGCTTCCCACCAGAATTTGACCCCAACCAGGTCCACATCCTCACTCTCAGGCCTCAAGAAATAGACCTCATTCAGGTATTGGACTCTACCCCTCCTTATGCTCATTATACTATTGCTATCAACCCCTTGCAGCCCCTAGTATCTCTTGCAGGCATGTTATGAAGAATTCCTCACTCAAAAGATCATAGATGTCTAAAGTGCCTCCAACTCTGAATAGTGAATCCTTCACTCAGATGCCTTGGACTTAATCCTGATGTGATCAATATCTATGTACAACCCTAAACAATTGCATCATTTAAAATATCTATCTACGAACTAGACTTTGGTGGCTTATCCTCTAAAAAGAATTAAGATGGACATTCTCATAGAAAATTCTTGCCAACTATGGGAATCCATTGAGTATTAGTTTCTACAGAGATCTTGGAGGAGAGATACAACTAGACTGCTAGACTGGGCCCATACCATGATTCTTGTTACAAGAACTAAAAAAAACTCCTGGAACCAAAACTCAAAGCTAGATAAAGAGTGTAGAAGTATATGCTCCTCATGCAAACAATCTTTAAGAATAAATAAGACCCTGTACTTACAAGACGATGTTGTAAGAAGACCTAAATATACCCAAGCTTGTCTAAGAGGATAACAATGGCATATGGAATTTTAAGTTTAATAGGAGTTGTATAGAACAATCAAGAGATGCTCTCCCCATCATCTCCAAGCACTGGATTGAATGCAAGGCTTAAGCTCTTCTCTCACATGTCCCTTTGGCTAAGCGTCTTTCCATCCTCCTCCAACTTATCATCCCAGGCATGCACAAGTTTCCTAAAAACAAATCAATGGCATGACAACTCCATGATATCATAAAACAGAGCTTTAAAAATGTCCCATCAGTGTATTAGGTAGCAATGCAAATTGCATACTATACATCTAATTTTATGAATTCAACAACATGGTCTAGATCTCTGAACACTTTTTAAAAACTGGAAATAAAACCTCCACCCTTCTTTATTGCTGCATATCTAACACAAGGCATCTTGTTTTACAGATTTACTTCACATAGCATTACCAATAATCTCCAAGAGAACATTGTCCTTATTTAAAATGATATAACAGATTTGCATCTCTTGCAACAATCTTGGAGATAAATTTGGTTACAGTGTGTCAATCAACACATGTGTGAAGGTTCTTGAGTACTCTAATAGTTTTCCCATAGAGCATGTTTAAGAATCCAAATGCAATTTCCTACTTCTCACTATGGTGGCAAAAGAATAATTATTTTTCCTCCTTTTCCATATCAAACAATAGATATTCTGAATCTGGAAAATATCTTACTCCCTTCATCTCCCAAGACTATTTCTCCAACATTGCATGAATCTCCTATATCTATGGGTGTGATTTTTCTCCTACACAAAAAGCATGTACCATTTTATGGCCTTCAATCCAACTACATCCAGTATCTTTTTAATTCCTCTTTCTTTCATCAATCTTCTTACCATTTGAACCTCACCCCACTTGCCCACTTCTGCATAGATGTTTGATAGAAGAACATAAGCCTCATCATTTTGAGGATCCAACTCCAAAAGAAGAGTTGTTGTAAATAATCCTAACCTTATATTCCTATGTGATCTATAGGCACCAAGTAAACACGACCACACAATGGACACTTGTTTGATTGGCATTTTGATGATAAAGTTTAGAGTTTCCTCAAGATAGCAACATGACAACCAAGAAGGTCAACCATGCACACATAATGACCAATTGTAGCTGCAATACAATAAAAGTCATTCATGCGACTGAAATATTTACAGCCCTCATCCACTAAACCTACATGGTTGCATGCTAATAAAACACAAGTAAAGGTTACATGGTCAGGGTATGTTCCAGAGTGCTTCATCACTTCAAAAAGTTCAAGAGCATCCTTGCAAAAGCCATTTTGTGCATATTTTGAAATCATGGCATTCCACAAGACTACATTTTCTGAGGCACTTTGTCAAACAGTTCATGTGCCTTGTGTATGCTTCCACATTTTGCATAAATATCTACCAGGGTATTTGCAACTACAACATTTGAGAAATTAGCCATAAAATAAGTTTTAATGGCCTCATACTATTGGAAAAAAAGAAAGAATTGTCTAAAAGCTAAGCCATTTATATGCTGAAAGATTTTTTTAAGTTCCTACCCAACACTTATAACTATATTACGAGTTTCAGAGATTTTTGTAGGTTCAATGGGAGGGAGGATGTTTGCACTAACCTGTAAAATCTAAAATTGCATCATTTTCATTATTATCTCAACCTTTCACTGCAGCACATGCCAAAAAATATAAAATTAATATTATGGGGTTACAAATGAATTGATAAATCATAAAAATGAAAATTAACAAATATTTTAAAATAATCTATAAAAATAGACATTCAAAGAAGGAAAACAAAATGATTTTAAAACTACACCTTGTTTAAGTTTTTTATAAAATCTTCAAAAATTATGTAATCAGTATCTTCCAATTTGTATGTATTGCTCCTAGAAGCATATGATAAGTTGACACCACGACGACATTAGAAGAAACACAGAAACATATGTCATACGTAAATGACATTGGAAGAAACATAGAAACATATGAATTGTATAGCTTTAAAAGTATCGTATCTGCTGTTTTTTTCTCCATGTATTGAACAACAAAAAAAAGTTGAGTGGGAAAAATAGACCCATGTCAAACAAACCCACCAACCAGGTTAAGCGCTCTTCAAAACCCAAAGTAGAACATGGAGAGTGACACATACTAAACAACCTTTCAGACCTCTCATTTTCCTTGCATGATAATACAAGCACTTTATTTGAGATCTAAAGGAGTTAAACCACGCTAAAACCCAAGTTAACGTTGTAAATTTAGTAGTAATTGGATAGTTGCAGCAAGTACAAAAGTCAGAGTTTTGATTTACTAGCAACGGTAAAGAATGGTTCTCTACTCTCATAATTAAATAAATAGAATGTTACAGAGAACTATGCTAAACAAAGCTCTTGCTAATAGTTGTCCTAAAATCAGTACCATTATGGGTTAAATCAGCTATCATATGAATTGTATAGCTTTAAAAGTATTGTATCTGCTGTTTTTTTCTCCATGTATTGAACAACAAAAAAAAATTGAGTGGGAAAAATAGACCCATGTCAAACAAACCCACCAACCGGGTTAAGCGCTCTTCAAAACCCAAAGTAGAACATGGAGAGTGACACATACTAAACAGCCTTTCAGACCTCTCATTTTCCTTGCATGATAATACAAGCACTTTATTTGAGATCTAAAGGAGTTAAACCATGCTAAAACCCAAGTTAACGTTGTAAATTTAGCAGTAATTGGATAGTTGCAGCGAGTGCAGAAGTCGAGTTCTTATTTACTAGCAACAATAAAGTATGGTTCTCTACTCTCATAATTAAATAAACATAATGTTATGGAGAACTATGCTAAACAGAGATATGGCTAATAGTTGTCCTAAAATCAGTACCATTATGGGTTAAATCAGAAACATATGAATTGTATAGCTTTAAAAGTATCGTATCTGCTGTTTTTTCTCCATGTATTGAACAACAAAAAAAAGTTGAGTGGGAAAAATAGACCCATGTCAAACAAACCCACCAACCGGGTTAAGCGCTCTTCAAAACCCAAAGTAGAACATGGAGAGTGACACATACTAAACAACCTTTCAAACCTCTCATTTTCCTTGCATGATAATACAAGCACTTTATTTGAGATCCAAAGGAGTTAAACCACGCTAAAACCCAAGTTAACGTTGTAAATTTAGCAGTAATTGGATAGTTGCAGTGAGTACAGAAGTCAAAGTTCTGATTTACTAGCAACGGTAAAGTATGGTTCTCTACTCTCATAATTAAATAAACATAATGTTATGGAGAACTATGCTAAACAGAGCTCTTGCTAATAGCTGTCCTAAAATCGCACTCGACCTCCTCAATTTGACCACACTTCCGAGAATGTTCAAAGATACTTGTCATTGATATCTTGGATAAGAGCTCAAAATATATAAAAAGGAGATTAAATAGCTAGCATTGTGTAATGTCTTATTTAATTGTTAATTTGGTATTGTAGGAAAAATGCTCATAAATACACAACAATGGTTTATCTGCCATGGAAAGTGCATCTACAATTGCTTTGCTAACTTATGTAAATGGAAAAACTGTCTATCCTAGTTTTGTGTTTTGTCTTTTGATTTAAAATGACCATTGTTTTCATGTACCTTGTTCATTCCTTCAGGTTTTCTGTGTACATTGTTCTCTCCTCACAGGTTTCTAGAAGAATGCATGACAAGTTACTAGGAGACACGCACAAGCATAGGTGTTTAATTCCAACAAAACATCGAAATTTTTATAGCTATAAAGCCATCAACAACTTAGTCACAATTCTACAATTATATATAATAATACGGATCAAAAAACATTATTTTGTTAATCATCTACTCTTCTTTGGTTTGGTTTAGCTATATAAAATTGTGGGCTTATCTTCCATTGGAGGGTTTGGAGACATAGTTGCAGTGATTATTGGAATACCTAGTGATTTCTTACTTACTTTTAGATAAAATCACGTATCAAATAACTATATTACGAGTTTCAGATATTTCTGTAGGTTCAAGGAGAGGGAGGATGTTTGCACTAACCTGTAAAATCTAAAATTGCATCATTTTCGATGGTATCATCAAGCACCATTTTCATTAATATCTCGAACCTTTCACTGCAGCACATACCAAAAAATATAAAATTAATGTTATAGGGTTACAAATGAATCGATAAATTATAAAAATGAAAATTAACAAAGATTTGTAAATCATCTATAATAAAAATACATTCAAAGAAGGAAGACAAAATGATTTTAAAACTACACCTTGTTTAAGTTTTTATAAAATCTTCAAAAATAATGTAATCACTATCTTCCAATTTGTATGTATTGCTCCTAGAATCATATGATAAGTTGGCAGCCGCGATGATAGATTCAAGTTGTACAAAAAGATGGTCTGTAGAATCATACTTGTATATGTGTTTCCCCTTTATTTTATTGTACCAACAAAGTTGAAGTTCAATTCCTTCTTGTCTATCCAAAAGATCAATGTCATTATGGTAATCAAACACTTTATTACCATATTTTTATGTATTCTTTGAACCCTTCCAATGTACCATGTTCCACATGAAACACCATGATTTGTACTTCGAGAAACCCCTTTTCTTGTAGTACGTTCAGCTATGGGTATAGAATCAATGTCAAACAAAACCCCACAATCTGACCCAATGCCAAAGCTAACTGAAACACCCTTTCTTGGTGCTCTCTCATCTCGTCTAAAGTACACCCCATTTCTCACTTTGGTCAGCCTATCCTTGGATAATGTTGGATTTCCATTCAATTGACTAACCAAACATGATTTATACATATCCTTACCATCGAGATCAACAACTGGTTTAATGGCTGCACTTTCATTATCCTCAATGGAATCTAATATTTCATCCAACTCATGCCTCCACTCACTTTCCATTGTTTGAAATTCACTTCCATCAACTACCATCAATGATGAAGGTTGGAATATAGAGATAGAATGCTCTGGAAGAGAGTCATGAAGTACTTCATCCACAACTTGAAATTTTGGATAATTTTGATCCTCTTTCCATGGTTTAAGCCACCAAGAAGATTGAGTGTTATTAATGGGTTTCATGCCAAGACTTGATAAAATGCCTTGTGCATCATTCAATCCTTTTTTTAGAGCTTCTATAATTTTATCATCAGTAGATATTGTATCATATTGTGACAACACAATAGGGTTATACTTCATGTTTTGATGCAATTTACTCCATATGTTTTCTTGCTTCTTATGAGATTTATTAAAATGAAGTCCTTGGGAACTTGCTTCTTCTTCAGCAACCCTATTAAGAGTTCCAACAGTGTGAAGTAAATCAGTGAAATCGTAGGACCTTTCTACTCCAACCATGCCACCAACTTTGCTAAAGAAGTTTTCACATACATCTGAACCAGTTAGGTGCAATACACATGGCAAGTGTGGGTAGTGATCCCGAAACAATTTCATCAATAAAACTACAAAATGGCAAGAAATTTGCACATCAAGATATGCCTCTTTGCTGATAAAATTAATGCTAACATCTGTTTGGGACTGGTTTCGTACCCAACACAACCATAATATAAAGAAATGATGAACTCTTGATGCATTCCGCACTCTTTCCCAAAGAGTCAGAGTATTAGACAAAAAAATGTCAATGTAATCAACAACAATTGATAAATAAATCTCTGTACCTAATGTCCTCTCTGTCCTACCACTTATTGTACTTCTCATCTCTTTCAAACAATTTTGAACATGCCTTGAAGCAATGCGTTGTGCTGAAGCCCAATTTTGTCGATCTATCCTCTCTATATCTTCAACTTTCAACTTGTGATCATCCACTTTAAAATTATTATAAACCATTCGAACATGATTAAAACTAATCAACTCTTTTCCAACTATCAAATCCCGCCGACCACTAAATAAAGGATTCACTAACTTTTTTCCATTATGGATGTAATCTTGATCATGAAGTCCTGTTACTTTTTTATCAATATATGAACCTGTTAGCCTCCATCCTTCCCATGGAATTTGATATCTAGATCCCATTGTTGAAGAATAATCCCTTAACATAAGATGTCTTCTTCTACTATCTCCATCTGAGGAATGGCCAATAATAGGTCCTAAATACATTTCTACATGTTTCTTCCACATGACTTCTATTGTTTTCCATTGTTGATGAACAAAATCTGCATTGAACCTATTGCATGTTGGATGAAGAACCACAACCAAATGAGGAAGCATATCATGTAAGGGGTTTGCAATAATAACACGTGCATAGTGTCCAATCACATTGTTCTTAAAAGCATCTGTAATATTTTCATATCCTACTGCTCCTTCGCCAACCGTCACTAAGAAATGTGATTGACATTGGTGTTCTTCTTTATTTCCACAAAAACCCACCAACGTATCACTTTTTGCAACCCACCTGATATATTTTTTCACAACTGTTTCATCTTCAGCAAGGCATACGGGAATTGGGCCTTCTATCCCATGCTTGGACTTATAACTAGCATAAATATTTCCTATTGCCTTAAAAATGTATTCATGCTCCCCTGGAATGTATGTTAATGATTTTCAAACTTGCCTTAGAGTTGTAGATATTGAAGGACCATCTAGATTCAAGCTAAGAAAGCTATGCAATCTAGGACCTCCCCATAGCTTAATCATCTCATAAATAGATTTGGTGGATTTACTATACCTTTTTCCTTCCTTAGAATGCACAATATTGTGAAAGATATCCTGTACAAATTCCCAAACTACATCCTTACCCTGTAATTTTCCTTTTTTATGTGCCTCACACACATCTTTGCAAAATCGATATACATCTTTCCTTTCTATAGATTCAAATAACTTTTCCTTTAGGGATCTAATTCTAATAGATAATGAAGCAACAATTGTCCTCTCCCACCAAAGAGCACGCATTGTTATTCTTAGGCTTGTATTAGCATCTCGTGAAACTCTTTTGAGTTCACTTTGAGTCAAAAAGTCTAATCTTCTCCCTCTTCCTGTATCTCTCCCATGTCTTTTAGTGGAGCTTATCATTTCACGATATAAACGCATCCTGAAGTCATCACAATTGGGAACCAACTTACAAAATGTACATGTCAATGAATCAAAGGGGAATCCTGACTCAGAGACCCTTTTGCAATGAATATGCCTATAAGTTCCATTGATACTACATTCAATGCCATTATAACATATTGATCTCTTGGTATGCTTCTCAATGGCCCAAAATTTCCCATCCTTTTGATCATCCATTAAGATCTTAGTGTCTAATCGCTTCCCATTTCTATAAATATATGGTTCCCAAAACCCCCAACATAGAAGTAATATGTGAGATCCGTGAGCTGTAAGAAGGAAATATATAATTAAAAATACTATTAAGTAATAATACATTAGAGAAAGTGATAATCCAATAATAATTACAAGTTATGCAACATACCTGCATGTGAAACTCTTGTGCTTGTAGAAGCTTCTTGCACTATTGGTTGTGATGATGGGACCAAAAACCTATTCAAACTTTGTTGGGACTTATCAATGGTAGGCTTCTTGGGTCTACCAACTGTGTCACTCCTCAACTCAACTGTAGAAGTCTTATTTGTAGTAAGTGTGTGCTTCTTTGATTTCATGTGCTCATTTATAGATGAGGCAATACTACCACTAGCAGGAACTAAAGAAAACCATTTATTGCAGCGTGTACACTCCACTTTGACTTTTCTCTTGTCTGCATATTCTCCAAGTGTTGCTTCCACCACCTTGAACAAATCTGAATCTTGTGTCTTGTTAAGATCATGTAGAATTTTGATTGCATGTTCAATCTCAAGATCGATCTCCAGACACCTTTTTTGGTGTTATTTGGTTGCATGATGGACTTTCACTATTTCCAATTGTTGTAATTTTATGTTGATGCTTTTCAGATTTCATATGAGAATTCTTGTAGTTACGGATAGTTTGACTTGTTGATGATATATCTCCTGATCCATAATCAATTCCACAAGCCCCACAATGAAGTTTTATTTGAGGTTTTCCCTCTTTTAAACATTGTTTCAAACTAAGCTTCTCGAGGACAAACTTTTCCTTTAATTCATTCAGTTTGTCTTCCCATTTTTTCAATAAATTGATATCAATAACTACAACCTGCTCTACTGATTCAGAACTTTCAACAAATTTTGATTGTTTTTGCATGGGCTCCTTCACATTCTCAGAATTTTCAGCAGATCTTGATTGTATATGCATGGACTCCATCACATTCTCTCCAAAAGTTGCAAATTTTTCTACCATCTCGCTTATATTTTTTCAGCTTTGTACCAATATCCAAAGTTTCAAGTTTCCTCTTGATGCCTATAGTTGATGAAGAAACTTTCCAATTTTTCTCTTGCTTTGGGTTTAATGAATGCCCTTTACTGTTAAAAAACTCAAATGGATATTCAACAACATCATCTTTCACCATTTCATGACGAACAATAGAAAATGTAGAATCCCTCGGACATCTAACTATACCAATGACATGATTCCCTTCACCAGTTACAATATCAATATCCAAATCATCCCCTGGATCCATCTGTAATTCCATCAATATGTACCATATTAGTACAATAAAATTATTTGAATCTAAAAAACAATAATAAAAATTATAAAACAAATAATACTATTGGTTGCACTTGAAAGAACACGAGTGATTTATTAGTATCTAACAACCTTCTTAAAATATTTTAAATGAAATGCAAGAGTATGTTTCAAAACAGGCTTTGTCAAAATGGATAGAACATGTGGCTTACATGCAATAGAATAAGGAGAACATGAGTTCAAGAATATCTAAATGAGAAATGAAAGCAATTACTAAATTGATCTTACATGTGGCCAATGACTAAGAGCTGAAAATGAAAATAGAAAACCTATTGTCAGACAGTTCATAAACTCTAGAAAGAACATTGATTTCCATCTACTGCAGGAAGTAAAAGAGACTGGGGTGGCCCTTGAGTTTGCACTTAAATTCATATGGCCTGGTGTTAGATATATCTATACCAGCCATGAAAAGGGCAGGGGATATGTCTTTACCAGCCATGAGATGCCTTAAATATGAATAGACCACATAACGCATGCAACATATAAATTTGAAAATAAATTGTTTAAATATGAAAAGGTTGATATTCTGATTTCAATTTTGCTGCATGTTATTCCAGGTGAATCAGATTGGCACAGTGACCGAATCCATCCAAGCAGCTCTTAATTCTAAAGATGTTGGTTGGGGTGTTATGGTTAGCCATCAAGTGGAGAGACCGAGGACAATTTCATTGCAGATCTGGTTGTTGGTTTAGCCAGTGGAAATGTACAAGAACGAAACATCATGTTTTGACTGCCATATTCTTATTTTTAACATTTTTTGAAGATAGATTTTCAGTTACTTTACAATCATGTAACTACAAGCTATGGGAAGTCTCATGTTTGATATGTCTATGCTCTTGATCTTTGGATCTTGTCCGTACAGATAAAAATAGGAGCACCTTGCTGCAGTGAGCGACTTGCTAAATATAATCAGGTACAATGTCATTCATGAATATCGACATGTTATTTTTGTTGTGGTCATCAATAAACTCATCTCTCTTCGATTTGATTGCAGCTCCTACGTATTGAAGAAGAGCTTGGCAATGTGCGTTATGCTGGAAAGAATTTTTGCACCCGTAGAAATATACAAAACAAGGGAGCATGTAGGAATGATAAGAGCACAAATAATAATTCTTTTGGAATTATATTAGGAATTTTGTGAAGGTTCATTTAAGTATAAATTGCTTCTGGACAATATCCGGCCTGATTACAAACATGTATTAGCCGGAAATGCTGAAACTGAGCTAAAATAATTTGTAACTTGTGGGCTAGGTTTATTGATGATTGATGATCACTATAAAGCTTCATATGGTTTCTTGGTAATGTCAAAGATTGCATGCAAATAGAGCTTTAAAGAATATTCTTAAAATAAATGAAATTGTTTGCTATCAAGAAGGTTTTCTTCTGTGAACATAAATATTAGAACCGAAAGAACAAAGATTCAATTAGAGAGATACAACATCAATCCTTAAATTTCAAGAACCAAATCCTAGTAAATGATAGGAAGTGCGAACAGAAAGTTGCATCTTAAAAAAAGAGAATATAGAAGTTTATGCAGAAAGAGGCAGACAAGCTAGACAAAACTCTTGAAAAACTCAGAGGGCTAGCAAGAAACAAATTTGATAACATGATCATAGTGAGTATTTTTAAATTTCTCATAAAGTTAAGTTCAGACAAGAGAGTACACAATGTTGTTCGGTGGGGAAGTTTATCTGGTAGTTGTTTTCAAAATATTTATGGAAACAGTTGAATATTAGATTTGTGCCAAGAGGCCCAACTTACAGATCTAGGTGGATACTTGTAACATGATGCTCAATGACATTAGCAAAAAAGCTTCAGTACCATGAGTCTGTTGAATTCTTCCTGGCACATTCCAAACCGAGTGAAGATGGATCTGTACCAGTAGATGACCATATTTTACTGTGTGTTTTATGGCTTAAGAGAGCATCTTCATGTCTTCTATTAGTAAGTTTTGTAAACTATACATATAAAGGACCCTTGCAAAAAAAAAATAGAACATGAGGGCTTTGACTCGAACTGAACCTTGGAAACTTCGTGTGAGATTCAATATTGCCAATAGGCTCCCAAGGGTCAAGAGAGATGAAAATGACTTCATTTGGTTGACTCCATCATTTTGGTACTTATATTATGGGTTATAACTGGTTATTTATGATGAAAGCACCTAGAGATCAGTTCTGGTCAAGTTATGCACACTTGGCATCTATCAAACATTTTGTTTATATTGTGGATGTTCTCTCTTTTAAACGACATGTTATTTGTGAGTCATAAGTCATTCTGTGTAAGTATCAAAATCAAAACTAAGTGTTTGGAAAGTCAGCATTGCTTCATTACTATTTCATATCTGTGTGATAAGTTGGTAACCCTACTCAATACTAATAATGTACAATAAACAAGCTTTAGCAGTGTTGGCATCTACACAGTGCAGTCTATTAGAAATTTAGCAGTCTATTAATTTTTTATTTATATTAATTTGTGACATAGGTGACTGCAAGTGAGACCGGTTCACAGCTATAACATCATGTGTGTGAACCCTGTATTTTAGCCCGACATCAGTGATTTGCACTGGGATCACCCTCGCCTTCCACTCCATGTGCGCGGGCCTTCAGTTAACTATAATAGGTAGGACTGCTCTGCTAGGTTCCTAGGTTCCTAAAAAGAGTAATTGTCATTGAAATGTATAGATATAACCTTTCAATGTTTAACATATCCCAATAGATCAAAAATGTTTACCGTTTGGCATTCACATTGCACTATACACACGCGATTGTTGGTACAATTGTATCAACGCATGGGAAATCTAGAAACAATGAGTAAAGTTTAGTTTTTAATGATTTCCTTCATTCTTGTAACTAACCTGAGTGGGAGAATCATGAGAACACAGGTTACTGATGATTGTATAACTTCTCTAAGCAATCCAACTCGAGGGACTGTAAGGTCAATTTAAAGTTAGGAAGGAGGGACTGTTACGTGGATTAGTGTGTGTGTATTTTGGAGAAGTTTTTGGCATTCATGATTGTTGTTGTCATGTGTGTGTATAGTAGACTGTGTGTGTACGAAGGTGTGTGTGTAATCACATGAAAGACTGCATTGTCCAATTGTGAGTGAATACAAAAGGAGCTCTCTATTTCTACTATGATCTATCTCTTCTTTCATGTATTAGTTGAGTAGAGACTATATTGTTTCATGTACAGTGAATGCCCAGGTAAAGATATAGCATGAATCATAACAAAATTTGAACTGCAGAGGATTTTTAGGCTCGTTCAAGGAATATTGAAGTCATAGAAGGAATTTGGGAAGTGAGGATAAGATTATAAAGCTTTAGGATTCGAATCAAAATAAAAACAATAAAAAAACCACGAATTTCACCTTCTCTGCCAACACAATCGAGCTACCCTATAACTAGGGTTTAGGAAAGGAAAATTCCTCTAAGCTTTAGGAAAGGAAAATTCCTCTAACACACGTTTTAACCATCTAAAAATTCTAAAAATTGGAACGTATCTCTACCTAGTGGTCACAAACCATTTGTAAAAAGAATCAGAGCATTTCATTGCGTGTGGAGAGAGAACTTTGACATCAAGTGTCACAGTCGTGTAGGCAGAGAAAACACAGTTTTACTTGCAATTAAATTCATTGCTGAGTTTGGGAAGCCAATGATCATTAATACAGACTCGAGGACACTGATGAGGTGAGTTAGGAGATCCTTATTTGGTTTGTAAGGGTGTGAAGAACAATACAAGCTCTAGAAATCCATTTCAGGCTTAGACCGATTTAGTTAGGACTGTGGTTGAACAACATACTCAACAATGGTGATTTCTTACACTAAATATCCAACAAGATAAAATGTTTTAGTTATTATTAGTGATTACTACATAAATTTTGAGGATTTGAAAAAAAAATGAAAAACGTTAGATGTAAAGAACCTCATAAGATCACATGCAACAAGTCAAGAGCTTTTCTTCTTTATCTAGCTAGATGGGTTGGCAGAGGTAGAAAGATGCGAGACATTTCTGCAATGAATCTAGGGCATTTTTCTATCCAAGTCGATGTCTTTACCACCACTTGCAAGCTTCAAATGCCCAATGCTTGGTTCCAACAAGTGATTGAAATGGGTGCCCAGATCACGCCCAGATCTTGTTCCTGTCTAGAGGATTAGAGGTCTTCAAACATAGATGAGAAACCTGCTTTGCCTCTCCTCCCAGCTCTCGCCTCTCTACCCAACCCCAATACCTAATTTGAAATGCTAAAAAATTAAACCCTTTCATCCCCATTTACATACCGGTATATTGGTAATTTTTTTGCCATTTTTAATAGCCCAATATGAACAGACGTGATAAGATATCACTTAGGTAATGAACCCCCTATGGTAGAAGGAGAGTCTTCGTCCAAGCCCATAGTCCCTTCACTCTAAGTAGACATAACCTTCTTTTACTCTTGAGCCACTTATCTAGATATTGTTGAAGATTTGTTCTTGTCGATCCATTCACCTTCATCTATCGACTGGAGTAATGCTTGCTAAGATTCCAAATCTACTATGGAAACCCCGCTGCAGTAAGAGATTACCAATAACCTCGTTGAATTTTGGGCTGAGGACATGAATGGTGATGCCACCTACATTTATAAAAGCCTTCCCGACCTTAATTGAATTGTCTCCCAATACGCCGCCATCAATAACCTAGGTTGTATCTTTGGCATGTAAACCTTAGTTTTCAATGATAATGAGTATCCTTTGGCAAGGCCTATAGATTATTCTCCTCCGCTGCCTTCCACTTCATACCTGAGGAATCCATGTAATTCCTTGGGAAGATCATGATACATTTGCAGCTTATAGACTACTTTTCTAGAACAACAACTATTTGTGTTTCTACATACTCAAACTTAATCATCTTGATGGTGTATTCTGAAGGAAAGATGTAAAAACCATAGTCAAACCTGTAATCTTGTTCCAACCGTCTAATGACATCAAATCCTCTATAGCGGTGCGTAGTTACACCGGGTAATATAATCCATTCATAGCTAATGAATGACTTGGGAGCTATGTGAAGTATTAAATATTTGGCTTCCTAAACAAACTTTGTGATCACTCCATCCTAGTCTAATCGATTCCCTCTCTAACATTGATAGCTTGGGAGCGATCTTGAACCATTCATGGCTTGTCACCAATCCAGAAGAAGTAATTGATTTTCCGGACCGGGGGGGCCATGATGAGTTTGATATATAAATTGGTTGTCAAAACCAACATCTATTACTTTGTGTACCATTGTTATTCTTGTGATGATTGCTTGAGGAAGAGGCACCCATGGTTTCTCCTCCATTTCGTATTTGATCTACAACCATCAGTAAGCCTCATCCACTTCTTTGGCATCTCAAGTGATTTTTCTGAAATTATGAGCCAAGAATCCAATCCCAATTCCCAAGCCACCTAAAATCACACCAATTCTGCTCAAAGGCATGGCCACACCTACTACCCCTACCAGCCTTGCGCCAAGACCAACAAATCCTGCTACATGTGCTTTCCAATTCAAAATCCAACTAAGTGTTGTAAATGGCCTTGTCAACATTGTTCGAGCTAATAACAACTTGGCAAACACTCAAGCCCACATTGACAATGCCAATGAAAAGTGCAACTCCCTCCATGGCCATTAATTTGAAAATGTTGCCAAATGTGGAGAATGAAACCCGTCTCTTTAGTATCTCATCTTTCAAATAAGCAATATTTGGACTATCTAACATGCTAGTATGAACTATTTGGACTATGTTCACTAGGTAAGAGTGCACTGCACGCATGGCAAGTGAAAGCTCAACATTTATCAATGGTCATAATTGAACCAATCTATAACCATCTCGCACCGCATGCATGTGCATTCATCTGTCACAATGGTATCGCCTTCCAGCGCATGGGGTGTGAAATTCCCATTTTCGAAGGAGAAGTCCTTATGGATGATTATCCCAATCTAAACACATTACAACATTATCATACAAAACCACGTTGTTCACACGAAAGTCATGAAAGACATGGTATGTATCATCATTCACCCCGTGATAATGACGGAGTAGAATGAGAGTTCAAATGTGAACAAAAATTTTCCCTCCCAAACACATTTGCTCGGAATGTCAAGAAATACAACATCATTTGTTGTGTTCTTCTTGTACCCAAGGATGTAGTTAGATATGGTGTTCTCTGATTCTCTATCAGAAATATAAAATCATATGAAATATGTGTGATTGGAACCAATTTTACAAGCTACTCTTTTCTCACTATGTTTTGGTAAAGGTTAAAGCCCATATGGTTAACCTTTACCTGCTCTTTTCTCACATTGTATTTCTTCTTATTCTCCTGATTTTATGGGAATTGTGCTAAACGAAGCTCTCTCTAATAACAGTAAGAAAAAACAGGCGTATAAGAGGTGAAAACCCAGTGTTGAAATCGCAAATGGTTTTTCATTGCAAATGTCAATCCTCCAAGGAATTTTTTGCTAGAATTTAAACCCTTCCCACCGAATCATATGCACATTTGTGTGATGAGATCTTGAGGGCTACTTTAATGGTAGCATTTTCCTCCCCGCTTCCGCAACATCCGCCATTCTTGACCTTGTTTAGTATTGTTTACAATTTCAATAGTCATGTTCAAATATTTATTATTAGAACTCGCCCATCATACTAATATAAATAGATAAGAGTTACAAGAGCGGGGCGACTAAAATACTCACGGTCTCACAAAAAGGCCATGAGGGAAACAAAAATGCCCAAAGGGCCAATAGTGAACGCCACAAGGACAAACAAAGAAACTATAAAAAACCAAATAGCCAAATATTTGGTAATGTTTAAAGTCATTTTTAATCATGTTGAAGTTAATATGATTTCGCTTGGAAAATCCAATCTTTAATTAGATTTTAATAGATGTTTATAGTCATTGTTAATCTTTTATTTGGTGTGGGATATGCAAGTATTTGATTCCCACCTTTTAATTTCCAACTTTCTATATATGTCTTCATCTTATGTAACAAATTAAATGTTGTCCAATTGAAAACTTTGCACTATAATTTTTTAAAAAAAAATTCCAAATCCCATTTTATGGTGGTCCACATGTTATCACCATCGACAACCCCTACCATGTGTTGAGAATAGTTTTCCTCCCGATAATCAAAGTATGACAACCCCATGGATGAAGGATGTGGACACAATTTCTTCCTTAGTTACAAACAATGAATAAGGTCCGATGTATTTAGGTTTGTGGGCTAAGAATGTCAAAGTGTGGAGGATTCCGATATTGATTGTGTTTCCATTCAGATCACCATAACACCATCAATTTTAGGTCCATTGGGATTTTTGGTTTTCTTTTCACCAAATCCATTGACTATACGATTAAATTATGGAGGAGGCTCAAGACCACCCAATACCATGTTCTTACAATCCTTTGTCCGTAGGGTGGAAGATGCATAATTTTTATTCGTAAAACATTATTATGCTTAATGTTGGATTTTTTCATTAAAGAGACTCCATCTCATCCACATTGGTCATATGTGATTGTGTTATTTTGTTCATCCTTCATAATTAATGAATGAAAAAAATACAATGATATTTCAATTCTTTAGTTTCTTTAAAAGAAGCTTTGCATCTCGACCCCATGGAAATATAAATTTTGTCATTGGATAAGATAAAATTGTTGACTATTAGAAAAAAACATTTTATCTATTTATTTTAATATTTAATAATAAAATATACCTATTTCTCATATGACCAATCATTGTAAGGGATTGATTATTGATAATTTCTCATGTATTGTCTATTTTTTACAATTACTCGATCTTACAACCGAAAGGTGGGATATAAAGTTCTCAAAGAAGAAAACATTGCATTTGTGTTTTAAACCTATAATCTATTGGATTTTCCCCATTTTTATTTTGACCTCATGTGAATAATGTGAGTGATATCAAGAAGATAAAGTGGAGCACATGTAGTAGCTATTATTTGGGTAGGAATAATACGAGCCATGGAATATATTTGGGACATGCAGTACTTAAATATCACCTTTTCATTTCTAACTTTCCGTTCATGTAATCAACCTAAATTTAAAAATAAATTTCATCCAATCCAAAACATTGATGCCATGAAAACATAAATTAAAAATAGAAAAGTTCATTTTATGGCAGCCACCATGATGGTGCTTCTTGACAACCCCTGACCACCACATGTCAACGTTGGTTGTCCTCCATAGAAATCAAAGTATAAACAACCTCTGTGGATGAAGGATGTGGATTCCATTTATTCCTTGGATAAGAAAAATGAACAAGGTTTGTTGTATTCAAGCTTGTGGGACAAGGTTTTCAAAGTGTTGAGGATGTCGAATGTAAATGTGTGAAGTCCATTAAGGCTCATCTTGATGTCATCAATTTTTGGGCTTTCGGTGCCTAGTAGTTTTATTTTCTCCAGTTTATTGACTACATGGTTAAAGTATGAACATGTCTCAAGACCACCCAATACCATATTCTCACATTCCTTTATCCATTGGGGAAAATATACGTAACTTTTATTTAGAAAACTTTATTATGTTTCATGTTGGATTTATTTGTGTTAAAGAGACTACATCTCATCCATGTTTTCTACCAAAGTGATTATATATTTTCATTTGTCCTTTGTATCTAACACATGAACACAATAAGAGGAAGTTATAATTATTCAATTTTAAAAAAATAATATAAGTATCTTGACACTATGGAAATGTTATTTGTTGTTGGATAATATAATATGATTGATTGTTGAAAAAACACTTTTTATACTTTTAAATTTTTAATATATTATAAAATCTACATGTTTTCCATATGGCCAACCACTAGAGGGGCTCAATTATCAATGATTGTTTATTTAACACATATTTTTTGCAATTAGTTGAGCTTACAACTAAAAAGGGGGCTATAAAGTGATATAAGAAAACATTGTAATTGGGTTTTGGGTCGGAACCTATTGATTTTCCCCTTTTTGTATTTTTTTCCCTTTAAGAAAAAATTGAACTCATGTGAATAATATGAGTGAGATTGAGATGATAAAGTGGACCGCAACTAGAAAAATTTATTTGGGAAGAAACAATCTAAGTCATGTAAAAGGTGTGGGATATGAACGTATTTAATTCCAACCTTTTTTATGTCCAACTTTCCATTCAAATCTTTGTCTTATCTAATAAATTTGAATTTCATCCAATTAAAATCCTTCACACAATTTTTTATTTTAGCAAATCCCACTATATTTTGGTGGTCATTGATGGATGACATCATCAAGACCATTGATGAGGAAACTCTAATCTTTATCCTATTAGCTAGAGAGAAACCATAATTGGAAATGGGCATGAAATTGCTAATATGGGATTCCAAGTCCACTCCACATATCCCTATCCCTAAAGTATCGATTGCAACATGCTAAGAATTCACCTTACATTGATGTGTGTTCTAAAACCCCAAAAAACACAAGGGATGACATTAGAAACAACAACTATTGGCATTGATAGTATTGATCAACCATTCCTTGAGATATCAGAGGCATTCAAATTTGACAATCTATCCTTTAACATTTCTAATCTTGACATTGTACACTTACATGCACGAATACATTCTCCACACTCTTTCTTAGTACACCCTAGTAGCTCTTAGGTCACTTTTTTAATCTTTGCATTGCTTCGTGTCATTTGTTTTTGAGGTTTAATTGCACAAAACATACTTAGAGACATATATTCCCAACTCCATGAAGTCAAAGTTAACTTTTTCCTCCGGGGTAAAAAATGTCAACTTTAGTCTATTAGTCAAAATCTATAACTCAACCCTATTGTATGAACTTGGACCGATACACAAAGTGTAAAAAAACTTTCAATCAGTATCATCTTCATATGGACTAATGTCTCCTCTTGGTCATCATTTCATGACATGATGATCATTGAAAGCCTATATAAGAAAGTCAATTACACCTTGTTTAGGGTCCCGATACTTTCAAGAGATTCTCATGTAAAAATAAGCACAAAAGGCACTCTAAGCTCCTAAAACTACAAAATAATTCATGCACATCTATTAGGGTAGTACTTCTATAAGTCTAAAGTCACCTACCGGGTCTAATAATTTCCATCTTCTCTCCATAAACAGGAAAAATGACCCTTCCTAAGTATTTGAGGAAGTGTGAAACTCAAGCAAAGTATTGTCAAAGAATATTTTGTCAAAATCTTATTATAATATGGTAGATATCATATTCCAAGAGAACACCATGCACTTTGAGAACTCTTCAAAGTAGTGGTGACATCGGCACATGGTTCATTTTAAGACCACCCTAAAAATAATTAGTTGAGAATTGGTGGTGAATCTCCAAAATTGACTTTCGAATCAATGGTGAATTTCTGAAAAAAAGTTTCGTGGCAAAGGTGATTTGGCAAGGCATAATTTTCTTAGATTCTGTATAGTTAGATGAGAGGGTTGGATGGGTAGGATAAACGAGTAGGTTGGACAGGTAGGTTGGTTGGGTAGATTGGACAAGCATGTGGGATGAGTGGGTTGGACGGGTTGATTTGGATGAGTATGTGGGATGAGTGGGTTGAAAAAAGTAGAATGGACCATTGGTCTATATAGGACAAGGTTAGACGAATAGGTTGGATGGGTAGGTTGGACGGGAGGGGATGAACTAGTATGTAGGGACGAATAGGTTGAACAAGTAGGTAAGACGAATAGGATGGATGACTGGTATGATGGATAGGTTAGATTTTGGGGTAGGATGGATGGGTAGGTTAGATGGGAATATGGGACAAGAAGGGTTGTTGGGGGTGAACCGGTGGGTTGGGACGAGTATCTTTGGGATGGGCAGGTTGGTCGGGAGTTGGATGGGAGGGTTTTTGATATGATGAATGGGAAAGATTAGATGAGTAGGTTAGACAAACAAGGTTCACATACGTCCAACGTGGGTTGGACAAATAACATGTCTTGCCAAAAAAATTGCCACGTGTCCCTTGAACCCTTCTCGGCCCTATATATACCCCTACGAGGTTCATTTCTTCACTTTTCCATGAACATTTCCAACGCTCTAAGCTCTCCAATCTTCGAAGTTCTCCCAAACTTACGTGCACCTTTCAAGTTTATTTCCTCCCTCTCCTGTAAATTTCAACAATGACAAGCACCACATCTGCTCCTACGCCCAAATTCCAATACAAAAACCTCATGTGCCCATAGATTATAGATCTAATTAAACTAAAAGACACACCAACCGAATGGCTACAAAATCACAATTTACTGGGGCTTGTCAACATGCCCCAATTTGAAATTGATACTTCCATCCTTGATTACCTTCTCGCCTCTTACAACTAGAAAGAGGGATATTTTTCCATTCTCCTCATGGATCATCAAATTTCTTTCACAATTGAGCCAAAAACGTACATCGTTTAACTGGCTTACCATTCAAAAACTAGCCACCCGTCACTATAAAGGTTGTCCTTACAGATGAAGACAAAAAGTTTTGGAGTCTCATTACAATGTGTAGGTTGATGGTAAGTTTATTATTTTCAACTACTTTTCTTAATATTACTTGACCACCCAAGCATCTAACATTTCTTGTCTGTTATTGCAGCTCCTCTTAATCATTCAACAAGAGGCCTTCTTATACAAGGTATTACAAACAAATTATTTCTTACAATTACATCACTTTTTTAGGCCAGGATTGTGTTACATGGAAGATCTGCAGACATTCTCTTTTGGGCAATTCAATATATAATGTGGACACTATCATGGCAATAATTTGATTGGTGCACATATTTGTCCAACCAAATAAAAACAGATGTCTCCCACACCTGTAGTGCCAATATGTCTGATAAATCCAAGATTGTCATTATATTCTCTTCTTGCAATTATATACTTGCTTTCTATCATGAAGCTTTCTTCTAATTGCAGCATGCACAAATTCCAACTACAATTAATGATAAAATGAATGGTCTCTCTCTTGAAGAACAACATGTAACAATTACTTTTAAAGTTTTCATGTTATAATGATTTCACATTAAATATTTTTGAATACAATAATAATTGTAATATTTTCTTTTACAGAGAATAATTATGGCTGCAATATCTCATAAGGAGGCTATTGCTCGAGGTAAAGCCCCTCCAGAGGTCTCTACGGATTCTAACATGGATTCAACATAATCAACACCAATACGAGTTCCTCATCAAAAACGACATAGGGGGTCGGTATGTCCATCATGCCTACCATCACATTTTACTGCACATATAAAGTTTACTTTTTATATAATTAATAAATTCAAACTACTAGTATAGATTATGTAAGTAGTACAATATTTTAATATTTCTACATTTATTGTATTAAAAAACTACTGAGTTTGATGATGAAGATCAAACTCATTCCGAGTGTCAAGATCAAAATGTCATGATTGTGTCTTTGAGCATGCAAGGTAAATTGTAATGTATAATATTTAGCATGTTTTGTTGAGTTACATTTTTTTACCATTTACAAGGCCCAAGCGTATAATGATAATTTTCTAATAATTTGTTGTTTTCTTCTCGCAGGTAATAGATCTTCTCAGCATTCCACTTGCAAGGAGGCCACCAATATCACCAACATGTACAATCCAAACAAATAGAATATATTCATTCAATAATATAAGGTTTCCTGCAGACTCCACAAGAACACTTCATCATGTAACCGCATAATTTCCTAGACTCTCACTAGGTGGTGTCTTAAGTATAACGGCACCCATATTTTGAACAACATCGATCTTGACAAGGAGTATTTGGGATTTGATAGTGGTGATGCAGACAAGGGTAACTATTTTGACACCCATGATATGATTCAATCTACTCTACCTCCTCCACCACAACCGCAACAAAATGTGCATGAAGTACATGACTCTCCTCCTCCTCCAAGTAAAGCTCCACAAACCGATGATGAGAAGACACATTTTACATTCAAAAATCTGATATCAGATAGTATGGGGGCCACAATTCAAGAAGTTGTAATGTCTGATGTGGATTTGGTGCACACTTGGGAGAGGAGGGCTAAAATTTTGATTAAAGAAATAAATACCCGATACCATAATCACGCTCAAAGGCATTCATTGTTCACTGTCGTAGAGAGCCAACCGGAAAGGCTTGACATTTTGCTAAACAAAGCTCAATCAAGCACAATTTCATATAGTAATGATTATGATGATGATATTATAGACATAATGTTAAACATGTTGGAGAATCGAATGCTAAAGCACATGCTTACTACAACAAATGGGCTAAAGACAAGACAAATGTTTTAATAGCAAATGTAAAAAAAGAAAAAGTTGTGGTAAGTCATCTTTTATAGACAAAATCCTAATATTATGAGCGCCGCAATATATTTTTTAAACTTATCTAATAGACTAATTCTTTAATATTTTTGTTTTGCAGAAAAATATGAAAAATTAAAGAAAGAAGCAACTGTATTTGAAGCACATTTGAAGAATGCATGCAAAATCCTGAATTCATTTGTATAGTTGAAGGAAAAACTCATAGTATTAAATAAACAAAATAATACATTGAGAAGGATAATCAAGGAGCATAAGATGGATCCAAAATCTTATCAAGGAAAAAAAAAAGATGTCGATGCATCACTTTTATTAAGCAAGAGATGTTGTAAGGAGGAGCAGAATATTCTTCAAAATATCAATACTGTAGCACATGATTTGCAGGGTATTTTGTGTTTTAACAGATATCTCAAGCATACAGATCGACCACATTCCTCTCCTCTTGCGCAAAAAAAAAAAAATCAAGCTTCCTCAGTAACATAAAAAATTCAAAAAATTAGTTAATATCACCATGTCATAGGTGTGTTGTCACAATTCCAACACTGGTGTAGGAATAAAAAGATAATGGCCAACCAATTTTAGATTTTTATTCTGTGTGTGGCGACGTAAGGACAACTATGATTCGTAATCATAAAGTAAAAGAGGATGCCCTCAAATGTGTCCTTATATGATAGAACTTGTCCAAAAGCTTTGAAATGTTATTTACAATCCCCTTTTGGAATTGTAGTGACCGACAATACTTTATGAAATGATAGTTATCTTCATAAAGTAATCCGCCACACGAGAGAATGATTACAAGTTTACTTTATAATTGTAACTATACTTATTGTTAATGGATTTCTACTTAATGGCAATGGTGTTTATGTTTATGTGTTTACGTAAATGGTGCTCAAATTTTCATGGTTTTGTTTGTTTAAAATATTTACCTTTCTAATTTAATGCAGATGTAAAAAATTAATTAATTAATAGATAGGTCGATCCAAATAAATTTGGGCTTATTTCACGAAAAACAAAATATAAAAACAAATGTGATATAAGTAAATTACACAGTTCATTAGGACCAGTTGATTAACATTAATGAATATGAAATACATCAATACATCAAATTATTGAAAATAGTCTCAACAATGTATAGAAGAAATGAAATCTATGTGAATTCAAACAGTCCTGGAGAAACACTTTCATTCGTGTCTTGGAAATCAACTGTAGCATGATCTATGGATGTGTCTCGATCCCCTAGATCAGGAAAAATATTACCAACTCCTCTTCTTTCTACTAGTGAATTCCATAATGCAAGTGCTCTCTCATAAGGAAAAGTCTCCACTGAGTAACATGATACATACAACCTCATACAAATTTCTAGATTCCTATCCAATTTGTTTCAAACTTTTGACTTTAAAAAGGAAAATGCACTGAAAACCCTCTCATCTTCCATAGAACCTAGAATCATTATTTGACAAAGTTCATACAACTTAATATACTCACTCAAATCTTCATGCAGAATACTACTGAAATAATATCCTTCCAAATCCTTCTGATGGCACCATATTCTTGTGGGTTTTGTAGAAGCTCAACTTGTCATAGCATAGTATTAGCATAATGCATTAATTCGAGCTAAGTATTTTTCTTTGTAAAATACCTTCTACGTAAACTTTGTTTATCTCTTCACTCTTAGAGAAATGGTCGATTAGATCACTCATGTTTTTGACAAATAAAGGACTCGGTGGATGTATAACATATCTTTGCCACTAAATTCCAAAACTCGTGGATTTACAACTCCCATTGCTTCAACTATTTTATCATTTTTGAATATTTCCTGGATCTCTTTGGATAACGATTCAAAGATCTTTTTCAATTTATTCCTAGTTTCGGATAATATTATGTCAAATAAATTTCGTGTCACTCTTACTTCTTCTGTTTCCGAGACAACCACATCATCTCTTTTTTGAAATGTATGAACTGGAATCTCTTTCTCATTCATTGTTATACAGAGATGATCATGTATATTGTATTTTAAGAAACACTTGGGATTTTTCAAGTTTGTCAATGTATTCCAGCTTTCAAAAGCAACACCCTGAAAACATCCATTTGAAATATATAAACTTTCAATAGTCCAACACACATGTCTTCTTAGTCTAATGAAGTCTGTTATGTAGAAAGAACAATCTTGTGCATGCTTTGTCAAAATATTAAGCTCCCTTAACATAGGAAAAATACCACAAAGTGTGAGTAAATTTTCTAAGTTTGTTAGACAGTACAATAGATCTTTAGCTTTAACTACATCCTCATGGTATTTATACATAAACCTTGTCAACAAATGATATTCATCAAATATTCTATGGGTAGGCTCATACATAGATATCCATCCGGTATCTACATCTTTGAAAAAAATAATTCCCTCAGTTAGTCTAATTGCAAATTTATGAAATTTTAAAAATCTCTTTGGACTGCTTGAATAATAAACATGTAAATCATGGATCAGCTCCTCCACTTTAGCTACATTTTCAAATGTGCTCACAATTTTGTAGGCCAGATTCATTCTATGAGCCATGCAATGGACTGTAATCATATAAGGAGCAACAATTGTCTAAATTCAAATGCAGAGACCATTTCTAGCCCCCTGCATTACATGACTGCACCATCTATTCTACACAAACTAACTTTGTTACAATGGTAAAGTCATCCATTCCTATGGTATCCTTCATATTTGAGACCACCAATTTGTAAATATTTTCATAATTGCAATTCTTAGTCATTTTATGAATTGCTAAGAGGTGGGGAGTTCTTACTTCATTAGCAAATGTGTAAACATGAATAAAAATCCATGAAGTATTATCCACTTTAGTAACCTCATCAATTGAAAGGGAAATATACTTTGTCTTTTTAACACATTGTTTTAGATCCTCCTTTTCTACCAGAGATAGACATTTTACAATTTCCCAGCCACTGGTATCTGACCAATGAGATTGAGGAACATTTTGTAAACCAATAACCTGATACAAAATTTTATTTTCTCTGAAATCTGACATGGGTCTTCCCCTTTTCAATATATGGAATATGGTAGCAAACTGAATACTTTTTGCATGCATTTTTGTCTCCATAGCTTTGCTCAATCTTGCTACAATGGTGCCACCTTTTTCATTTAGATTTTTCATATGTTTTTGTTCCTTTTCATATTCTTCTACATATTTTACATGTAGATGCTCTTTTCGCATCCTTCCATTTGTGTGTTCGACTATGCTACCATCCTTTTACTTTTGGGAAATATATATTTTCCCACAATGTATTTTCAATTGTGTCCAGTTTGAGTTGCATCATGTGATCCTTCCCTTGTTTCCAACTACATATTTTGCATCGACATTATGTTGGAACACCATTACCATATTGAGGGTTCAAAAGTTCAATAAATGGATATTTTGCAACCCATTCAAACCGGAAAGTCCTTCCAATTCTCCAGCTTTTCCCTCTTTCTTCCACATGATTTTGTTTTTTCTTGGGGTTCAAGTTGTGCATCTAGGATCTCAAAGGAATATCTTGATTTGAAATAGACCTTAGAGTAGAAGCTTCCTCTCATTAGTGTATCATGAGAATTCGATGAAACTTCTTGTACTTCTATGTCATCAAGGGACGCAATGTTTTCTTCCTCAACATATAATGGATCATCGATATCTTGAAATTGATTATTTTGTGAAGGAATTTGTGAAATGTCCGCATATAATTTTATAAATAGTTAATTTATAGAATTAGTTTTATAAATAGTTAATTTTTAACGAGAGAGTACAAAGAGTTCAAAAATAATATGAAAAACATAATTATCAAATTCTATAGGACTAAATAACCTGTAAATAGCACATACCGATATTTTTAGCTAATGTAGAAACCACCTTCATTTTTTATGACTTTCCAAAATAGCCAAGCAAAGTCTTTGCACCCTTTTTGAACTAGCTAAATTTGTAACCTTCTTACCTTGATTTGTAGAATCCATTGATATATCGCTAAATTGAAAACAAGACTGCTTAGGCTAAATTAAGGACGGTTCTTATGTTTGAAGGCTCTGCGAATGTATGACTTTGGGTGCTTATGGTTGTAGGGTTGGATGGCTCAAAGGTTGGATGACTCTAAAGTAGATGGCTAAAGGTTGGACTACTCTAAGGTCGGGACGGATCAAGGGTTGGAGTTAGATGACTCGAGGTTGGACAACCCTAGGGCTAAACGACTCTACGGTTGGACTACTATGGGGTTGGATGTCTCCGGGGTTGGACGTCTCTCGGGGTTGGATGTGTCTAAGGTTTGATGGCTTAGAGGTTAGATGGTTCAAAGTTTGGACAACTTTCAAAGGTTGGATGACTCGAAATTTGTGCTTGGATGTCACCGGGTTGGATGGCTCGAGGTTGGATGGATCTGGGGTTAGACAATCGTGGGTTGGATGGATTTGGGGTTGGATGATTGTGGGGTTAGATGTTTGTGGGATTGGACGCCTGGGGTTGGACAACTGTGGGCTTGGTTGACTTTGATGTTGGGCGACTATGAGGTTGGACGACTCGAGAGGTTGGGCGACTCTTAGAGTCTTAAGTTATACGACTTACGCTTATGGTTTGACAATAGATGTTGGACAATAAGGTCACCGGTGTTGGTAGTCGACTATATATACTTGGATGAATATGCACACGAAATGATTCGAAACGGTGGAAAATTACATGTATAAGCTCTTATATGTGTGTAAATTCGAGGCAAAATGTACCGTAAGAGGACGTGTCGTCAAAAAATTTTAGCGAATAATTTGGTTGTCGCTCACTAAAAATTTGCCAATTCGAATTTCCAAAAACCTAGGATTTTTGCGACTTTACAAAAATTTGCCACTAAAGTTTTCCCTAGATCCACCTTCGCAAGGAAAGGAATTGATTAAGTGAAAATGTGAATTTATATATGCCTAATCTAATTTTTATTACAACAATAAATGAATATACAATTAAGTACAAAAATTAAGCCAAGCAAGCTAAGCAATAAAATATGAAACCCTAAGTGCAAATAAGAGGTAAGATGACTTAGCTATTTCACAATTAATCTTGGATTGTGTTGAAGTGCTAACCAAATGAATAAAGAGGGAGAAGCATCACACAACCTCAAAAAAGTGTGTGAGCTGACAATCTACCTAGACTAGGGCACTGGAGAGGGACATGGGCACTGTGGGTGTCATAGGCATGTTTCTAGGCCTCTCATGTATGCCAAAATGCTCGAAAAACCTCCTCTGAGTGGTCACGAGGTATTCTTTGTTGTTCTCCTTTGGTCGCTATGAGGTCACACAATGATCTTTAAGGTTCTTTGAAACTTGCAGCAATGAAGTAATGACACCGTGAAACCCTTAAATAGACATCAAATCCTAAAAAATAAAGATGCAAAATAAGGGGTTGAACTTTCCTTAACTGTCACAATGGTGAAATTATGATTGAGCATTGCACTACATCTCAGACCCAATGTAGTTTTGTGTGTGTGTGTGTGGAATTATGCCCTAGGTGGCTCTTGTGCGTGTCACACTTGATAGCGAGCAAGTAAGCTAGATGTAAAGAAATGTAATAGATGTGTGCATGAAATAGAATAAACTTCCCTCCTATGAAGTGTGTATGCAGAATAATCATCCATTGAGTCCATTGGATGGTGTTAGATGGATGCAATGGAGCTCTTAGATGCTTGATGGATGTAACCTTAGGTGGTGATAGCTAGTGCTTAGTGCTTGATCCTTTATTATGATCACATAACTTTATATTTATATGATTCCTTTTCTTGAATTTTGTAATTAACCACGAAAAAAGGCAAACTACCAAAAATATAAGATGCTTAAACAGATAGAAAGGACCCAAAAGATGTAAACAAAATACAAAGGGGTCGGGGCGCCTGAGGGGACAAGGGTGCCTAGTCTTTGGCATCCTGGTCTGGTGGGCTTGTGTGTCAGGATGATAAATGCCGAAGTATAAAAAGGAAAACTGGGCAAGTAAGGGTGTGAGACCAAAAGTGGCAAAAAAAAGCAAATAAAGGTGGCCAAAGACATGGGTTAATTAATACTTTTCTTACTTATGAATCATATGAATAATAGTATGCAATCAGGACTAAATAGATACCCAAAGTGTGATTTTTGTCTACATTTTCCCCCACTTTATGTTGGTGAGCGGAAAAAACATAAAGTAGATAGAGATGCATACTTGATAACCATGTAGATTGATGTAGAAAGAGCGTGTCGAGGGACAAGACAAAGTGTGGAGTGATAAAAGTGTGAAGCATGGATGCTAAGGAGGAGAAAATGCAAAAAGTGGTGATGAAAATGAACCTAGGGTAGAAACGCATGTGTAAATGTTGCGATGTGCATGTTGTTGATGTCAATGTTGTTATTGTTGTTGATGTTGTGAATGATGTTGACTATTGCTTCCCATATGGATGGACCTTAAAAGAGAAGATGAACAAGTAGTCAAATACGCATGTATATGATCACAATATGTAAAAAGTGTGTAAGGAAAGTATGTAAAATATGAAAATTTGAAAAAGGAACATGTGCACCTAATCCATGATGAGGAAAGAGTGTAGAAAGGATCCTGAAGATGTTGTAGATGAACAAGTTTTTTTGGATGATTTCACGCCAGATTATCTTTGAATGCAATTTTTTTGGGTGATCTCATGCTAATTCATGAAGAATTATAGGGAGAAAATTCCAATGTTATCCTCCAACATTTAACCACTTCCCGCAATGTAGAACACCACTTTAGATGGTGTGTAAAATTCAAACAATTTTGATCCAATGTGAAAGTGTTAAGGATTGTATGCCTGTAAAATTTGTTGTGTGGAGTTCTATAGACTATATTGAACTACCAAATGTTGTGTAACTTCCCCCTAGTTATAGGCGTCCAAGAAGGGTCATGTTTTGTGTAAGGACCCAAGTCTGATTCTAAGCCCTGAAAACTAAAAATTGTGGTGTACCGGTACTATGTTATGTTATGTAATGGCCGTATGATGTTCATGTATGGGTGACTAATTCACCCAAATGATTTCCCCCTTGTTTAGGGTGCATGTGATGTCACTGAAGGAGTATGTGGCCCAAAAGATGGCCATCTGTTATGCTAAAATTGTGCCCTATAGGGGGAAGGGAATGTGCTTGGTAAAAACCAAGGCACATGTAAACAAAGTGGCTGGGAGACAAGTGTTAGTACAAACAAACATGCATGTAAAATGTAAGGCAGAGAAATATGTAAAGCTAAGATGCAAGAAACACAAAGACAATGTAGACCATGAAAAGTAGGTTGCAAATGTGAGACACCACTCATGATGTCACAAGACAATCAAGGTCGATGAAGCCAAAAGTAGATAGTGTGCACACAAGACAAAGGGCAAAGCCCACAATCAATGGAAAATAATGACAAACAAGAACAAGCAATGTAATACACAACTATGGTAGAAAGTAATTGTGTAAAAAAATGTTGCACATGAAGCACCCATTAGCATGTTAGATAGATAAAAAGTATGTCAAAGGTGTGTATAATCTGATAAAGTAGTGTGTTATGAAACAAAATGAAACAATAGCACATGTAATGTATGAAAGTGGATGCCCTAGAGCCGATGTGGGACTGGTAATAGGTATTGTGCCAAGCATCCATATTGCGTGTATGGATCTATAAAATATGCGATCACAACTAGAAAGAAATTAAATACACATGTGTGTATGATAAAGATAATGACATACAAGATATCTATCTAGCATGTGTAATAAAGTGTGTATGTAAAATCATAAGTAAGCAAGAGTAAATGCAACCAAGATATACAATATGTTGTGGATGAGATGGAATGGAATGCAATGTGAATGATAGGAACAATGTGCCCCCCAAGTGGATGTGTGTGTATGTAATGAGGTTCATTTGTATATGCCCCTCAAAGAATCAAAATGAACCGTAAAAAAGAGAGTGCATCATCGGGATATGGTTGGAGTTGTGTGCATTAGAAAGATATGATTGTCAAAGTGTAACACGTAGAGTGTAAGTGTGTAAGTGAATGAGTGAGTGTATGATTAAACTCATGAGTTTGGTGAGGTTCATTTGAGATGTAGACCCTCAGCAGTCGAGTATGGACCGTGGAACTAAAGTACGTATAGGGTAGTGTGTTGTGTTGATTGTGTGATAGATATGTTGATTGTGTTATTAAATGATTGTGAAAGAGATTGTATGTGAACATTTTGAGTGTGTGTTGTATGTTGTCGAATGTGTGATGTGTTATGTTGATTGTGTAGGAGATATATGTGTCGTGTAAGCATGGGATGTGTAATGTGTTGTGTATATGTAGGTTTTGTGTTAATTGCAATAAGAGAGATGTGGCATGTGATGTAGAAGAGGTATGTCATAAAAGTGCTAAGTATATAATTGTATACATGTCTAGTGTGTAATGTGTATGTTGAGAGAGAGGTGTTGGGTGTGTTTATGTTGAATGTCTATGAAAGAGATTGATGGTGAACAAGTTTATATAGGTGGTGTATTGTGAAGATTATGTAAGATGTGTGTGTTTATTTTGATGAATATGTGTGAGAAATAAGATGATGTGTAATGTAATGTGTAGTGTGATGTGTAGTGTGTTGTGTGTGAGGTTCATGTGTATAGGATGCCCTCAACAATCAAGTGTGAACCGTAGCACAAGAGTGTGTCATCGGGAAATGACGATACTAATTTATGTTGTGTGTAAAGATCTAGGTGTGATGTGATGAGAGTATAAGACGTGTATAAATGCTAGGGGGAGAAATAAGTGTGATGCACCCCAAGTGTGTGGCGATAAGGAAGATCAAGTGCCACTGTCTAGAAGATCATCATTTTCCTTGATCAAGCCAACTAGAGCTACATTGGAGACTTGATAGGAAATAGTATGAGGGGGATCATATAAAGAGCCATTGACGGTGCAAGGTGTACATGTTCATTGCATATTCTTCATCGGTGAAAGGTGCAAAGGGTGAACACCCATGTGCATACCAATGAGTAATATTTTGAGAATGTCTCAGGAGATGAATCACTACCAATAGAAACATTGTTGAATGGCATGGGAAAAGTGATAGAAGTTTGATTGGAGTCTAAAGTCCCACAATATAGTCAAGCCAAGATTTCCCGAGTATCAATGGAGAAGTACGAGGGGTACATGCGACGAAGATTGCTAGATGAAAAACACGAAGACCATAGGCGGTTGTAATGTGAAAATATCCATGATAGAGATGTGGTGAGTGAGGCGGTGGTAGAATATCATTAAGTGTCAATCCAAGCCTAGTTAAGTCGTCATATGTGCAAATAGTATTGGAACAAGTACGATCCACCAAAATATGATGCCAATAAGAGTTATTGATTAAGAGTGTGCATGTGAAAGGAGGTGGTGCAATTGCAGACTGCTCGGGGAGGGTGAAACAATGTCCAAGGTATGGATAAAGACCCACTGATAAAGTACCATAACATTAGTAGGAGGGGTCTTGAATTTGTATTCACCAAGACCATCGGCCACAAAAGTGTCATTGAAATAGGAGTCATCTATATCGATAAGAGTGAAATTAAGTTTGCCCAATGTTTCATCAGTAAGTTCAATAATATCGAATTTGTCATTAGAATCTTCAGAATCATTGTGTTAGCATTTTCATGTTGTATAGATGTGTCAAGAATATTTCTAGGAGGCGTACTAGATGTAGGGGTGAGAGGAGCCTCAACAAGTGGAGCAAGGTAGTGTTTGTGGAGTGAAGATATCAGGGTGAGATGATTGCAGTAGTATGAGTAGAAATAGCCGAGTGTTGGAGCAGCGAAAAAGAAGACTATGAAGTGTTAGATTGACCAATGTCATATGTATCAATACTACTATATGGAATAGGTTGTGAAGGAGGAATAGGCATAGCAATAATAGGGTCTATGCGACAGAATTTGAATGGTTTAGGATCTGCAGTAATAGTATGTTCGTATCCATCATGTAAGAATTTGACGCATTGGTGTATAGTGGATAAATTTGATTACATTGCATGAATCCAAGGTCTACCTAGTAATAGATTGAATTGAAATGAAGCATCTATAATGAAGAAGTTTGTGAGGATAGTCTTAGGCCCGACTTGAATATGTAATGAAATAGTTCCTAGGCATGTGCGAGTAGTTGAATCATATCCCCGAATAAGAGTAGAATTCTTAGAAATTAGATTATCGTTAATGCCCAATTATTTGAGAAGGGAATAAGAACATAGGTTGATGACCAATCCATTATCAATAAGTACACGTTTAATGCAAGTGGTGTTGATAATAGTGGTGATAAGCAAAAAGGCACACATGGATTGTCATTAGCAAATGGTGATATGTCCTCATTAGTGAATGATATAGCATGTGGAAAATTTTTGAGAGACTAAATGAGGTGTGTGAAGGCTACCACAAGAATTATCACTTTCTATATGAATAGAACGAAGGAAGCCTCTAATGTTTGACGAAAATCAAGCACACTTTGTGTAATAATTCATAGAGGGAGATTTTGGTTGGCGTATTCTTAAGTTGTTCAATGATATCATAACCCTTATAAGTAGTAGGAGGAGTCGAAGAAGTGATAGGTGGTGGAATAGAAATAGGTGGAGCCATAGGAGGATGAGTGCAGCGAGTAGTTACTACATTGATAGAAGGATCATCCCGAGGCATAATAAAGTGAGGAGGATGTTGAGTATGAACTTGCATGAAATCAACAATGGTAGTAACTATGCCTGAAACCTTAGTGGGTGTGAAAGAAGGATAAGACGATTGAGTCATGACTTGATAAGGTGAAGACATATTTAGAAGAAAAGGGTTTGATCAATCAGGTTCACTAAAATGATTAAGCTAAAATGTAATTTATATATGCCTAATGTAATTACTATTGTAGTAGTAAATGAATACACAATTAAGTGCAAAAATTAAGTCAAACAAGCTAAACAAGAAAGTATGAAACCCTAAGTATAAAGAAGAGGTAAGATGACTTAGTTGTTTCAATTAATCCTAGAAGTGTGAAGTGCTAACTAGAAAAATAGAGAGAGGGAGAAGCGTGCCTGAAAAGTGTGAGGTGACATTCTTCTTGGGGGTGCTTGAGAAAGGGACGGGGGTGCTGCATGGACGCCTTAGGTTTGCTTTTGGGTGCTTGTGTCTGAAAATTCTAAGAAAACATCCTCTAGATGGCAGCGAGGTATTCAATGTCGTTACCTTTGGTTGTTATGAGGTCTCACAATGATTTTCAAGGTTGTTAGAAACCTGCAATGAAGTAATGACCTGTAAAACCCTCAAATAGACATCAAATCCTAAAAAAGAAAGATGCAGAATGAGGGGTCAGACTGTCCTCAGCTATCACAATGGTGATCTTACGATTGAGTGCTGCTCTACAATGTATTTTTGTGTGTGTGTGTGCGGAATTGTGCCCTAGGTGGCTCTTGTGTGTGTCGCACTTGATAGCGAGCAAGTAAGCTAGATGTAAAGAAATGTAATAGATGTGTGCATGAAATAGAATAAACTTCCCTCATATGAAGTGTGTATGCATAATAACCAACCATTGTGTCCCTTGGATGGTGTTAGATGGATGCAATAGAGCTCTTAGATGCTTGATGGATGCAACCTTAGGTGGTGATAGTGTTTAGTGCTTGGTCCTTTATTATGATCACATAACTTTATATTTATATGATTCCTTTGCTTGAATTTCGTAATTAACCACGAAAATGTAGACCACCAAAAATATAAGATGCTCAAATGGATAGAAATGACCCAAAATATGTAAACAAATTACAAAGGGGTCAGGGGCACCCAAAGCAGACGAGGGCGCCTGCCGCTGGTGTCTTGGTTAGGCGCTGGTGTCTAGGATGATAAATGTCAAAGTATAAAAAAAGATGATTGAGAAAGTAAGGGTGTGAGACCAAAAGTGGCAACAAAAAGCAAAGAAAGGTGGCCAAATACATGGGTTAATTAGTACTTTTCTTACTTAAGAATCATATGAATAGTAATATGCAATCAAGACTAAATAGATACCCAAAGTGCATGATTTTGTGCCTATAAGAATACATCTTAGTGTGCACAAAATATATGACAAAATGGGATGAAGTGAAAGCTCTTCAATATGCTAGGGATGAAAAATTGCATATTTCTTGTAAAAACATATTTTTCAAAGATTTGGAGCCCCAAGGTTAATTGTTTCAGATCAAGGGCCTCAATTTATGTCAAATGTGATTAGTTCTTTTGTGGAAACCTATCAAATAAGACACAAGAAGTCATCCCCTTACCACCCTCATTCTAATGGTCAAGTTGAGGTGACCAATAGGGAATTAGAAAACATCTTGACCAAAACAGTGGATGTTTCAAGGAAAAATTGGGTGCAAAAGTTGTCCAGAGGCAGTATGGGTGTATAACACAACTTGGAAAGAAACTACATGATTTACTCCATATGAATTGGTCTATGGGAAGAAACCTATCTTTCCCATAGAATATGAAATATAAACATTAAAAAACAACTGCAAAAGTGGGAATTGAATTGTCAAAAGCATAGAAGTCAAGAATTATCTAGTTAAATGAGTTGGATGAGATGAGACTGGAAGCATTGCATCAAACTGAGCTAGTCCAACATCAAAGGCAATTGTGGCATGACTGTCACATCAAATAGAGGAAGTTTCAAAAAGGATATTGGGCTCTACTATTTGACTCAAAGTATAAGGATTTCAAAGGGAAGTTGTAGACTAGATGGATGGGCCCATACCAAATAAAATAAGTCTATAACAATGGTATTGTGCAACTTGTTCCAATTGATGGTGAAAGAAGGGTAATGTTGGTTAATGGTCATAGACTACGTTTATACTAGAAACTAGTATCTCGAGAAGAATTTAAAATGTTTTTGCAAGCCAATTCAACTTTGAATTGCTTGGATGAGGTCTCCTTGTCCAAGCTAATTCCTAGCTATTTTTTTCAAAAAAGTCAATAAAAGGGAGATGGTTGAAAACCAAAGATGGTGGCCATTCCTTCCAAAAAAATGAAAAAATTGTTGTAATAAAAGGTGATTGAAAACTAGCTATGGTGGTCACCTCATTCCAAACCATGACATGCAAAATTATATCGTAACAATAATCGGGCATTCGATATTGAGGGAACATGTGACAAGATGTGAGATGAAAAGGTATGTGCCAACACTTCTTTTTAAAGTTAGAGAAATGTTTAATTATGATAGTACTAATTATTAGTTAGTTCAAGGTATAATTCTTCCTTCCTCATTACCTCTCACATGTTTCCCATAAATCCCACATTATTTTCATATTTATAGTAGGTCTATCACCTCCATATTAAATTCCACCGACTTAACTCCAAGGCTTAACTACTTACCCCTTCCATTTTAACCCACTACAATACTAATATCCACAAGCCATTCCTACACCATTACCACCTTCATTCCTATGCCATTATAACTTCTATTCCTATGCTAGAATGGATATCAATTTCCATCATGAGCCAACCAACCCCATGAATTTATTAATGGACATCGAGTCCATTACCATCTTTAGGGTGGTTGGACTTCATGCTCATGTATGAAGAATTTAATCCAACAATGACAGAGGAATTTTCTAGAAATCTTGACGATGAATATTCACGAATAAAAGGTACAAAAATTCTATTTAGTGTTTCAATCATTAATGAAATTTATGGCATTCCTCAAATACGTCAATCAATAAATTTTAAAGCTCCATACTCTGAAATAATAAAGATATTTTCTATGGGAAAGAAGGATAAATTAGAATTGGTCTTTGACAATATTGGTAAGGCAAAAGGTATAAAAAGATCTAGTTTCCCAGAACCATGAGGCTCTATTGCAAAGTGGGTCATAAAGTATTTCACCTGTGAGGGTCAATACGAAATCATTCTTGGCCATGTTGTGAGAATCCTCATATACTTACACCATGGAGAGGCAAAGGAACAAAATAAAATTGACCTTCCCCATTTCTTGCATGCCTCTATTTCTTCCACCATAGATAAATTCCATTGGGGAGCTAAATATTTGAAATTTCAGGGGTTAATTCATTTAATTTGCAAACATCACTTTATTCAAAAATGGAATGGGATGAAGAAATGGATTAAGTTCTAGAAGAAATATGCTCTAGGGAATGAAATTCAACCCAAACAAAAACCCTGAAATAGGGTCTTTGATAGAAAAAAAATCCAAGAAGAAACTAAGGTCCTCTAGGAAAAGTACCAAGCATCAAGTAGAGGATGTCCCCTTAGTAGAAGAACATGAAGCAACAACCAAAATTAGGGAAATGAAATCCACACCTCAAGCTTCCCCATCAACATCTCCATCTCCTCCAAACCCTATTTTTGAGGAACAAATTATTGAGCCAACACCCACTGTCGAGGATTCCCATTGCAGATAAAGGGAAAATGCCTATGTTTGAAGGAGAGCCTAGCTCACCTCATGATGAGGAATCCCTTACTCCTCAAGTGTTAGCCCTCTCCAGAGTTGAATTTGAGCTGCAACAAACAAAATATATGTTGCAAAAGTTACAACTTGTCCTCTAAGGGAAAGATGAATACCTTTCCCAATTAAGAATTGAAAAAGACTTGGAAATTCAACATATCCAAAAGTATATACAAGGTAAAGATTATATCATTCAAGAAATTCAACAAACCGCTCAAAATTTACTACAAAACTTACAACCTTGAAATTTGAAAAGAAGGAAGAGAAAGTCATAAGCACCACACATCAAATATCTCAAATTGATTTTGTTTTCCCCAAATTGTGGTTTTAAAAGGAATGACAACATGGATGAGTTGTTGTTATGAGATAAGAAAAGTAGAAGAAGAAAATAAAATATTAAAGGAAGAGAAGAAAATCTTGGCAAATAATCTGGCATTAATATGCCAATTATATGAGAAAACTCTTTCCGCAAGTCACAAAAACCTTTTATGCTCTATTTTTGAAGGAACAATTTTATAAATGGCAGATTTATAGGGTTCTCTCCAATGAATCTGGAGTTTGAAATTGATAAGCAGTTCATGGTTATATATATAGCCTTTGATACAACTGGAAGGAATTTTTGTGTGAATTTTATGTCCATAAATTTTTATTGCCTAAAGAAACACAGATTCCAATAAATCTATATGTAGGAGAGGTTCAATTAAGATCATTTATCTCCACACTCGACATCAAACAATTTAGAGAGAACAAAGATGGAATTATACAAGGGAGGATACTAATTCATGTCTTCTCACGAGACACAACTTTCCAGTACTTGAAATATTCTTACGATAATACAAGGCACAAATTTGCTCTCTTTAGCTTGTAGACATGTATAAAGGAAGCATTTCCACATGTCCGGAAAACTTCGAGCATATGTTTTGCTAAAATTTAATATGTCATTCATTTTTGTACAAGGGTAAGGCTTGATGATTGAAACCTATAATAAAAAGGAAGTAATTTCTCCTACCAATCTTCGGTGGTCATTAAGAAGGGCCAAGGAAATAGGAAGAATTATGTTAGACATGGAACAAGATTGGGTTGGCATGTGGTTTAGACCACCACTAATATTGGCACCAAATTTCGGTGAACTAATGATCGGGACCAACCAAATCGAGCTATATCAAATGGAGAAATCTAGTGATTGAGTTCAACGGATACCATGACCCGAAATGAAAACGTGGAATACTTTTTCCAATGAGTATAACCTAAGAGGATTACAAAATCCTCACATAAAAATGGTTGAATTTATAGCAGGGAGGACCTACTAATCCATAAGTCTGGGGGAGTGATGAGCCTTTTGAATTCCCATTCCAAGCCCCATTTTTGCCATTATTACCTTGTATTGAACTGATATTAGCTTTATTGTAAATAATACTTTCGTTGACTTAAAGAGAAGTTTTGTGCATAAATATTGGTTATCTTTTATATTTCATATGCTTTCTTGGATTGATTGATATAAGTTGATTTTTGTGCTAACAAATGTGAATGGAAGAAATTTCATAAGCCTAGTGCAGGACTCACATAAGCCTAGCGCAAGACTCACACAACAGAGCACACGACTCACATAACGAAGAGCAGACTCACCCAATCAACACATGATTTACACAACTCGTGGAACCACCTAGTTTGTATCAATTCCATTTGGGAACTTGGTTTGTTTAGGTGGCAACCGCCTCTTTAGACATAAAGATCATTCAAAGTTAACATGGTTTAGGATTTGCATTAAAATTCTAACTGGCAATAACTAGTCCTTATTTTGTTGAATCCTCCACTATGTGAGGAGTGTGATTACTTGAGTTTGTCTAGACTCCAAAGATCTCCAAATTCAATTGAGTGTTGTTTACAAGAACTCCACTTCCATTCATAAGATGATTGACCAACAATCTACATGCATGATTGCACATCAACTTAATAATTACTAGTTATATTGTTGTTTTGATATAAATTTATTTATTAACTAGTTAACTCTTGCATGTAATTAGAATAATAAGTTCTCTTGGAAGAAGAACTGGACTTCACCTAATATATAAGGTGTTATCATCATAGAATAAAGGCAATATTTTTTTCTTAGAAATAAAAAAGTGCATTGTAAAATCATTGATAAATAAAAAGGGCATGATTATGGAATCAACTGTGTTTTCATGAGTAAGACGTTGAACTCGGATCAAAGGGAAGGAGAAAGGGCCACTCCTCCCAATGTGAAGGGAAGTGTTGTTTATTTCTTGTTCATCTATTTCAGTTTGTTTATTTTCAAGCATTACTGTGTTTAAATCATTTAAATTGTTATTTTACTTTTGCATGTTTCAGTTCCTTAAAGTTATAGAGTTAGGAGTATTTGTGCTTTGTTTTTCTCTCATCAAGTTTTAATAAGTTAGGATAGATTCTTAGTTATAGTAGTTATTTATTCCTCAAATAATTAAGTTGCATGCTCAATACACTTCTAACCATTCTTTGTAGCAAATAGCCTTGGACACCACCTTGGTATTGACAAATATTGAATGATTAAAGTGTGAGTATCAACGACGCTTATCAATAATCACCTAATACAAAAACATCCAAATATTTGTAAAAATACAAATCAGACCTCAATATGACTTGATTTTCTAGCTCTTTACTTTACATACGTTGTTTGTCATGTTGGTTTGATAAATAATATATTTTTCGGTACTCTTTACATATATGTATTCATGAGGAATGTTGAGATTGATGCGGGACACAAATAGATCGACAAGTTCTTGCCTAGTCCCTTCCTAATGACTCTAATCATTTGGGGGCATCTCCCACACTATACAAGTGCTTTTGTTTCATTTCAATTATTTCCACTTCCTCATTATGCTCAATTATTTATATTGTGTATATGTTATCTTTTTAGACTACTAGGGCTAACACATGTGTCTTGTAGAGCACTAACCTATCATGCTCCATGTGTTTTTTTATTATTGTTTGCTATACTTGATTACTTGCCTACTCGATTATTTATCAGATGCGGCTTTGAGTGCCTTAATTGGCTTGCGACACCATAGGTGTCCCATGTTTGTGGCTCTTAGCCTTGATATGATTTTTTTACATGTTATTGCTTATGTTATCTTGATTGACTATTGCTTTTCCTCAATGTTTGTTTCTTTAACACATGAATGCCCAATGGTCCTACATTAAGAACCATGTTCGACTTGATTGTCACACTCATGGTCCTTTAATATGGGTGTGAAGTCTAGGGTAACAATTTTTCAGATCTCAAATGGAGATAAATACATAGAATCCAAAGCACCTAATCACAAAAACAACCTCAAAATTAAAACATAAATTCTCGTATGAGATTTTGTGAACTGAAACAAGGAATTTTCCATTAGATGCTTTGATGATGATTTGATTGTTAAGTTTTTAAAAGAAGACACAAGGCACAAAGTCTCATTCTAGCCTAAAATGGTGGGAAAGGAAGAACTAGGTTGGAGGAAGAAAACATAGATCAAACAAAACAACAAACATATGAAGTAAATGGGCCATTAATATGCAAGGGTTTTTGAACACTAATGAGTAAAAAATAAATTATGTTAGAGAGAATTCGGGATAGTCATGTAGACAAAACAACTTTGATGAAAGAAAGAGTATTATATCAAGGAATTTAGCCCAACTTGGAACCATGGAGAAAATGCCTACTTATGAGCCAAAATAAGTGGAAGGTGAAAATGTTGATGGATCGAGATAAGGACTAGCTCACATTAGCTTAGGTGTCAAACCTATATGTGGACATCACCCAAAGAATAATGCAAAAATAGAACATGTCTTTTTGTAATAAGGGGGTAATGGAGACAAAATGACACTATATCATGGAGTATACACTCTACATTGCCATTAAACCAAGTATGAAGACACCTTGAATGTAGACAACTTAATGACCTTGTTTGAGGAAGAGAGACTTGACAAAACAACATATTTTTCAATCAAGATTCACAATAGAAGATCCAACATCACAAAATAAATAGACTTTTTGCAAGACTAATTAATAAGACAACCTATACAAAATGGTCAAGTGGAAATAATGACATTGAACACTCTTATTTTGGTTTTTGGTCCCATAAACTTACTTGACTTATGAATATTATTAAAATTCACCATTCGTTCCTTCCTTTTCGAAATGCACTTTTTAATGTCAAATTTTCCCTCTGAATCCAATTTTGCTTTGTAAACAACTTCTCTAAATTAAAAAATTTCACAATTTCACGTTAATGTTTTTTCCCCTCTTTTCACCATTGAATCCAATTTCTACTCTTTTTAAGTAACTTCTCTAAATTAAAAAAATGGACATTTTTATGTTAATGTTTTTTTCCTGTTTGCATTTTTTATTTAGGGAAAACTATGCTAAGTAGATCCTTTTTATCGCTCTCTTTCTTTCCCTGGAATTTTTGTAGGTTCATGATGGACACTAGCAACTCAGGAAATGAGAATGGCAGTAAAAAGGTTTGGAAGGCACAGGGTTGCCCCTACCTGCGAATTTGCACGGGAATCTGAAGAGTGCCCACGATGACAACGAGCTTAAGGACCTCCTGAAAAACCTGAAGGCCACCAAGACTCCAGTAATTACATATCATTTAAAAATTCTACAAGCTTGCAATATCTTTTTGAAAGTTTTTATTGCAAGGAACTATTGTTAGGGGTTGTTGACAGACCTCTAATTCTAGGACCTCCTAGGTTTGCATGTCTGTTGAGAAAAACAGGAAATTGGGTAGAAACTATATTTAACATGATTGTTACATTATTTATGCAGGCAGTAATTAGCTATGGAGCTTCCTGGTAAATCCGAACTTCTATTCCGTTCGTTTTTATAAAAGTTTATCAACATACTGATATTCCCTGTTCAGATGTAAACCCATTTCAAACATTTTGATGTCCTACTTTGATTCCTATGCATTTTGGCAAAATATGGAATCGTTGCTTGTGTTTTTATTTACCGTTGCCAACAGTGATTCCTCGTTGAATTTATTATCTATAATTTTATTCATTTTCTATTTTCAAAGTAAATCTATTTGTAATTATAGTTTAAGATAGTAGTATTGCATTTGACCGGGCATGGTGTCCAGGATATTTGTAGGAAATATATTGTCCCCGCTTCTTGTTTAGCAAGCAAAGATATTGTAAGCGTAAATCTTGCACGAGCTAGTTGGCAAATGTAATATGAGGAAGCAATAGTAAATAGGATTGTGGCTTGGCATTCCTAGCATTAATAATTTCTAATTTTGTTGTTACTGCCAGCTACACTTAAAATGATATTTCTGTGAGAATACACTCTGAATCATGTCAGAAACAAGCTCCAGACAATGTCAGAAATGAGCAGGAAACTCCACATTGTAAATACACCATCCACATATATGATTTAGAACACATATGATTCGGAATAAGAGATTTAACTCCAATGAAAACACTTCGTACTAATCTGACTATGGAATATACAATGTTAAATGTGCAACCGACAAATGGTGGTTGCACCCAAACAAGGTCTTCTTAGAGACTACATATCACCTGACTAAGGACGCTATCTCTAAGCTCCTCTTTTCGCATAAAGGACCCAATGGTTCCTTATATAGCAAAGGTAAGAAATGATTGTTGTCTGCGTGAAAGGTGAGAGCATTAACTAAAGACACATAACTTCACTCAACCCTTCTCACTTATGAGAGGATAACTACCACATTAATTAGTGCATATCCAACATAGTGCACACAAATCTGTCTCCCTAGATAAGACAAATACCCAAGGTGGACTTTACATCAAGTGTGAACATGACACACACCAATACCCTTCTTGACGATCAACTTAGTTGATTTGGTAAAAGAGAAGAAAGTCTTAGGCTCATAAATATGGGTTCCAGAAATAAATCTTGATGAGGTACCCATTTACAAAGAAAAAGCAAAAAGAAATAATAAAGTTGTTGTTGTAGTAGATGGCTGATTCATCACTGAAGGCTGAAGAAGAACTCAAACTGCACGAGTGGAATGAATCCACTGCTCTAACATACTAGAATATTGAATGACACTGCTAATGCACTAGGGTAGATCTATAGAAGGAGACTGCCACTTTATCAAAAAGTGTCGAAAGAACAAGAAGAGTCTGTCATAAGTTTGAATGGATTAATGAAGAATTGCACGAAAAGTGTTGAAAGAACAAGAAGAGTCTACCATAAGTGCGAATGGGCTAATGAAGAATTGCACGAGTGGAATAAATCCACTACTTGAATGTACTAGAAGATGGAATGATATTGTAAATGCACTAGGATAGCTCCATAGAAAGAGACTGCCAATTTGTCAAGAAGCACCAAAAGAACAGTAATCTCTGTATAGCTATCATAAACCACTAAAAAGAACTGCCTGAATTTGATGAAGCCTCCAATATAATGCAATAGATGTTGAGGAACAAAGCAAAGATTGAAAGTGATAATCACTGTGGCCATCAAAAACTATCTTGCAATAGTACTAATATCAGCCCTCATTTGCATACTCAATAAATCAACAAAGGAATCATAACCCTCAGGATGCAAAAAGTAGAACACCCCCATAATGCTGACTAGAGACTGAAGAAAAACAACTTCAAAAAAATGTGTCAACTTGTGGTAGGTGTGCAACACAACAAGGCCTGCAAAGGAAACTAAGGCCATGAATCACACACATCAAAAATATCCTCAAGTGCGAGTGCCCAAAATTCTCGTGAGAACATTTGAAAAACCTTCCTAAAATTTGTATAAAACACCAAAGAGTGACCCCCTCTGAAAATGAGGCGGCACTTATACTTAGTGCCTAAAGCAGTATGATTTTACTGTTTACAACAAGACCTTATGCCGGACAACTACAATCTAAGACATTATCAAAATAAATAGATGTATTTGCTGCAAAGAGTGCAAAAATTAGTCACTTTATAAAAAAGAAGCATGTGAATCCGAGTTATTAGTAAAAATTTATGGCCACGTGAAGGTCCAAAATACAAGAACTGGTTAACAAATCAGGCTAAAAACTGTAAATTATGGAAATCAAATTAATCAATGTGAAACTATGAACCTACCAATGTGTAGATCTTGCAAAAATAGCCAGGTTGAAAAAAATAAACCTTGTAGCCTTCACGGAATAAAAATTATGAGCCCCAAGCCAAAGTGTTGCACAAAGAGTCTCAAGTGGCATAGGGTAGCCCTTGGGGGCTAGAAAATTCACTAGCGAGCATGCATATAAGCAACTAGGTGAATATGAAAAGAGAGCTAGAGGCACGTGTAGTGGGTGGTCATATGGAAAAAGATTAGGGGTGCAACAACCTATGCGCAACAACTTAAATAATGCCCCCACCAAACAAGAGGCCCATAAAATTCCCTCGACCTTCAAATGGACAACACAAGTGCCTCGGTGCTCCACTTTAGGCAAGCAAATAGACATCAAAAAGCTATTGATGATTCAGATACAATGAAATGATCATATCTATAGGCAATTTTGCAAAAAATGGCATAAAATGGGGCTTCTCTCTATTGTTCCCCACTTGTCCTCGAGTTTGCAACTTTCAAATGGATATCATGGGAGTCTTGGTGCAACGATTTGGGCAAACAAATAGGTGTGGAAAGCTATCGACGAGCCGATGCAATGCAATGATCCTATCTAGGAGATTTTACAAAATAAGGGCAAAAAATATGACTGTCCTCTAAAAACGCCTCCCAAAGGGAATTTGAGATCCACCAAAAACACTCTAAAAATAGAAAATGGTGATTTAAAAAAGGGATCTCCATATGTGAATCTGCAACTTGTACATGAATCTATCTCAAGGAAAGAACCAAATCTGAAACAAAAGATATGGAGATTTCGGAGAACTCTTCAAGAATAGAATGAACTCCATTAAACGACCCCAAACTTGCAGATTTGTCTCGAAAAAATTATCTTGGTAATTTTGATACCATAAAAATGTCTGTCAATGGGTTGGTAATTTTGAAAACTTTATAATGTGGGTTGGATTATGGATTTGAATGGGGGCAGGAGAAGTTGTGTGGCAACACTCAAATGTAGAAATCCACAATTGCTACCAATGAAGAATGACTCTAATACCATGTGAGAAGAGCTCTGATTCCATGGCTCTAATAGCACGTGAGAATACACTCTAAATCATGTTAGAAATGAGCCCAAGGAAACTCCACAATAGAAATACACCGTCCATATATATGATTCAAAACAAGATATTTAACACCAATAAACACACACTGTATTAACCTAACAATGGAATATACAATGTATAATGTGCAACCAACAAATAGTGGTTGCACCAAAACAAGGTCTCTATCGTTGGGCAAACAAATAGGCGTGGAAAGCTATCGACAAGCCAGATGCAATGCAATGATCCTATCTAGGAGATTTTACAAAATAAGGGCAAAAATATGACTGTCCTCTAAAAACACCTCCCAAAGGGAATTTGAGATCCACCAAAAACACTCTAAAAATAGAAAATGGTGATTTAAAAAAAAGGGATCTCCATATGTGAATCTGCAACTTGTACATGAATCTATTTGAAGGAAAGAACCAAATCTGAAACAAAAGATATGGAGATTTCGAGAACTCTTCAAGAATAGAATGAACTCCATTAAACGACCCCAAAATTGCAGATTTGTCTCGAAAAAACTATCTTGGTAATTTTGAAACCATAAAAATGTCTGTCAATGGGTTGGTAATTTTGAAAACTTTATAATGTGGGTTGGATTATGGATTTGAATAGGGGCAAGAGAAGTTGTGTGGCAACACGCAAATGCAGAAATCCACAATTGCTACCAATGAAGAATGACTCTAATACCATGTGAGAAGAGCTCTGATTCCATGGCTCTAATAACACGTGAGAATACACTCTAAATCATGTTAGAAATGAGCCCAAGGAAACTCCACAATAGAAATACACCATCCACATATATGATTCAAAACAAGAGATTTAACACCAATAAACACACACTGTATTAATCTAACAATGGAATATACAATGTAGAATGTGCAACCAACAAATAGTGGTTGCACCAAAACAAGGTCTCCTTAGAGACTACATCTCATCCAACTAAGGATACTATCTCTAAGCTCCTCTCTTCACATAAAAGACCCAATGGTTCCTTATATAGAAAAGGTAAGAGGTAGGTAAGAGATGATTATTGGTTGAGTGAAAGGTGAAAGAATTAATTAAGGACACCTAACTTCACCTAACCCTTCTCACATATGAGAGAGGATAACTACCACATTAATTAGTGCATATCAACAACATAGTGCACATAAATATGTCTCACCTAGATAATACAAATACCTAAGGTGGACTTCACATCAAGTGTGAACATGACACATACCAACAACTTTTGCTCTTGAAACATCAATTTTCATTTTCTAAGCAAGAAAATGACATATTACCTACAAAACCCAAGTATTACTAAAATAAATTATGTGAACAGATCCAAAATACAAAAGAAGCAACACAAGAAAAGTACAGCAGTACACAGATCATGGCATCTAACACTAGCAATGTGCCATGTGTGCTATTCTGCTAAACACGATTATACAGTTCATATTCATTCCTTTGAACAGACTTGCAGTCAGTAGCTTGACAAACTAAATGACTTGCTGCCAGCTACTAGTTCTAAGGTTGGTTTAGACAAACAATGGTTTGGAATAAGAATGCACAATCATTGAAATTCCTGACATAAATGACACCAAAAATTTCCATCAGAATTCCTCTTATCCTGGCTACATGATGCATTAGTGTCACGTTTGCTTGGAAAATATACCGGACTATTTTCCAAGAGGTTCAGGGAAGTGAAATGTGAACATAGTCTTCATCAAAAAGCTATCATGATACAAGTTTCTAACTGTCTACATTCATGCGATAAAGTTTGTCCAGAGAACCGAATCACTGATGATCTGAATAGATTATTTGAGGATAAGAAATCTGCATTGAGGAATACTGGAATTTTAAGTTGATTGATAGATGCGACAAACCATTAAGCTAGAACCTGAGTGCACTAATAATCATCTTCGCTGAACAATTGTGGATAATCTATAACAGATTGCTTATACATTATTGCCATGTGATTGTTATTTATGTTACAAGATCATTTTCCCTAGGCCTCTACACATCACCCAATTTGCACCAGCCTTGGATTCACATCAGAATCTCCTAGGAGACTGACTCAAGAATTCGGAAGTTTCCTAATATGGGGGCACATCCTATCCAATCAGTCAGTTTGGGGTGTATAAGACTTTGGAGCGTTTTCCGGTTTGAGAATTCATTTAAGCCAATCAGTTGCTTTGGGATATGTTTCCCATTCTAACAAGTGCACAAACAAATAACCCCTTGTAAATCTGGGATCAAGATAAAGCGTATTCATTTTAATTTTAGGCAGAATATTTATGGTAACATTTATCTATGAATATCAACTATTACTTTCCCACAGTCTTTTCTCAAAACCTCTGCTTGAGAGAGGCTTCAATAATAAAAAAATTGTAAGTGTTTTACCCAGCAACCCATTTTGATGTGTATTTCAATTTACAACTAGATTGATCAATGTTCAAATCCCACGGTGGCATGTTATATGTCAATCAAGCTTGAAATCTCCGTTTGAGAGAGGCGACAATAAATCTAAAATTGTAAGTGCCTTACCCAACACCCCATTTTGGTGTGAATTTCAATTTATAAGTAAATTGATCCATGTTCAAATACTGCCATGGTTTGTTCTATGCTAAGCAAGCTTGAAAACCTCCACTTGAGAGAGGCCACAATAAATCAAATAATTGTAACTGGCTCACCGAACACCCTGGTTTGGTTTTGTGGGTGCGGATTTATGTTTACGTATTAATTTAGCCATGTTCATGAAAGACCGAGGAGTTTATGAATTCACAGACAAATAATTTAATAAACATAAAGATTTGTGGGCATTAAAGATATCAGCTGTGTAAGCTTGCCTTCAAAAGACACCTGCTCTTCATAATTTCTGAACATTCAAGATCAGTATTAAAAATGAAAGAAGAGGCTCTTTGCCTTTAAATGCTATTTTATTATATGCACAACCCAACTACGTGTGGAGAATAGCTTCCTTTCTTGAAAAGGAAAACCTCTTCTTCAAAGCTCTATTTCAACAATATGATTAACCTCTTTTTGTTAATTTCTACAACATTAATATTTGCGTGGCAATAAACTACTAGATTTTCATAACTTAATATCAAGCAAGGATACTAAATGATTATTTGTAGTGCCCCATGCCGCTTCACCCAGATTGGTGTTCAATGTGGGCTTATGCTTACTAGTTAATTAAATCAAGGTTAAATCCCATGGCTAAAACCCCACTCGAAAGAGGATCCAGTAACTCAAATTTATAAGTTGCTTGTCAAGCATCCTGACTTTTAGTTATGGCATGGATGTGTTAGGAATGTTGTTGGCCCGAGTTTGTTTCTCCCCCGACAATGGCATGTCTATGATGAGCCAGCGTGGACTCCGTTTGAGTGAGCTCTCCATAGATCGAATTTGTAAGTGCCTTGTTGAGCATCTCGATTTTGTGTTTTAGTGCAATCTTACTTTTGAGGGGTCAATTGAAAAATCGTAATATCTTTGCCGTACGATAAAGTTTGGAGCTTGTTTGGTAGGCATGATTTGCCACCTTTCTATGAAGAATTCGTAAAAAGGTATTGAAGTTTAGCAACTGTCGTATGATAGATATTGAGGTAGAGCCTTATGATTGATAATGCCGATATCTTCAAATAATGTGTATTTAATATTAATGCTTGCTTTCATTCAAAAGTATATGTGGAAATAAATAAATAATATATAGATATGGATCCTTTTAATTAAATAAATAAATAAAAATAATAAATAAAATAAATGATTCTAAAGAGAAAAAGGAGGTGGCGGATGGAGGCATCAAGGTGGTGGTTGGTAGCATGCTTTGAAGAGGAATGAAGGTGGTGGAGTGTGGCAACATGTATGCAGAGAAGAGGCGCCCATCAAGCATACTTTAAAGCAGATTTTTGTCAGTTGTCTTCTCATCAGACATGTGACAGGTCTTTATTGCAGACGTCGTAGTAGTTTGCAAGCAGCTTGAGTGGGAGCAGGTTAATGCTTTTCATATTGTGTTGCCTTTGCTAACGCCTCCCTAACATGGTTGTGTGCGGAACAAAAGATTGGCATATTAGCTCAGGTTTGGCTCTTGGTGGGAGTGTTGGTAGATAGGTTGAGCGAGTAGCTTAGCGATCAGCTCAGAAGGAGCTTTGCAAGGAGTTTGCCATGGTTGAAAAACGAACATGATTTTTTTTATCCAACCCCTTATTTGTAATATCCCTTTCTAAGGCTGAAACACAAGAACAAGGAAATCACACAAACCCCAAACTGATTAAATCTGATTTTAGACCAGCAAACTGAAAAATTAGATCAGCAATGTACAACAGTCTGATTTTTGAAACAACAGCTTGCAAAGAACAAGATTTCACCCAAATATCACCATAAAACTCATCCACAATATTTATAAACCTTTTAGAAACACTTTAGGACAATTTTCATCATGAAATCCAATCTCAAACACAACTGCAATTTATTTATCAACAACAAAAGTACAACCAAGATAAATGATAAAAATGAGGTCTCCAAACCCCAACAATGGCCAAATATGAAAGATATCAGCCTTATAAATTATGACAAATCTGAATATCAAATAATAATTGAGTTCCATGCCCTAGAAGGCACCCAAATTCACTCCAACCCTAGTCGCTCCCTAGGAGAGGGGCTCCAAACAATGCAAAAGCTCTTGATAGGTCTTCTCCTTGATGCCCTAGATACAAACCAGCAAGAGGATCTTCAGTATTTGCCTTCACACCACCAATTTTGGAGAGTTTTTGTTCTCCAATATGCCACAAGGAAGGTTTCTATCCTCCTTGGATGCCACACTATGGATTTTCGCCCTTAGTGGAGTTGGAAATAGAGCAATCAGCCCTAGAGTCCAAATTGATAAAGTATATATGCCAAAAGTGATGTGCAAATGAGCCTATGCGACTCCTCTTATACCCTTTAGTTGGCGCCAAGAGTCATAAGGGTGAATTTTCCCCATGACCGACCTCTTTAAGTGCTTGCTTCTATTTTTAATTTGCCTTTATGAGCTCTCCACCCTAGCCGACCTATCTTAGGGAAGAAAAATACAAACATAATAGCAATGAAAGAAAACATAAATGAAACCCAAGGACTTCCCTTGTTCAATTTCTTCTTGGCCATGGGAAGAAAAATGGCAAGAAGTCTTCAATTGGAATTAATTCGAAAAAGGGGACATTACAGTCCTCCCTTCCCGAAATTGCTTGCCCTCAAGCAATTGCAAGCTTGGCTGATCTGAAATCTTGGTCCCTTCCATCTTTTCATCATGTAATTCCACATCCTCAAAAGAGTTAGGAGGTGGTTTCCTTGACAAGGCATCTGCTACCACATTGTGTTTCCCTTTGACATATTCAATATCAAAATCATATGCTTGGAGTCTACTTACCCACTTTTGTTGTCAGGTCATTTAACTCTTTTTGATGAAGAAAGAATCTCAAACTATTATGATCGGTTTTGACCACAAACCTTCCACAAACCAAATATTGCCAGAACTTGGTCAATGCATGCATGATGGCCAACATTTCTTTGTCATAGATGGAGAACTTCTCATGATCCTTCAATTTCTGGCTCTCATATGCAATGGGATGCTTGTCTTGCATCAAAACAGCCCCTATACCTTCATCGGAAGCATCACATTCAAGTATAAAAGGCATAGAAAAATCTGGAACAGCAAGTACCGGGCAAGAACACATCACCTTTTTCAGCTTCTCAAAAGTTATTTGGGCTGTTTGTGACCAGCTGAAAGCTCCCTTTCATGTTAGAGAAGTCAATGGAGCAACAAGTTGGGAAAACCCCTTCACAAATCTCCTATAATAACAACACAAACCCAAAAATCCTCTTAATTGTGTGATGTTGGTTGGAGGTGGCCAATCCATGATGGCTTGAATCTTTTGATCCACATGAACCCTTGTGCATTGATAACATGCCCCAAGTACAAAATTTCAGTCATCCCAAACTCACATTTTGATTTTTTTGCATAGAGTGACTGCTGTTCTAGAATTTCCAGCACCTTATCCAAGTGTTGGAGATGCTCCTCCCATGTTTTGCTATATACCAAAATATCATCAAAGAAAACTAGCACAAATTTCCTCAAATGCTTACCAAAAATGTGATTCATGCATGATTGGAAAGTGGCCGGGGCATTGGTTAACCCAAATGGCATGACAAGAAACTCAAAATGCCCAAAATGACATCTAAAAGTAGTCTTGTGCACATCCTCATCTCTTACCCTTATTTGGTGGTACCCGGATCTCAAATCAATTTTGGAGAAGTAAACTGCTCCATGTAACTCATCAATCCTTGGAATTGGGTACTTATTCTTGATTGTCCTCTTATTCAACACCCGGTAGTCCACACACATCCTTAGGGTGCCATCCTTCTTCACAAGCACCATGGAAGAAGCAAATGGGCTGGAACTAGGCCTAATCAGCCCCATTTCCAACAACTCTTTGATGGTTCTTTCAATTTCTTCCTTGTAAATTCTTGGGTGATGGTAAGGGGTAGTTATCGCGGTTTGGTACCCGGTTCTAACTCAATAACATGTTGGAATCCTCTATCCGGTGGCAGCCCATGAGGTAAATCATTGAAAACTTTGGCATGCTTGTTAAGTATGGGCTGAATATCATCATGAAAATATTGTTGAATGGAAATAGAAGAATTAGATCTTACCAAGCAATGAGCAGCCCATGCAACCTGCCCTCTTTTGAAGGTCTTTTCCATGCTTTTGGCGGTCACAACTTGAGGAATTCCACCCTTCATACCATGTAGCACAACCTCTTTGTCTTCTACCTTAAATTTCAGCTCCATACTTTGGTAGTTTTGAGTAAATTCACCCAAAGAATGTAGCCATTGAACACCCAACACCATATCGGTTTCACCAATGTTAATGACATAGAAATCATCCATTACCGAGCATGAGCTGAGGTATTCTTCTTGTGCATGGGAGTGTAAAGCCATCCGCTACCATGACATTGAATCCCTTGAAAATTTCAGCCTTCAACTTCAATCTTTTCACCAAACTTTCATCAATAAAATTATGTGTGGCTCCACTATCAATCAAAACCGTGACCCCTTGCCCTTGTAGATCACCCTTCACCCGAAATGGATGATATCTAGGTGCACCGGACAAGGTAGCAAGAGTGCCATCCAATTTTTTGGATCCTCTTCTAGAACACTATCTTGCTTGGCTTCATCAACACTATTTTCATCATCTTCACAATCTGAAAATACTTCAATATAATGCACTTTACCCTTACCTAAACAACGATGATCAGGAGACCATGGATCCTTGCAAGAGAAACACAAATTCCTTTTTCTTAGCTCATTTTTGACTCACTTCCATTGTTGGTTTTGGGCAGCTCCTTGTGGGCAGTGGGTATCTGTTGGAAGGGCTTCCTTGGCTGGTCCAAGGGAGGGTTTCTAGGTTGTCCCAAGGGTCCCTTGGGCTGTCCTCCACTTGAATTTACCTTGGAATGTCCGCTGATCGCTGCTGTTTTTGGGGCAGCACCTTCAAGGTCCAAAGATTTCTTAATTGCCTCTTGGAGAGACAAAGGATCAAAGGCTCTAACCAAACCCTTGAGTGGTTCAGTCAAACCCTCAATGAATAGAACAACAAGTCTCCTCTCCATGACATCCGTAATCATTATGGAAAGCCTCTCGAAACTCGGCCACATATTCCTCTACCGTGCCTTGTTGTTTCAATTGTGCAAGCTCCCTAAAATGAACTTCTAGATCAATTCTATCAAATCTTCCAATGAGTCTTCTACAAAACTCATCATAGGAATGGATCTCATTATGCCCTTGTGTCACCAATCCATGGAACCACCACTCATGAGCAATCCCCTCTAGGTGAAGGGTTGCAAATTTTATGGCATCATCCTCCATCATAGGCCTCAAAGACAAGTATGTATCCAACTTTTGAATCCATGCCCTAGCTGTCCCATTATTCGAACCATCAAAAATAGAGAAAGACATCTTGCCCAACACATTTTGTACCTCTTTTGGTGGCGCATTTTGTCTTGGCTCCGGCTTAGACCTCCCTTTGCTTACACCAATGAACTCGGCAAGTGAAATTGCCTCCTGTATCTCCATCGGAAGTGCCATGTATTCCTCATAGCTTGCTGCAATACTTTGCCCCATAGAGGGCCTTATTCCCGCCTCTAGAAGAGTTTCTTCAAAGAAGGCCTAGTGGCTGATCCATGAGCTGATCCAAGGGGCTGCTGTGAAGTATTTGCTCCGGATGAGCTTCCTCTCCATTATGAACCCTAGGTTCATGATATCTCTAAAGGGTTAGGGCTAGCAAGTCCATAGTATCCGCCAATCTCATTTGCCCTTCAATGAGCTTGTCGATTTTGGTTTCTGTGGATCTTGGCGAGCCATACTATCTTCTTCTCTTGGCTGGTCTGATTTCTTTTCTCTCCTTTGATAGCAAATGAAACCCTTGTTGTCTTCTTGCATGAAACCCTCAGGATGGGAAGATCGAAGCTTTGATACCACTGTAATATCCCTTTCTAGGGCTGAAACACAAGAACAAGGAAATCACACAAACCCCAAACTGATTAAATCTGATTTTTGACCAGCAAACTGAAAATTTAGATCAACAATGAATGATGGCCTGATTTTTGAAACAACTTGCAAAGAACAAGATTTCACCCAAATATCACCATAAAACTCATCCACAATATTCATGGACCTTTTATAAACACTTTAGGATGATTTTCATCATGAAATCCAATCAAACACAGCTGGCAATTTATTTATCAACAACAAAAGTACAACCAAGATAAATGATAAAAAATGAGGTCTCCAAACCCCAACAATGGTCAATTATGAAAGATATCAGCCTTATAAATTATGACAAATTTGATTTGAATATGAAAGATATCAACCTTATAAATTATGACAAATTTGAATATCAAATCATAATTGAGTTCCATGCCCTTGAAGGCACCCAAATTCACTCCAACCCTAGTCGCTCCCTAGGAGAGGAACTCCAAATAACACAAAAGCTTTTGATAGGTCTTCTCCTTGATACCCTAGATACAAACTAATAAGAGGATCTTTAGTATTTGCCTTCACACCGCCAATTTTGGAGAGTTTTCGTTCTCTAATATGCCACAGGAAGGTTTCCGTTCTCCTTGGATGCCACACTATGAATTTTTGCCCTTAGTGGAGTTGGAAATAGAGCAATCAGCCCTATAGTCCAAATTGATAAAGTATATATGCCAAAAAGTGATGTGCAAATGAGCCTATGTGACTCCTCTTATACCTTTTAGTTGGCGCCAAGAGTCATAAGGGTGAATTTTCCCCATGACTGACCTCTTTAAGTGTTTGCTTCTATTTTTAATTTGCCTTTATGAGCTCTCCAGCCCAGCCGACCTGCCTTAGGGAGGAAAAATACAAAAAGAAAGCATTAATAACAATGAAAGAAAACATAAATGAAACCCAAGGACTTCCCTTGTTCAATTTCTTCTTGGCCACGAAGAAGAAAAATGGCAAGAAGTCTTCAATTGGAATTAATTCGAAAAAGGGGACAATCGGTGACAGGATTATTACTTATAACTACTATGGACAAAGGTTGTTCTTTGGATTTCTCTGCCAGGGCGTTGCCATATCGTGGTCACCATTTTAGCCTACAAAGATGTAGACTTAGTGGATGAGGGCTATAAATACTTCTATGGCAGGTTTGCCTGCCCCTCATAGTAGTGTGCCTATACTTGATCTCACATTTATTGGTGGACATTCTTGGCTAAGCTAGCCATGTTGAAGAAACTCTAAGCATATCATCAACGAGTCTATTAAACCAGTGGAGGTTGTGTGGATGTGTTTGTTGGGTGCTCCTAAAGCACGTGGATCACTTGGAAATAGTGCTGCAATGAGATGTGGTCTCATGGTATTCGTTGATCACTGATGCGCACAAATGAAGCGTTGAGCTAAGCAGTAAAGCATCTCAACTTGTGACTCCGCCCCCATGTATATCCAAGCATGTGTTTACTTCTCCCCTTACTAGCTTTGCGATCATACATTGTTCTTCTTTTTCTTATTATAGAGGATGTTAATCTAGAGGTGTATGCATTGATTAAATGAATACTAAATTCACATTAATCATAAGAAGTAATGAAATGACGCGTTGCGGGTGTAAATCAACCCCATGAATATCCCCCGTCATTTCCGCAACCAACCCAAAACGTTTTGTATAAAATATACAATGAAACAAAACTTGAGTGTGTGGTCGTGGCTTGGCCACGAAGCCGTGTGAACAAGTGTTTAAGAGATGAAACATTAATCACCAAAAAATGTTTTCTAAAAGTTTTCAATTCATTTTGAAATCGACTCGTGTTAAGTGTTTATGACCTTCACTTTTGCGGTATTATGATGTGAACATGTTCCTTTATGCTAAGAGTTTTAAGAACAATCCCTAAACTTCACTTGGTGGTTAGTTCGACACCTTATCAAAGTGAGTTTTGAGCCACTTTGAAGAGTTGGACGCAAGTGGCAACCGCTCATGTTACAAAATCAATTTGGAAACACTTGGTATTGAATACTTGTGGACCGAGAAATTAGGTCCTATCAACTCTAACCCCTTCACTTCCGCATTGGGATTATTAACCCATAATTATTTTCACCATGCTTCCTTGGGAAACACTTTTTCCTTGCCAGTTTTGGAGCCACTTTGGCTAACGGTGTTTGAGTACAAACCTTCAATTTTAACCAACTCCCTCCAAAATAGTGCTTCTAAAACGAGCACCACTTAGCGGATCTTGAATCTGTCATCTCCTCGGTGTTCTCACCATTTTAAAGGGGTTGGAAGTGATAGATTTTATGTTTGTTAACTTCACGACCTTTTCGAGGCCATTTTGCGGCCTTTTTATCTATTTTGAACATTATTGTTATTAAGTCATTTTGACCCGTTTTGACCCTACGAGAAAAACATGCGAGTTGATAATTCGATTTTAGAAAATGTTTATTAGTACTATTCTTCTCTCTCGACCTTTTTACTCGAAATGGTAAATTGAAATTGTGATTGTGTGAAAAACGACGCTCTCTCTCTTTAGAACTTGGAAATCTAAATAAACTACGAAATTGTGTGAAGATATTTTCTCTCTCTATAAACTCTAAACATGTCAAATGCATTGTGAAACCTTAATAAGTGATTTTAGTACTTTCTCTCTCTCCTCTTTGAAAAGTTCAATGTATGATAACGTAACTAGTTAGGGAAAGGTAAATCCATGCCGGCCTTGAGCTGACCCATGATATTACATGTTTGTAGGTACTGCAGTGAAAATTTAAACAAATGGTGTTACTGCAAGAATTATATTTGCATTTAAACTTAAACTTGTAAATTCAAACTTGTATATTTTCATTAGAAAATGGCTAAGTGTTTGAAAAAATAGACCAAACCGAAGTTTCGACTTTTCAATCAGTTTTGCAAATAAGTTGCAAAATGCTCTCCTTGAGTTTTGGTTTCCAAATTCCTCTTTCCAATGTTTATCATACTTTCGAGGTTTGGAGCACATTTGCAATTTGTAGTTAGAACTTTGGATTTTGAAATACTCTTCCCCAGTGTTTCATGGACTTTTGGACCTTTTGAGAAAATTTGCAATTTAGTTACAAATCACGTTTGGAACTCGAATCCCAATTTACTCTTACCCCTTTGTTTTACTGGTTTTTGGGTTTTCGGAGCATGTTTACAATTTAGTTGCAAATTTTACTTGTGGAGATTCGAGGTGTTTTAGCGAGTTCAAAACTCCGCTAGGGTTTTTTTATTGTCAAATGCAAGACAAAGTTTTGCGAAGGTTTGGATGGGAGATGTCAAGTGTTAAAAGAACACAAAACACCGCTTAAGTGAAGGGCGAAGATATTGGTTGTGTGAAAACTTTGTAAATGTCTTCAAAGAGTTTTCAAGTGCAAAAGCAAGTCGAACGCCACCAAGGTCTGTGGCGCTTTAATGTGCAAAAACAATCCAACACCCCGCCAAGTCTTAGTGGAGTTCTCAAGTGCAAAAACAGGTCAAAGTTCTCACGGGGTCTTCATTGGGATTTTTAATTGCAAAAGCAAGTTGAAACTCCGCCTAAGTGTTTAGTAGGCTATGGGAGGTGTTCAGCTAGCAATTTATCCCAACGGGGTTTTCTCTCACATCCATGTCCGAGAGCTTTTTGTAAATAGTTCGCATCCTTTTTATAGATTTTATTTTTAGAAACTTGACTTGGTCAAACTCGCATGTAACTAACATATGTAATGGGTAGTCGTACTTTTGGCACCATTTCAAAGGAGAAGGAAATTTGTTTATATCATGTATAAGATTTGTAATTATCATGTAATTGTATATGTATCTTGTACTTAAGATGAATCAATAACATTTAAGGAATTGGTTATCATTGTTATGATTGTAGTTCTTATGTGGAAATTATATAATGTATTGTAATAAAGTGAAATGCCGACTTTATTGAGAAAATTAATTCTCTAAATCTTATCATTATGTAATTTCCTTTTGTTAAGATAACTCTAAATCACGCGTGAAATGATTCATTGTAATTGAAGAAGTCAATATTTTGATATAAATGTAAGACGAGACTTATAATGAGACCAATCGCCATTGGAATTACCTCTCTAACTTAGCTTGAGTGGCTCATGTTGAGACCACGTCACTAACTTGTGTTGACCTTAGAGTTAGAGCTTCCCGCATGACATATTCCTATTGGACACTCCAATTTGCTTGTTGCTTTATTTAATTGAATTCCGAGGAGTGTTGGGGGGTTATGCAATTTGATTATTGAGTTTATTTTTAAAACTTGGGTGCTTGGGAGCTTGCTTGAAGTTTATTGATTGCTTGGATTGGTGAAGACTTGGACAAAAGAGTATGAGATAGACCTTACTCATTTGCTTGTTATTTGTAAATGAAATTCTTCTCTCTCTATCTATCTTAGTTGCTTAATTGTCGTGTTTTGATTGCTTCACCGCACATGAGCTTAAGTTTGAATGAATGTTTTGTTCCTTGCATTGCACCCATTGTGGGGCATGCAAGAGTAATGTGTAGAGAGGGATGAGAATATACCATCATGTTTAGTGGAGGAAAAGGGTCTTGTTTTTTATTAAGAGGGATAAGGGATTGTTACATTACTAATATGGAGGAACCAAGGGAATACATGGCTTGCCTTAGTGAAGGGAAAAGGGTATGAATGTGTGTTGCTTGCTTGTTTCTTAATGGAGTGAAAAGGGTGTTGTTCATGGTAGTTGTTGCCAAAATCAGCACCCCGCTTCATTTTTAGGCAACTTGTTACAAATTCTAAACTTGGAGGCTTGGATTACAATTGTTTCATTTGTTTTAGTCACCCTGATGTTTTAAAACTTTCCTAAGTTGCTTCCATAAGCTAGCTTAAGGTTCACACAATTTGAAACGACCAAAAACTTGGTAAAAATCATGCATTTTGGGCTCCAAACGGGCTAGTGATGTTCAAATCCACGTCTATAATGTCCCCTTTTTCAAATTAATGCCAAATGAAGACTTCTTGCCATTCTCTTCCCATGGCCAAGAAGGATAAGTGAACAAGGGAAGTAATTGAACTCATTTCAGTTTTCTTTTATTATTTTTAATGTTTTTATTTGGTGTTTCACTCCTTAAGGCAGGTCGGCTGGGGTTATGAGACCCCAACAAGAGATTAGAAGATAAAGTGAAGCTTAAAGAGGTCGGTCTTCACCTATTTGGCCTTTGGCACCAACCAGGGATATAAAAAGGATTGTATGACCTCATTTGCAAATTATCTTTGGTGCATATACACTTATACTTGGTTTGTTGGGCTGATTGCTCAATACCAATCCACTTGAGGACGACAACCCTCTTGTGTGGCATTCAAGGAGGACGAAACCCTTCCTTGTGGCTTGGTGGAGAACGGAAATTCTCCATAGTGGTGAATTGAAGACATCTATGTTAGGAATACTTGGTTAGTGCTCACATTATTTAGATGTGTTAATTATATTTACATATTGGTGAATATAATAATGTGGAGTAAATGAGTTGTAATAACAACTCATATAGTTATTTGAATGTGATTTGGTTGTTAAACCAAATTCATGTAAATAAGAAATGTGAGGAGTGTTGTTAGAACAACCTCCTAGAAAATAGGATCAATCTCTCCTATTTATTTGTAATATCTTGTACGAAGGATATAGAGAAAAACTATCATATTGTGTGATTAAAATATTTACTTGTTTTCTTGTTTGGCTCTGTGGATGTAATAATTCTCTGCATAAGATCCACTAATCCCTATCAGTGGTATCAGAGCAGGGAAATTTAAATGGCATAATTAGCGTTAAGGGGCAGCGTTATACAATATTGCCCCGTGGATGCGTGTTTCAGAGAAGAAGGTAGCCTCAGATTTACTGGAGTAGTTTAGAAAATATTTTATTAAGTTCACGTCGTTCTTGACCTCCACCAACTCTACATTGGGCGATACGTTTTGCATTTGGATTTGGTGTTTTCATCTGGCATTACACAGTCTGTATTTTAGACTTTGACGGTGAAGATCCAGAGATTTATGATTTGATAATACAGTTTCTCATGTGTCTATTGATAAGAACAATATCACGTCTAAGGTTTGTGCCCCATTGGAAGTTTATACAGTGTTATATTGTCGCAGCCAATGATCAAATCAGTGGTTGACTCTCGATGATTAACAGAGTCCACGCAATCTAATATCCTTGGTGCATTTTTGGATATATGTCTACATTCACACAATAGCATCTATATCTGTGGAATCAACAGCGGAATTGAATCTTTTCCTTGAATGACATTGCACAGACCTCGGTTCATGTGGCATTCATACTCCAAAATGTCTGAATGAGAGCTCGATAATTGTCCAATCTTGAAATTTCAACAGAGCCCATGATTAAATATTGCAATCTTCTATCAGAAATAACGCCTGATAATTTGATAGTAAATAATATTTTGTCAATTTTTTCTTCAGACAGAACACCTCCATGGTTATCGTCTAGCCAAACTGAAGCCAACAAAGAGGAGTTTCAATCATTGGAGAACCCAGTCTACCTGCCTCCCACTAAAAGCAGAACCCAACTGGTTTTGGTACGCAGGTTTTAATACAAAGCTGTAGTTTATTTTTTGTATAGTCAACGGTCTAGTATAAGTCATAAAGTCTTAGTTTACATTTTATCTTTAGCATATCAATAAAGCCGAGTCTATTAGTGCATGAGTCTAAAATATAACATTGTATTAGGTTTTGGTTTAGAAGTCGAAATCACCTTTCATTCATATAAAAATTGTGTCACTTTTAAGTATATTGTCATCATCATCCAAGTCGTGTATCATTTATCCCTTACCATCATTGACAATTTTTTCAAGTCAGTCATTCTAGTGTTATTTGTGAGTTATTATCTAAAGTCTTGTTTTATATTGAGGAAGAGTCATTAGTTATTCAATACATTTGTCGTCATATTTTGTATGTTCGTATTAATATCAATAGGCAAGTCATTGTTAGTCATTAAATGTTATAAGAGTCAATTGTCACCTGTTATGTTGTTAAAGTATCTTTTTGTGTTGTTTGAAAATTGTGTTGTCTAGTATCGTCAAAAGTTGTATTGTCAAGAGTCAGAGTCAAAATATTGACTCATTGTAAAAAGTCCGTAAAATGATTTTTTTGCCTTACGGACGCATTTTTGGTGTTACCCGATGTCCGGAAAATAAAGTGTTTCACATTGCGGGAGGGAAGAAAATAAACACAATGTGGAAACAATTGAGCGACATGATCATATTTGTTGAGTAAGCAACATCATTCACTGGAGGATGGAGGCATAGGAGGTTGGAGGTCAATCAGCGACCTCTTGTCATCACCACCAACGACGAGGCTGCATGGAGCTGTGGTGGCATTTTTGTGTGTGAGTTTGCTTTCTTTTGGAGTTACGGTTGATATCAGTTGTGTGCAGTATGATTTCAGAGTTCATGTTTTGTGTTGAATAAGTGAAATGTTCACATTGAGGGGGAACATGATCTCAATGTTCCATTTCCATTTCTACCTCCTTTTTCATGTTTGTATTCAGTGAGTAGTGTTTCCTACATAATTCCCTGAAGGAAAAACATAGTGGACAGAAAAGCACAAGGAAAAGCAACATCATGATATTGAGGTTGTTGGTTGTCCTAGTAAAACCATCCTTTGTTGAGGTTGTTGGTTGTCCTGTAAAACCATCCTTGTTGAGGTTGTTGGTTTTCCGTAAAACCATCCTTGTTGAGGTTGTTGGCTGTCCTGTAAAACCATCCATGTTGAGGTTGTTGGCTGTCCTGAAAAACCATCCAGATCATGAGCACGCACGGGCGACACGTTGCGAAGGAAGTGCAATTGTTTTTCTCCCATGTTTGCACTAAGGGGGAATGTTAGGAATACTTGGTTAGTGCTCACATTGTTTAGATGTGATAATTATATTTACATACTTGGTGAATATAATAATGTGGAGTAAATGAGTTGTAATAACAACTCATTTAGTTATTTGAATTTGATTAGCGACCTCTCGTCACCACCACCACGATGACGCTGCATGGAGCCGTGGTGGCATTTTTGTGTGTGTGAGTTTGCTTTGTTTTCGGAGTTGCAGTTGATTTCAGTTGTGTGCAGTATGATTTCAGAGTTCATGTTTTGTGTTGAATAAGTGAAATGTTCACATTGAGGGGGGGAACATGATCTCAATCTTCCATTTCCATTTCTACCTCCTTTTTCATGTATGTATTCAAGGAGCAGTGTTTCCTACATAATTCCTTGAAGGAAAAACATAGTGGATGATGACGAAAGCACAAGGAAAAGCAACATCAGGATATTGAGGTTGTTGGTTGTCCTGTAAAACCATCATTTGTTGAGGTTGTTGGTTGTCCTGTAAAACCATCCTTGTTGAGGTTGTTGGTTTTCCCGTAAACCACCCTTGTTGAGGTTGTTGGCTGTCCCGTAAAACCATCCATGTTGAGGTTGTTGGCTGTTCCGAAAAACCATCCGCATCATGAGCACGCACGGGCGGCGACGCTGCAAAAGGAAGTGCAATTGTTTTTTTCCCATGTTTGCACTAAGGGGGAATGTTAGGAATACTTGGTTAGTACTCACATTGTTTAGATGTGATAATTAGATTTACATACTTGGTGAATATAATAATGTGGAGTAAATGAGTTGTAATAACAACTCATATAGTTATTTGAATTTGATTTGGTTGTTAAACCAAATTCACGTAAATAAGAAATGTGAGGAGTGTTGTTAGAACAACCTCTTAGAAAATAGGATCAATCTCTCCTATTTATTTGTAATATATTGTACGAAGGATATAGAAAAAACTATCATATTGTGTGATTAAATTATTTGCTTGTTTTTTGTGTTTGGCTCTGTGGATGTAATAATTCTCTGCATAAGATCCACTAATCCCTATCAATCTACTGAAGATTCTTTTGCTGATTGGGATCTAGGGCATCAAGAAGAAGACCTACAAGAGCTTTGATGTATTTTTGGAGCCCCTCTCCTAGGGAGCGACTAGGGTTTGGTTGTGATTTGGTGTCGCCTAGGGCACATAACTCATATATTCTTTGATATTCTGACTTATCATAATTTATAAGGCTGAAATCCATAATTTGGTTATTTTTGGAGGAGTTTATCTATCGTTTTCAGCCCTTGTTTGTGGCTGCCCTGCTGCTGTCATAAATTTAATTACAACAGGGTATCATCTCTGGTTTTCTCCATTTCTTTGATGCAAATTGGATGGATATTTGTTGCCGTACTTGAAATAATTATTTAGAAGTATTTTTCAGTTGTTGTGCATGGTTATATGGTGAATTTAATGTCCCTATACAGTCACTACTAGGGTTTCAAGGAATATTAAAGCTGCTGTTATAAAAATCAGAATTTACTTCACTTGGGGTTTGTGTGATTTCCTTGATTTATAGTTTCAGCCCTAGAAAGAGACATTAAAGTGGTATCGGAGAATTGATCTTCCAACTGAGGGTTTGATGCAAGAAGGTAATAAGGGTTTCACTTGCTATCAAAGGAGGGAAAAATATCAGACCAGCCAAGAAAGGAGGATAATATGTCTCATTAGAATGCCCAAGAAGCCAAGATTGACAAGATGATTGAAGGGAAATTAAGATTGGCGGACACCATGGGCCTCCTAGCCCTAACCCTTCAGAGATTTCATTAACCTAGGGTTCATAATGGAGATGGCAGATCATCCGGAGAAAATAATTCACGGCAACCATTTGGATCAGCTCATGGATCAACCACTAGGCCTACTTTCCTTCCAAGGGAAGAAGCCATTCCGGAGGTGGGAACAAGGCCCTCTGGGGGCGAAGTATTGCAACAAGCTATGAAGAATATATGACACTTCCAAGGGAGATACATGAGACCATTACACTTGTCGAGTTCATTAGTGTGAGCAAAAGGAGATCTAGGTTGGAGCCAAGACAAAATGCGCCACAAAAAGAGGTGCAAAATGTGTTGGGAAAGATGACCTTCTCTACTTTTGATGGATTGACTAAGGGGACAACTAGGGCATAGATCCAAAAGTTGGATACATATCTATCTTTGAAGCCTATGATGGAGGACGATGCCATCAAATTTGCAACCCTTCACCTAGAGGGGATTGCTCATGAGTGGTGGTTCCATGGATTGGTGACACAAGGGCACAATGAGATCCATTCCTATGATGAGTTTTGTAGAAGACTCATTGATAGATTTGATAGAGTTGACCCGGAAGTTCACTTTGGGAGCTTGCATAAAAAACAACAAGATGCGGTAGATGAGTATGTGGTTGAGTTTCAAAGATTTTTTGTCATGATTACAAATGTCACAGAGAGGAGACTTGTAGTTCTTTTCATTGAGGGGTTGACCGAACCACTTGAGGGTTTGGTTAGAGCCTTTGATCCTTTGTTTCTTTAAGAGGCAATCAAGAAGACTTTGGACCTTGAATATGCTGCCCCAAAAACAGTAGCGATGAGTGGACATCCTAAGGTTAATTCGAGTGGAGGACAGCCCAAGCGACTCTTGGGACATCCTATAAACCCTCCCTTGGCCAAGCCAAAGAAACCCTTCCAAAGGATGCCTATTATTCATAAGGAGCTACCCAAAATCAGCAATGGAGGCGAGTCTAGAAATGAGCTGAGGAAGAAGAATTTGTGCTTCTCTTGCAAGGATCCATGGACTCCCAGACACCATTGTTTAGGCAAGGGAAAGGTGCATTATATTGAGGTATTTTTAGATTGCAGGATGATGAAAATTGTGTTGATAAGGCAAAGCCAAATTATATACCGGAAGAAGATCCGAAAAGTTTGGATGATACTCTTGCTACCTTTTCCGGTGCACCTAGTTATCACCCATTCCAGATGGAGGGTGACCTACAAGGGCAAAGTGTCATAGTTCTTGATTGATGGTGGACCCACTCATAATTTCATTAATGAGTGCTTGGTGACCAAGATGGAATTGAATGTAGAAGACTTCAAAGGTTTCACAGTTAAGATAGATGATGGTTACTCTATGCCATGCACAAGGAAGTGTTCCCTACCTCTTCACATTAGGAGAACATAAGGTATGTGCTGATTTCTATTTAATTAACATGGCTGATATGAATCTTGTGCTTGGGGTCCAATGGTTGCATTCATTGGGAGAACTCACTTTCAATTACCAAAACATGGAAATAAGCTTTACGGACAAGGGTAAGAAGGTTACACTACAAGGTATGCTTCCGAAACACCTCAAGTCAAGTACTTGGTAGAAGATACTTTGTCATGGAAATCATATTTTTGCTCTTTATCTAAGATAGCAGCAGATTGGAAGTCTTTGATTATAGTTGAGTATGTCAAGAACAAGTTTGCTAATGTTGTTTTTGAAGGTGAAATGATTGATGAAAGGTACAAGGTTATGGATGGGCTCATTCTTTACAAGAACCAGGTTTATTTGGTGCCCGAATCGAAGATGAAGAGTAAGATATTGAGGGCTGTTCATGATGACCCATCAGTTGGTCATCCGGGTTATTTTAAGACATACAAACAGTGAGGGAAAGATTCTATTGGAAAGGCCTAAAGGGGGAAGTACTCCAATACATCCGGGAGTGTCTAGTGTGCCAACAAAACAAAGCGGAACATGCATTTCCAGCCGGGCTCCTACAACCACTTCCCATTCCCACTCAAAAATGGGAAAGTATCTCTATGGACTTCATCACGGGGCTGCCCATGGTTCAAGGTAAGAATTGTCTATATGTTGTGGTTGATAGGCTCACTAAATATGCACATTTTTGTCCACTTCCAGCTAAGTACAATGCACCTATAGTGGCTGATGTATTTTTTAAGGAAGTGTTTAGACTTCATGGGCTACCCAAGGAGATAGTGAGTGACAAGGACAACATATTTATGAGCATGTTTTGGCAAGAATTGTTTCACTTGACAAGTACCAAACTCGCTCCTAACACTAGCTACCATCCTCAAATGGATGGGCAAACAAAAATAGTCAACAAATGGGTGGAAGGCTACCTATGGAACTACATTGATGGGCAACAATCAACATGGGTAAAATGGTTATACATGGCTGAGTTTTGTTATAATACCACCTTCCAAATGTCTATCGGTATGTCTCCTTTCAAAGCTTTGTATGGTTATGATGCCTTTTCCTTTGTTGATTTGGTGATGGTGGATAGTAGAGTGTTGAGGGCCAAAGACTTGGTCCAACAAGGTCATGATATCTTGAAGGAGCTAAAAAAACCTCCAACGTCCCCAAAATCAGCAGAAGTTGTATACAAATTAGCATAGGAAAGAGAGGTCATTTACGGTAGGTGATACGGTATTTTTGAGGTTGCAGCCCTATAGGCAATCTTCCCTCAAATTGAAATCACGTTTCTATGGTTCTTACAAGGTAAAAGGGAAGGTGGGAAAGGTTGCATATGAACTTGAACTTCCGAACATAGCAGGATACATAACGTTTTTCATGTTTCATGCCTCAAAAGTGCACTAGGACAACACATTACTCCCTCTCTTGAATTGCCACCATTGAATGAGGAGGGTCAATTGATTCTAATTCTGAAAGCATTTTAGAGGTCTCGTGAAAGGGAGTTAAGAAACCGAAGCATCAAGGAGTACTTAGTTCATTGGAAAGGTTTTCCCCTTGAAGATGCTACATGGGAAAGTGCAACAATTTTAGAGCATCCAAGTTTGCAATTGCTCGAGGACAAATAATTTTGGGAAGGGAGGATCTGTAATGTCCCCTTTTTCAAATTAATGCCAAATGAAGACTTCTTGCCAATCTCTTCCCATGGCCAAGAAGGATACATGAACAAGGGAAGTATTTGAACTCATTTAAGTTTTCTTTTATTATTTTTAATGTTTTTATTTGGTGTTTCACTCCTTAAGGCAGGTCGCTGGGGTTATGAGACCCCAACAAGAGATTAGAAGATAAAGTGAAGCTTAAAGAGGTCGGTCTTCACCTATTTGGCCTTTGGCGCCAACCAAGGGATATAAAAAGGATTGTATGACCTCATTTGCAAATCATCTTTGGTGCATATACACTTATACTTGGTTTGTTGGGCTGATTGCTCAATACCTTTCCACTTGAGGACAACAACCCTCTTGTGTGGCATCCAAGGAGGACGAAACCCTTCCTTGTGGCTTGGTGGAGAACGGAAACTCTCCATAGTGGTGAATTGAAGACATCTATTGAAGATTCTTTTGCTGATTGGGATCTAGGGCATCAAGAAGAAGACCTACAAGAGCTTTGATATATTTTTGGAGCCCCTCTCCTAGGGAGCGACTAGGGTTTGGTTGTGATTTGGTGCCTTCTAGGGCACATAACTCATATATTCTTTGATATTTTGACTTATCATAATTTATAAGGCTGAAATCCATAATTTGGTTATTTTTGGAGGAGTTTATCTATCATTTTCAGCCCTTGTTTGTGGCTGCCATGTTGTTGTCATAAATTTAATTACAACAGGGTATTATCTCTGTTTTCTCCATTTCTTTGATGCAAATTGGATGGATATTTGTTGCCACACTTGAAATAATTATTTAGAAGTATTTTTCAGCTGTTGTGCATGGTCATATGGTGAATTTGATGTCCCTATACAGATCCACTGCTTAGGTTTCAAGGAATATTAAAGCTAATGTTATAAAAATCAGAATTTACTTCACTTGGGGTTTGTGCGATTTCCTTGATTTACTGTGTTTAGTCCTAGAAAGGGACATTACAATGTCTCCTTTTGATTTCCAAGCCATCAAATTTAATCACGCTAGAGGTTTCAATTCCGGGACTCAAAATCGGCCGTGTCGGAACCAAGAATTTCCGCCCGAGAATTACGAAAGCCCGTCATTGGTCCACGTGGACTAGTGATAGTTGGGATCAAGGGCTTGAGTTTGGGTTCAGTCATGAGCCAAGATGGTTGAGTTGATCACGAGTTTGAAGGTGAGTAGAGAAACCATCCAAAAATCGACTAAGGCATGAGAGATCAGAATGTAACACGTGGCGAGTTCTCGATGATCCGTGGTTCCGAGGATCGGTTCGGGCGACCAACACAACCAAGAGGCATGGGTCCCGAAAAGAGCCCAAGATCCTAAGATTTCACAGGTGACTCAATTGATCGGAGGGAGCCGAGAACAAAGAAAAACATGATTGGTCCACGTGGACCAATCACGAGTCACCATGAGGCCGAGATCATCAATAACCTCAAGCAGGTCTAAGTGGCCCCAAGAAGAGCCCAAGATCCTAACGATGTATAAGGTGACCACAAAACATAAAAGGATGGCCTGCAGAAAATAGAAAAGTTGCAGAAAAGTAAGTTGAAAAGACCGTGGAGCGAAAAAGTGTACCACAAAAATAGCAAAGCACAAGCAAATGTAGAAAATCAGAGGAAAAACAAAAGGCCGCAAGGTAGTTTAAATCCGCAAGGTTGAAAAGCCGTGGAACAAAGTAAAAGAAAAAATCCGCGGGAAAAGGAGGTCCACAATACAAAGTGAGGTCGCGACAAACAAAGGACTTTAAAGAAATAGAATGGGACACGAAACGAAGAAATAGGAAAGGCCGTAGAAAGCAAAGTGAAGTTGGGAACAAGAAGGAAATCGCGGATTAGAAGTATAAGGCAAAACAAAGTCATGGATCATAACAGACTTTGCCAAAATAGTGCGAAAAGTAGTCAAAGACAAGTATAAGGCCAGCAGATTGTTAAGAATCATCGAATAAGGAAAAGTCACGCCCAACTCAATCTAAATGTTCAAACCACTCCCAACAACCAACACTTAAACTTTGTATTGTGCAAGCCCCATTCTTAGACGATCGATGGAGTGTGATTCAAACAACCTTTGCGCCCATACTTGGTTTGCATGCATTAATGTTCATTGTTCTTTTGACGGTGAAGAAATGGGTGGTCTTCTTAATTTTTGATCTCCTCTCTCTTCTCTTCTTTCTCTATAAAATGCAACTCAATTTTCATTGTAAAGGATCCTCTCCCGAATGTAAAGTTACCATGCCCAAATGGTGGTTAAACATTTTGAGTTGCAGACCTTTGATTTGAACTTGTGTAATGCATTCAATGCCTTCCAAATGGTTGTAAATGGACTGTGTATATTCTAGGGACATTAATATGATGTTGATTGTGGTTCTCTTCTACCCATTAACTTCTATTTTTGTCTTCTTACCTCTCTATTTTTCCATTTCATGATGTGTATGGATTATATTTGTGTGGTTTTAGTTCATTGTGTTAATCATGCAGGGAATCAAGTTTCATGAAGTGCAAAGTTGAATTGTGGCTTTTTTCTGCCCTCGTGGCCTTGTATTTGTCTTCTTATTTCCATCT